>JAKTUG010000009.1:0-455555 GCA_030556545.1 Kodamaea sagamina
CGAAGCTGGAACGCTAGAACCTGGAACGGAAGAACCTGGAGTCGACGAAGCTGGAACGCTAGAACCTGGAACAGATGAGTCTGGAGTCGACGAAGCTGGAACGGAAGAACCTGGAGTCGACGAAGCTGGAACGCTAGAACCTGGAACAGATGAGTCTGGAGTCGACGAAGCTGGAACGCTAGAACCTGGAACGGAAGAACCCGGAGTCGACGAAGCTGGGACACTAGAAGAACCTGGAACAGATGATTCTGGACTCGACGATGGTGAGACACTAGATGAGTCTGGCGTCGACGAAGCAGGAACACTAGAAGATGGAACACTAGATGACTCCAAGGATGAAGTCGATGGTGTTGAACTCAGGTCTGGTGTTGAGGATGGAGTTGTTGTTAACGCCAGTGTGGTTGTAAGTGGACAGTAAGTAGTGTATGTGGTAGTCCAGTCCGAAGTAGTCACGGTAACAACTGTCACACCAGTGGTGTGGGTGTGATGCGAACAACCTCCGTTACTACATGAAGTAATAGTCACAACAGTGGTTTCACTAGCTGTGACAGTAGTGTAGGATGTCGAGATGTCATGATGGTGAGTACTGTGATCCTTATGTTTAGTAGTAGTTGGGGTAGCTGGAGTAGTAGTTGGGTTAACTGGAGTCGTCAGAGACGTAGTAGTTGGTTTAACTGGAGTAGTCAGAGACGTAGTAGTTGGCTTAACTGGAGTGCTCTTTGAAGTAGTTGGCTTAACCGGAGTACTCTTTGATGTAGTAGGCTTAACTGGAGTAGTCTTTGACGTAGTAGGCTTAACTGGAGTAGTCTTTGACGTAGTAGTTGGCTTGCCAGGAGTGGACTTTGACGTAGTAGTTGGCTTGCCAGGAGTAGACTTCGAAGTTGTAGTTGGATTGTACGTAGTTGGTGTAAAAGGAAGTGTTGGCAGAACTGGAGTCAGAGACGTAGTTGGCTTAACTGGAGTGCTCTTTGAAGTAGTTGGCTTAACCGGAGTAGTCTTTGAAGTAGTTGGCTTAACCGGAGTGCTCTTTGAAGTAGTTGGCTTAACCGGAGTAGTCTTTGACGTAGTAGTTGGCTTGCCAGGAGTAGACTTCGAAGTTGTAGTTGGATTGTACGTAGTTGGTGTAAAAGGAAGTGTTGGCAGAACTGGAGTCAGAGACGTAGTTGGCTTAACTGGAGTGCTCTTTGAAGTAGTTGGCTTAACCGGAGTAGTCTTTGAAGTAGTAGTTGGCTTGCCAGGAGTAGACTTCGAAGTTGTAGTTGGATTGTACGTAGTTGGTGTAAAAGGAAGTGTTGGTTTAACTGGAGTAGTTGTAGTAGTTGGTTTAACTGGAGTAGTCGTAGTAGTTGGTTTAACTGGAGTAGTCGTAGTAGTTGGTTTAACTGGAGTAGTAAGCGAAGAAGTATAGTTTGGAGGAGTTTTAGTAGTAAGTGTCCAGGTGGGTGGTCCTGGAGGCTTCTTTTGGGTGGTAGTGAAGTGTGGAGGAGGAGGAGGTGGTGGTGGTGGATGGGGTTTTGGTGGGTCACATCCACCGCCATGAGGCCAAGGCCACCAGTTCCAATCTTTGGAAGGAAGTTTCCCCCAATCCCATCCCCAATCGCCCCCACCCCAATGGGCCTCAGTGTTCACGATGAACACCGCAATAGCTACGTATGCTTGTAACTTCATCACTAATCAGTCGCTTGGTATCCTAATAGTAAAGTATTATAGCGAGTGTATAGGTGAGTCTATTGGGTATCAATATAGCTGAAGAATTGAACAACTAGTGGCGGAAAAGTATGCATATATAAGTACCGTAGAGCTATGGAAGGAGTGGCTTCATTTTTTGCACCCAAGATATTTTTTCTAAAAATAAGCAAAGGTTGCAGTTACTGAACTGAAACAACGCTCGGACGCCTCAGAGCGTATTACTTTCTTAGCTATGCTGAACACTTTACCAAAGTGTTTTCATGTAATTGACAAAAATTTGCAGCATTTCTGTTTGTGTCATGTCCTGGGGAATATTTTCTGTGCATGGATCCGACGCACTTAGAACTATTTTTTAGCATACTAAGTTTTGGTATTCTGACATGATGGTTAGTTCAGTACTATAAAGTGTATTCAAGATAGGAAGAGAGGAAGATTGAAGAGATTGGAGTGCTTGCAGGTTGGTCCAGGACATGCAGCTGGAATCAAACGGGGAACGGCTGCTGCCTTCGATGAAGTATGCGGCGCGCCCCACAAACGCGTACAAAGGGATGACAAAGAGGTACTTTGTTAACCGACAAATACAAATACTTCTAAGAACCATTCCCCTGATAACTGGGTGGGAGGGTTTTCTTTTTCCACTTCTGTGGCCACAGATGAAATACGCAATCGAAGAGTCTTCAACTGAAAAGTTGTGGAGGCGATCACTTGCGTACTTAAAACAGAAGTGTAAATTGTGCTTCATTCCAAAGGTATCTCAAAAAAGTGAAATTATGTACCGATGATGACTTTTGGCATAGAGGCGAGCCAATTAGAGTTCCAGAAGGAGCGAGCTCAAGAGGAGGAGGAATAGTCGGAAGCTTGAGAGGGGAACAATAATCGGAAGCTTGAGAATCGGAAGCTTGAGTGAGGTACAATAATTCGAAAAGTGGCAGAATGTAACTTTTAGCGGGTGCTCTCGCCAAATCGTTCGAGAGGCATAACCTCTAGAGTCCTGCCCCATGGGTCCACTCGCCAGCGTACATAAACACCAGTCGCATTAGACGACCCAACAGATTCTAAATAGGGCTCAGATAACGCTATCTGGTGATGCGTTGCGTCTGCTGGACCTCGGGCACTATGCCAACGGTCTAGCGCACATAAACAAACAATGTCAAGCAATCCCAAATGAAGTAGGTTTCCCAAAACCTAATTGTCGGAAATGTGGCAACTATGCTGCTTGTTTAGGTTGTACGATGCTGCCTCAGAAGTATTGTAGTGGCCTGCACCGAAGAAACTTTACCCAGACAATCGAGATTAGTGGGCTTGTTCCTAAGATCAATAGGGGACCTGCAGCATGCTCACATTCGTTCCTATGTTTGCACCACCTGGCGAAAACTCGCAAACTCATTGGGGACGTCCAGTGCATGTTTTAGGGTCTTTTGTGTTGCCCATCAGAGACGGCTAGGTTAGGCGGTGTGCTCAACTTATGCGGTTTGGTAACGAAAAGCGGGTGCCACTAGTCTCGTTAAAGCTTAAGTCTATTGACTATGTATTTTACGATTTCAGTTGCTCTATTCATAGGATATTTTGGTCTGAGTCACCTATTCATAGAAGTGTGGATTTCAGTTGGAGGGAGCCCATTTTTTGAGCTTTTTCTGGACTTGGTGGAAAGTTCGGAATTCAGGGTATTCCTCTGACTTCCACTGAATTATACGTGATCCTCTTTATTTTTTTCAGGGTGGTCTGGTTAACAACACAAGTCGACTCAAAATATCAGCAGCCACTAGCAACACAAGTCAAAATGTCCAGCAAAGATGTAACAACACAAGTAGGCTCGTCCAGCAAAGATGGAACAACAAAAGCAGGCTCGTCCAGCAAAGTGGCAACAACACAGGGACTAAATGTCCACAAGAGAACGTATCGCCATACGGCACCCAAGGTTTTGACCGCTGAAACAGTGTCAAAGTCAAAGTAGGGCGGGCATCTCCCATTTCAAGGCGCAAGTGATAAGAACCCATTAGCCGAGAGGAGTTGGAGCCCGCGTAGGTGATGGATCCGTATTGTTTCGAGTACACCAGATCTCTCATTTCTGCTGTCTTCTCTATACTTCTCCGAGAAGTGACACAGACATGTTTAGGCGTTCGGTGGCACCCACGCCCTGTTTCCAACTATTTTAAGAAGGTTGGCAAATTCCTACTTGACGCAGTGAAAGTGTAATTGGCCCATCATTTGTCGTAGGAGTCGGTAAACAAAGGTAAACAGTCGAAGAGGCAATTCGGTAAGCTCGTTTCTGGAATAGTAAACAGAACGTGAAGGGGTTTTTCGGTAGTTACTAGACGGGATGTTAGTGTGTATACAGGGTTGGTAAGTGTGCGTGCTGAACTGGTAGCGTGGTACTGAACTGGTAGCGTGGTACTGAACTGGTAGCGTGGTACTGAACTGGTAGCGTGCGTACTGAATTGTGCGTACTGAACTGGTAGCGTGCGTACTGTACTGGTAGCGTGCGTACTGAACTGGTAGCGTACGTACTAAACTGAGAAGTGTGCGTACTAAAACTGAGAAGTGCGCGTACTAAACAAGGGTGCGCACTAAACAGGTGGTAAGCTTGTGCGTACTAAATTGGTAAGCTTTTGCATACTAAACAAGTCGCTAAAGTATGTCCACAACATCAGTAGAAAAAGTACGCTGAAAAGGTCCCAACGCAAGATTAGTAAGATTCATCCAAACACCCAATTCTCCACACCTCTAAACCCAAAATCTTGAAACGTCCCACCTTCGCAGAACCACTCTCATTGAGAACCTCATTGCCAAAGGTATCACAAACATAGCTGACTCCTCTGTACATGGACTTATCTATCCACAAACCATTGCGTCCCCCCGACGACCCAATCGAGATGCACTCGTAGTTAGAGTAGATGGTGTTTCTGTTTAGGCCTGTGTGCATGAACGCCTTGAATCTGGTCGCTTCTTCCGCATGGGCCTTGGGCCTGACCTGATTCGCGTCCACCGCGAGGTCCTGCTGCACATACTTCTCGCACTTCCACAAAAAGCACTCGCCGTTGCCGTAGTGGTACGCTCCGTCCACCGCCCGCAAGTGCTCGTTCAAGTAGCACCCGAACTTGTTGTTTTTCTCGTCCCGTACAATCATAATGTACGCCTGGTGCCTGCGGTACTCAGACCCCATCCCACGCACATGTGTCGTGGTTGCAGCGCGGACCACGGAGTCGGCATATCCCTGCTGACGCTGGGACCCCTGGTTGCGTTTGCTGCGCAACTGCTCCATCTGGTAGGCCGGGTCACAGTTACGGTACAACGTCTTGAGCGAGATCCCGTGCTGCTCCAACGAGTACACCAACTCCCAGTCCTCGTACAACTGGTTGCGTGCGGGCACCAAGTTGCGTATGTTGTCGGCCAACTCGCGGTCCAAGAGTCGTTGTCGCGTCAGCGCCCTGTAGCCGTGGAATTTGAGCGGCGAGAGCGGAGGGAGCGCGCTGCTCTCCGGTGGCAGCTGCGTGCGGTGCGCCACTGGGTCTGGCGACCTCAGGCGGCCCATAATCCGATCAAAGAAGGACGATCTTCGTGGTTGGAGTCGCAAGATGGGGGGCACGCTGCTGAGTTCTACAGACTGCTCAACCTGCGAGTTTGCCACTTCCTCTCCTGATCCATCTTGCCTTTCCACTTCCTCTCCGGAACCACTTTGCCCCTCCAATTGACCCTTTTCACGCTGATTTTCTGGTGCCTCTTCCGTGCCCTCTTTACTCATACTTGCTCTTTTTTTTTCACTTGATCTGTCCTGACTAACAATGTATTCTCCTACACATACAAGATATCTAGTTCTTTCATTTTTTTCCGCTATACTACCGTCTCTTGCCATACCCCACAAGTCCCGAAAGCAACTCGACCCCGATTTTCACGCTGTCGATGAACAAAATTCCGGGGAAGCTGGCCTCCAACTTGTCGTCCAAGCCCGCCATGCCAGCGCACCCCAACAAAACACAGTTGATTTTGTCACTGGCGTACTCGCCGTGAACAATGCTGTCTACACGGTCAACTATTTTCTGGTACTCCTTGGGGTCGTTCAAGCTGAGCACGCTGATGTCCAAGGCCCTGGTGCGCTGGAACCGGCCCAGCGGGAAGGCGTCTTTTTCGCTGCCCACAAAGTGCACGATTTCACGGTCCAAAATGGCCTCCCACTCGTTGAAGCTCGTGAGCACAAACAGCTTGGACACGCGCGGGTTCAGCAAGCTGAACAACAACGTGGCCTGCATGATGCCCAAGATGGGTTTCTTGGTGTGCTTGGCCAAGGAGTAGATCAAGGGGTGGTCCAGGTAGCAGCACACCAAGTACCCGTCGTGGTGCAACCCCTTGTGGAGGAGATCGGGGAGGACGATTTTCTCAGAGAGCGCAGATGTTTCATCTCCGTCGATTTCGGCGGGCGCTTCTTTGGGTGCGGTGTAGTACTCCAACGTGAACCCTTGGGGTGCGTGGAGGATCTCCCCTAGGTTTCTGGTGACTTTTTCGGAGGAATTTGGGTTGATTATGAGGAGTTTCATTGAAAAATGATAACCTATTTTACTTTTAAATTGGCCAGATAATTTGGTCAACTTTTAAACTATTATAGACAAGCTAGGTGGTTGTAGGTTTATGTAAAAGCTTTGATTTGAATCTAGGTGTTCGATGTACGCCATTACTGGTGTGTTAAGGTATAAGGTTAGACGAGCTTACTCAGGGGCAGATCCACATTCCTACACTAATTCCTACTTAGTAATTCTATACTAATCACTCTGTCAGTGTCTTTAATCTCTTTATCTTTATCTCTAACAATTTTTCGAAAAACCACCAAAATCTTGAAAATTGCAAATTAACAAAAAATGTTCCAAAAAACTACCAAAATCTCATAAATCTCAAAAATTGTAATTAACAAAAAATGTTCCAAGCATACAGCACCGTTAACGTCCTCTGCACCTTGATATGTTCATAGCAGTTATAGACAATAGGCGAAACAAACAATTATGGTCTAAATCAATCCTCTCTCTAGCGGCAATCGCTGAACACATCAAGTTCTCCATCGCCCCAAAACGCCTATCACTTTCAGCAGCCAATAGCGCCAAAAGCTCACACGCAGAGATAACCTTCAAAGAAACTTACTTCCACGAGTTTTCAGTCAGTTTCCCTCCAAATATAATACCAGAAGGATACTCCAAAGACCACTCAACATACTCGTTTTTGGTCAACTCGCGACACTTGGCAACCTTGTTCCGCAACTTGGACGCCAATGACTTGAACTACATTGTTTTCAAGATCTACTGGGCGCAGGACGCCCCGCCTGCCACCAGGTTCAAGCTCTTGATCGAAATAAAGACCCGCAAGTTGATCATCAAGAAGTACCAGACAAACTACCAGCCTGTGGCGCAGAGTCGCGTCGACATCACCGACATCTTCAGGCGAGAGCTTGCTGCCCAGAAGAATGAGAAAATTGACTCGCTTGAAAACAGAATAAACTCCATCCTCATCGATCTGTCCATCCCTAAGCAGTTTTTGGACATGATTCCAGGGTCCACGGAAAGCTTCAAAATAGATGTGAAGAACGAAAAGATCTCGTTGAGCGGGTTCACGCGTCAGATAATGAAGGAGAAGGAGTACTTGAGACAGCCAATGTCTTTGACAATTACCATGGGATTGGACGACTTGACCGGCAGCAATCTCCAGGGTTTAGATGAAAACGTGAAAACCTGTGTAACCTTTAGACTAAAGGATTTCAAGAACTTTATGAACTTGGTCAGTTCGTTCAATGCTGGTGGTGGGAATGGAAACGGTCCCGAAAAAGAATATGTGAGCTTGGACAGAGAGGAGTATATTGAGATTCTTTTCAGGAACCCTGGCGATCCAATATTGTTTGAGTTGCTGAATGATCCGAATGTTGAAATACAGTTTATTCAAATCACCACAGATGACGAGCCTGCGGGAAACAATAAAGCACTTTCGATCAAGGATCTCAATCTTTCATTGAAGGGTCATACAGTTGAGAAGTCAAAAACATCCGAGGAAGTGCATCCAAAAGAGCCTCCAAGAGTTGATCAGATCAGTCAGTTATTAAACAGGGGATTGTCAAGGATAACAGAGCAGAGACCACATCCTCTAGAAGCAACAAAAAGAGCTACAAGTGCAAGGGACCTGCTTGAACAGTCTGTAGAATATGATGTGGTGACATATGGAACAGCCCCAGCAAGAAAGAAACAAAAAGTTCAATATAAAGATCATAGAGTGCAAAATAAAGACTCCAGAGACAAAGACTCTAGAGATACAGATTATTCAGACTCCTCGGACGAAAATGAGTACTTGGGACCCACACAGATAAACGACAAACCCAAGTCTATCTTTGACTAATATTATACTTGTTTCCAAATACGTCCTCAAGGTTGCCACAACTAACATGCATGCTCCAAGGCTTGTCATTGGGTTCATACTTACGAGGAGGTAATTTGAAAGGAAGGCGTACAGAACCCGGTTTGTCCTCCCCATAGCTCGGAACCAACGTTCCCTTTGGCTTCACTAGCACACTCAACTCGTAGCTGGAAACAGTGTACTTGTCATTTGTCATGGGTCCTCCCCACGCCTGTTTAGACAAATTGTGGCTACCCATAAGCACAAATCTAAGCGTCTTGTAGTTGTCTCCATTGTCGCACACCAACAACTTGACGTGCGGCGGTACCCGTTCGCGTCCTGTAACCCGCGACGAAGATGCCCACTTGCACAAGTACGGTCTGACACACTGCTCGTAAAGCTGCTGCTGCTTTGTATAGTTGAAATGTATGGATTGGCCCAGCCCGAAACCCGTGGAGCTGTTTGCAATCTCCTTGCTTGTAGGATACACCATGTTACAAGTGTAGTTGTATTTCTGTTGGTGTTTCTGGCACGCTTCTTTGCCTGGATCGATGGTTAAGTCTGGGGAAAACACCAACGGGCAGATGACGTGGGTGAAGATTGATTTCGACTGTCCTTTAACCAGCTGGAATGGCGAGGATATGGCAGACACCTGAGAAGTGATCGAGTGTCTCTTTGTGGTGTCCGTCACTAGAAGGTTGTTTCTCTTGAGTACCTGGTGGAGTTTCATGTAGCCGTACACTTCGGAGGCCGAATCGCTCGCTAGTTTGTTTGTCAGTGGTGTACTTGCTACCAACTCCACGTCTACACCCAGAAAGTCATACTGCTCGAGGTCTTTTGCTAGATCAAACATGATTTTCGACTTGTACTTGTAGAGGTACCACAAGAAGTCCTGCTTGAACTGTGGTTGTCGACGCGAACTTCTTCTCCTCAACCTTCCTGAGGACCACAACATTTGGGTCAACGCACCGAGATCCACCTTGGTCCAGTTGCACGTCATGATGACAATCTCTGCGGAGTCGTCGGAGTAGTAGTTGACCATCATCTTGGTGTGGTGTGTGCCGAAGCGGTACGGCAACGGGGCCACCACCTCTCGGATGTTGTACTGATCAGTGATTTGTTTGGTTTCTGGGAAGGCAGGATCGAGCAACTGGGACCCCGTGATAAAAGTGATTCTTCTTCGGTTCGTGACAAAACTCGGATGGAGTGGCTCTAGAAAGAACTCCAAGTCGACTTGGTAGTTGAACTGGTATGTTTCTCGAAGGTCTGGGGTGTTTAGGAAGGATGATATTCTCACAGTGTCTTTGTTTTCTTGGACAGATGGGTTGGTTATTAAGCGAATTGAGTTTGGAATCCTCTCATCGGCCGTCAAATCGATGTAGTTGTCATTGGTTAAGTCGATTATATCTTTAAAGACTTTTGAGTTGTTCGTTTTCATATATTCAGATGTTCTTTCTGTTTGAACATTACTCGATTCAGAGCTTTCCTTGTGAATATTACTCAAGTCATTTTCCTTCTGATCATAACTCACAACAGCACCTTCACCTCTAACTTTCACCTCATCATTCGTATTCTCACCATCAATCTGTTCACCAACGTTCTCAATCCTAACATCCACACCCTTTTTATCTTTCATCTTCTCTTCCGTTCCACTAACAAGCCTTTTTTTCCAATGCTCTCCTGCTGCTACAGCTGCTGCACTTCTTTTCCTCATTACTCCATTTTTCTGTTTTCTGAGCAGTCCATACCAAATACAATTCAATTGAACTTCTGAACTAACCAAACCAACTGAACCAACCAAATCAACCACTAGCCATACATCAATTGCATAATCACTTCTCTAATATTTCACTAATTTCAAACATTTCACTAACCTCAAACATTTCACTAATATTAACATTTCATCTCATCTTCCAATATACTTTAGACCAGGGTACCAAACACTAGACACTCATCATCATCAACACTGAACCAAAACATCCAAGACACGCAATAAACTCAGCCTACTTTGTACCATTTTTAAGAAGACCTCAAAAGTTCATACCAAGTTCGCAACCTAATAAATTAGACCCTTTTCTTCTACAACAAATATGACCATATCTTTCAACTACCAGGATAACGAGATCGTGTCGTCTCCCACGGTGATAGTCTCCGGCTCCACCTCCACGCAACTTCCACGTGGTACCATCACGTTCACGAACGATGATAACAAGGTGTTCCCTCCTCAGGTCTTTGAAGTTAACAACGGGTTCTTCAAAGCAATTGTCCATGTGGCACCCGGAGAAAACAACGAGTTCAAAGTGGAGGTTGCTGAGAACGGCTACATTGACCAGGGCGGGTACTCCCAGTTCAATGGACCCCCAAGCATCATTGACTACGGTAGCTTGAAGCTCACCTACTACGAGCTCAAGCAGAACAAGCCGATCCACATGTGTGTTGTGCTCGGAAGTGACTCGGAAGGAGTGTACGACATGCCCCACTACAAGCTCGAGCGGAACGACATTCCTGGATTGGGTGCAGCCATCCAGAAGTTGAAGGTCGGGGGCCGCTTGATGCAAGCATTCACGCACGATGATTTGCGTGGGAACGGCTTCAAAAATAGGTGTTTCCGGTTCGTCGAGGAGCCGGTGCACTCACAAGGTGTGTTTGGGTACGGTAACGTGGAGTCGCCTACACCACACAATGAGATCAAGGTGTTTGTTTTGCAATCGCCTCACCCGGTTGCGTACATTAGAAGTCAGGATTTTGCACAGCAGTACAAGGACGCCAAGGATAGTGGGTGGCTTTTCAACCACGCAATCGACCTCATCAACCAGAACAGGGAGCAGCTCGGATTCCATGCCGGTGGCATCCAGTGTGCTGTGACGTACTTGGATTCGACCTACGACAGGGAGAGCGACGTGATCTTGGCACACGCAGCGTTGGGTGGTGGCAACGGCGAGGTGCAGTTGGGCATTTTTGGCTCGCACGGGTTGCACTCGTGGCCCAACTCCTTTGCGCAGGTCACCAACGCCTTCACGGACGAGACGCACTTGTCGAAGGACGAGGTTGCCAACGACTGCAACGAGTGCGGCACCAGCTGGGAGTGTTTGAACATCACCCTAGGTGCGTTCTTGCACGAAATTGGCCATCTGTTGGGGTGCCCGCACCAGATCGACGGTGTCATGTTGCGTGACTATACCTGGTTCAACCGCTCGTTCATGACTAGAGAGGCCTACAGCTCGGCACGCAAAAGAGACGGCTCTCTTATTGATCAGAGTGGATACTGGGACAAGGTGTGCCACTGGAACATTCGTGATTTGATCAGGTTCTTGTTCCACGGCTCCTTCAGCTTGCCCATTGACCAGTTCCTGAAAGTGAGGACTACGCTTTTGGAGCCTGGCGAAGAAAAAGGTGTCGCTGAGTTTTACCCAACCTCAAACCCTAATGAAGTTCTGATTAAATCGGACTCCGACATCTACTTGATTGAGCTTATTGTTGAGGATTTGGCTCGCTACCACATGGTCTTCTACCCGAGAGAATTAAATGGCGAGGGAACAATTTACGACATTAGACTTAATTATGACCAGTGTTATGGTTGGCTTCAACAGTATGGAAACAAGTCCCTGCCTGATTTTAGTGTGAAGATTTTGACGTTAGAAGGTGAAAAGGACTTGGGTAACTTTAGAGACTTCTGTGGTAGAACTAATTCTCCGGAGAACATCATCGAGGGTGACTTTGGCTTGGGCAGAGGGCACATTAGAGCCTTGAAGGGTCCTTTGCTTGGGAAAGACCACAATGAGCAAATCATCCTCGGTATTGACTTGAAAAGCGTCTTCAAGGTTAAGGTCTACCATAATGGTGCCTTGTTTGGAATGAAATTTTTTTCTAGTCAGTCTGAAAACTTCTTAAATGGAGTATTGTTTGGTAAAGAAGCCGACAACTCTGACGAGTTTGAATTGGACAATGGTGAGTACATTGTGAAGTTCAATTTCAGGAATGGTGCATGGATGGATGCCGTACAATTCGAAACAAATCACGGAAGAAAGACCCCAATGTATGGCAATGATGGTGGTCATCTTCTGAGTTTGGAAGTGCCTCAAGGTGCTGAGATTGTGGGGCTTTACGGACATGTTGGGGCTTGGTTAGATGGTCTTGGACTTCTTTATACTGCATGAGGAATTTTTGAAAGTATTTAGGAGAGATTAGTAAATGAATATGGTTTTGACTTTAGTTTCTCAATCAAGTTGAATTCAATACTAAATGGTTGATAATTTGGATCCAATCATGTTATGATTCAACTTCTACGTTTATATTGAAATAATTGAAAAATCTTGAAATTTTTAGGCAAATTCAATAACTTCGAGCATTGAGGATTTTAGTTGATAATGAGAGCTGTACTGTACAAACAAGACCCTTTTACTTGGTCATGTTACTCTGTTCATGAATTTAAAAATATGCGCAAGCCCGGAATCGAACCGGGGGCCCAACGATGGCAACGTTGGATTTTACCACTAAACCACTTGCGCGTTTTTGTTGAAATTCATATTGGAAACAGCTCTTTAATGTGTAGTACGTGCTATTTTGATGAAATCTCTACTATACTAATACTTCGAAAAATGATGTTTTGGTCACTTCCGTCTCACACTCCGTCCATAAAGACTTCCTCCTCCCATATAACATGAACCACCCTAACCTTATAACCAATTACACAACTATATGGTAAAAAAAATACCTTCTTTTCAAAGTTCAAGTTAATGATTTACACAAACGAGAAACTGTTTCTTGTCATTCATATTGTTAGAGTATTAACTTTTACCCAGAGCAACCTTTTCTATAATTAGCTTACCAGAGACTTCAATCTATGACTAGAGAGTCATGTTTGAACATAACAGAAGAAACTTCACCAAAAGCTTTCGAGGTACCAACCTCAAAAACGCAAAAGCCTCTACTGTAACCCTAAACTGAGACGAGGTGAGCATGTTAATATTTCACTTTGAGAACTCACACGATGTTATTTTTAAAAGTGGTTTTCATTTGCAGTATTGAATTTGCTTTTTGATATGAAATTGTAGCATTTCAGAACGCCGTTTCAGAAGAAATAGAAGCAACAGAGCTTATGAGTCTTAATTTAAATTTACCACTAACACAATTTAGTGTGCTAACTCACCTAATCTGTACCAAAATCTGTGGTAACACAGTTGAGGTGAAATATAGAATAAATTGCGTAACGATTTGCTTAATTTTCGTTTAAATTTGCAGCCAAACGGGAAAGTTAAAACAAGATTTAGTTTTCTCAACTAAGGTTTCATCATCGTCACTGAGACACTGCATTTGAGAAAACGGAATGCCACCATATCAGGCCAAGAAAAGAGGTTGCTAAAAATTTCTACTCTACCCCAGTTTAAAACAGTAACATCGTGAAGTTTATTTAACCGAACAGGAACAAAGAGTACATTTCACATAATTCAAGAGTCTATTCACCATACATTGCCTTCATTGTATAGTAGTGAAGAATCCGGCAGTGGCCTCGGTACCAGGAGAACTAAAATAACTAAATGACAGTGCACCTATTCACTTTATTTTGATAAAGTCACGAGCACTTCAATTTTCACTCTATCTGTCTCTCGAGTATCTTATCTCTCGCCTGGTTGTACTCCACAGGATACTTTTGTGCTATTCCAGGCACACTCGTAGTAGTAAAGAGGTTCACCTTTTTATGCCCATTTGTTAATCTGTGTATTCTTGTTTCCAACATCTTCAAATCTTCCCTCATCAATTCAACTTTAGACTTGCGAGGTCCATCCAGCGGAGCCAGGAAGTGTTCTGTGAACTGCTCATGAAGCCGCAGCAAACACTCTACTAGCTGCTCTCTTTTTTCAATAAGTTTTTGGTTTTCGTTGTTCAACTGGCCACTCAACTTGGCCTGGAGAACCAAAGATTTGTCTAATTCGAGAGAGTCCAAGGCATGAGCCAATGAATTAGTTAAGAAGTCGGCATGGTCTGTTAGAGACAGGTTTGGAAGTGTCTCTCCATGTACAGCAGTGTCTTCGTCACTAACTACGTATTCATCATCTGAGTCTGTTTCAGAAGCTGGTGCTGCGTTTGTATGGCTTGTTTGGTTATTTTGAGTTGCGTGACCGTTCTCTTCATTCAAGAAGTTGTCGTTAGCAGGATTCTTCAGCCCGCCAACCTCACTCGTTGTATTCAACTCGTTTGGCCCTGTTTGGCTCATTCTTCAAAAATTCAATGGCAGTTTAAACTCATGAAGATAAAACTTCACTGATCTTGTTAAAGTCGTCCCCAAAACCGAAGAACACTCACTCAAAAAGTCTGACTGTCTCACCAAATGTCTCATTAAAGTCGTATCAAAATCGAAGAACACTCACTAAAAAAATCTCACTGACCACTAAATGTCTCATTAAATGTCTTACCTCCACTAATGATCTAACCGCAGCAATACTACAGAGAACGTTAACCTGTCAGTACCAAATATTCTTTTAGGAAAGAAAAGCAGTATTATTCTCTATATCACCCAAGTCAACCACCACACTCACCTCACACCCAAAATCCTAACATCCCGACATTACTCGTTCCCACTACCTCTCGCTAAATTTTCTACACCTCCCCCAATTTTTCCTTCAAGCTAAATTCTCAATTCAACAAAAAGCCAACAGCATGTCTTCCTGGCGCGAGAGCACAGACGTGTTAGCGCGCATGCGACCTTTTGGTATCGCAATGGAAAAGTCCTTGAATGATCTCATCAAGGGTATCCGGTCCCACCTTCTGCAGGAATCGCCCGAACAGTTGGTCACCTTTCTTGAAAGCTGCATCTTGGAGTGTAAACGGGAACTTGGAACCACTGATTTGGAGACAAAAAGTATGGCTATTCTCAAGCTCACATACTTGGAGATGTATGGGTTTGATATGTCATGGAGCAACTTCCATATCTTGGAGGTGATGGCCAGCAGCAAGTTCCAACACAAGAGAATCGGATATTTGGCTGCAATCCAGTCGTTCAAGAACGAGCAGGAGTTGCTCATTTTGGCCACCAACCAGTTCAAGAAAGACTTGAGCTCGCACCAGCACATCGAAATAGGGTTGGCCTTGAGCGGGATCGCTACAATTGTGACCCCCCCATTGGCCAAGGATATCAACGACGATGTGGTCAAACAATTAAACCACTCGAAACCATATGTCCGGAAAAAGGCTATTCTTGCTATGTACAAGATCTTTTTGCAGTACCCAGACAGCTTGCGCATTAACTTTGACAGAATCATTGAACGTTTGGACGACCTGGATGTTTCTGTCGTCGGGGCCACAATAAACGTCGTCTGCGAGGTTTCGAAAAAGAACCCGCAAATCTTCCTTGCATATATTCCACGCTTCTTCCAAATCTTACAGGAGCTGGAAAACAACTGGTTGACCATCAAGGTTCTCAAACTTTTCCAGAGCTTGTCAAAAGTAGAGCCCCGCTTGAAGAAGAAAACCTTGCCTTTTTTGCTTGAGTTTTTGGAGTCGACAACAGCTATTTCGTTGGTTCACGAGATTATTGATTGTATTGTCAATGGTGACATGCTTAGCTCGAACTCGGTGAAAACTGCAGGAATATGTGTGCACAAGTTGATCCAATTCTTCGAGGCGAACGACCCTAACTTGAGGTTTGTGGGACTCTTGGTTTTGATCAAGATTTTAAAGAAGTTCCCCAACTTTATCAACGACGTTCCGAAAGTCCCTTCTGTGATTATGGGATGCTTGGGAGGAAGCGACTTAATCATCAAGCGCAAGGCTCTTGAAATTTGCCATTATTTGGTCAATGAGGATAGGTTGGTAGACCTAATTAAAACCTTACTTACTCAGCTTATTCCATATCAGAACGATGCAGAGGCAGTGCCTGAATACTTCAAAAAAGAAGTTACTCTCAAAATCATTGAGATTGCGTCCCAGGATAACTACTACCACATCCCAAACTTTGACTGGTACATTGCGGTGTTAAAGGATTTAGTCAACTTGACCTTACTTCCTCAGAAAAAGGGAGGTTCAGACAAATCATCCCCAAACACGCAACTTATCTCGCAAGCAACATGTAACGTAATTGCACTGGAAATTGGGAATGAATTCAAGAACTTGGCGATTAGAGTGCCATCTACAAGATCTACAATTTTGCAACGAGTGGTGTTCGAGTTGATTGGTGATGCAAGAGTGATCAACACATGTCCTATCTTATTGAAAGATTTATTCTGGATTCTTGGAGAGTTCAATTTGGACTACGAAACTGAAGATGACAATCAAGTTGAACTTTTGTCTCAAAAAGTACAAATCTTCAACAAGATTGTCAGCAAAAACTTGGGTACCTCCAACATTTCAAGAAAGTTAATTGCTTTACGTAATCCAGATGTGTTGATTGTGCTTATTCAAGCACTGGTAAAGCTTTCCAGTGGAATCGTTTCTGATTTCATCCACATTTACGGAGAAGGAGCGAACGAACTTCCAAGTCAAACTTATTATCAAATTGCATTTTATTTGTATAAATTGACACAGTTTCTTGCTAGCTGGGACAAACATTCTAATTATGAAGTCCAAGAGCGTGCTTTGTCGTGGCTTGAGTTTTTGAAGTTACTCTTAGAGGCGATGGTTGAAGATGATTTTTCCAGAGTTAAAAAAATGGAGCAGGAGGAAGTGGAAGAATTCAAACGTGAACAGGAAAGCAAGCTTAAGGTTGATTTGGACTCGGAGGAGTCCGAAGTAGAGTCCGAAGAAGAGTCCGAAGAAGAATCTAGTGACTCAGATGACTCTGAGGAGGAAAGCGAGGAAGAAGAGCCCCTGGTGACTGAGGAACCAAAGGCTGAAGTGCCTGCAGAGGTTCCAGAACCTTCAGGACCTAAGCACTTGCCTGTTTTATTAACTCACGTCTTACCTTCTTTCTTCACGTCCTACCAATTAAACCCAATTGCTAAAAATGCTCAAAGGAAAATTGCCATCCCAGAAGACTTGGAACTTGACACGGAATTGAACGATCCTCCATCGCTAATTCTTGATGACGACTCAAATGAGGAGTACGAGTATAACTTGTACTTATCTGAAGAAGAGTTACCTGATGAAGTGCTAATTGAATTGGAATCAGCTACAGACACCAATGACACCAAGAAGAAGAAACAAAGATTAGATAGGATAAAAGATGATCCATACTACATCACCAGTTCTGATGCGAAGAAGAAAAAGTCTAAGAAGAAGAAAAACCAGCTTCTCCTTGATGAATCAGAATCTGTGAGCGAACAAGATTCAACATCATCGGTAGTTCATCCACAGCCTAAGAAGAAACCGCTTAGGAAAGAAAAGGTGTTGATCTTGTCTGAAGAACGAGTGGGCAATGATGAGGAGGAGAAGGAGCGGATCAGAAAAGTCAAGAAGGCGAAGAAAAGCGCACTTCGCATTGATTCTTCCAACCTTGATAATTTCGACCTTAATTCCAACAATCTTTCGGAAGCTGATTCCAAAGCTTTTGAATACGATGTTGATTTGGCTGAGTTGAGAAGTAAATTGGCTGAAACTTCTTTGGCTGAGAAAGCGAAGAAGGAGAAGAAAAAGAAGGAAAAGTCAAAGAAGAAAAAGAAGACTGAGGCCCTTCATACTGAGGTGAAGTCCCCAACCGAAGCTGAAGGTACTGAAAAGGGTGATATTGTAACTGGAAACGAGAATGGTGAAGACGTAGTGATAGAAATTAAGAAAACTAAGAAAAAGAAGAAGAAAGCAGTGATAATAGAATAACTTGAGCTTGGAATTTAAAATTACTCAATGCTTTAGATCACAAATTATAGAAGGTATATATGGTATAATTTCATATTATTGTTAAGTTTACTATGATTTTTCAAAAAATTCAATTCACAATATTATGCAATCCATACAAACTAAATATATTCATCTAAATTATTCCTTTACCAAAGGTGTTGTTTCATTAACAATCTCCACAGCTTCTGAAGAGCTGTCAACAGTTCCCTCCTCTTCCGCCTCCTCTTCAACGTCCTGTTGAACTTCTGCGCTTCTAAGCTGAGCAGATGTCTTCGAGTATCCAATTCTGTTAAGTGCCTTCAACATCTCACCTCTCACCTTTTCAGTAAACGCAGTCACATCTTCATTTGTCTTCAAGTCATCGGTAGACATTGGTGGTAATACTTCCACCACGATTTCACCACTGTTGAAAGTCTTGGACTTGGCGTGGAAAATAGTGGACGTGTTGCTCACAACAACTGGAATAATCGGAATTCCAGCCTGTTTGGCCAAATGGAATGCTCCCTTCTTGAACTCTAAAAGTTCCAACTTCTCAGTTCCAGATCTGGTGCCTTCTGGGAAAATGAATAAGGCACCCTTTGATTTCTTCAAGCTCAGTAAGCCCTTTTCCAAAACCTTCCTAGCCTTTTCACCTCTGCTTCTGTCCAAGAAAAAGGTTCCAGACAAGAGCATGAACCATCCCAAAAATGGCACGAACTGCAAAGACTTTTTACCGGTAACAGTGTACCCTGGTTGGAAAATCCTGCCCAAAATGTAAATGTCCAAGGCAGACTGGTGGTTTGAAATGACTATAGCAGGAGTGTTCTGCAAGTACTTTTCGTTCACCAACTTAATTCTGAGGCCCAACGCCAGCGAAAACAGGTAGTAAAACGAACGTGCAACAGTGTACTGAGCATATTTAATCTTGTTTATCAAACGTAAAACAATAGACGAAATTACTCCATAAAGGGCACAACTGGCAATGAGCGACCCGAACACAACCGACTTTAGAAAGAACTTGATGCTCTTGAGGACAGACATGGGTAGCGAGTAGTATTGAATGCTTCTAAATTTTCCCCATCTTGTTCGTTAATTACCACGTCTGAGACCTGCACATAAAGTGTTGGGCAACACGTGAGAGTAGAGGTTGCTAGTATGGAAGTTAGCCAATTGTGATGTTATTTGATTGAATAAAGAGGATGTCGAGTCTGATATGAAAATAACAAGTTGGTGTGGGTGAAGCAAATGAAAAGATAGCTCTTATGAATATTAGGAAATGTTGTCACTTTAGTTTTGATGAAATACCTACGACTTTTCAAATGAAATTAACCACCGCAACACTGAAGTCTCTTATTCGAGAATTCATCACCTACAACCATACCTCTAACGCCCATATGGATTACCTGTAACCACTTGTAACGTTACGAACTGCAACGAATATTTATTTCCGTTCCATCGCTCATGCCCTCTTGTAGCATACCAGCGCAAACCATTACGTTAATTTGTTGCATTTTCAACCATCTAAATGGATAATTGAAAAGCCTGATTAGATAAAACTCTTATTCACTGATTATATTTGATTTGGGTGCAAAATCGAACACAAAACCACACCACAATCTGATTCTCTCGATAACATCTTACACTTGCAATTCAATTGTAAAGCCTGTCAAATTCCTCTTGGAAAGTACGATAAAATAACATACTAGCTCGAGCATCATCAACCGAAGAATGCGGGCCGTTCTGAAAATCTCTCACCCACGAATAATGCAGCACTAGCCGTTTTAGACCCACATTGCTGCCACTTGAAATGCTACTGAACCTTGGCAACCACGATGTATCGTGTACATTATAGTGCTCTATTCCGAGTACTTACAAATCGTTTTCTAGTGCATGACCAACCAATACAACATCCCCACTCAACAAATAACCGAGTTCTTCAAGTGCCTCTTCCTCAGTTATAGCGTTGACCATGTATCGTGGTTTAATTCCTGAAACCCACGTCCGCTAGTTCATCACAGGTAGATCTGGCATCACATAAGTGTCGAGTAATACACAGCCATAGTAGTTGACTACAGATAGACGTCCCACAGCAGATTGATCATAGGGTACCACTCCAACAAATTCACAGTCAATAGCGATTATGTTGTTCACATTTTCTTTGTACCGACTCTGATTGAAAGTGCATTTTGCCTTTCCAACCTTCCTCAATTTCAATTTCGCCACTGATACATCTTCTTCCCATAGGAGATTCTCAAAAAAAGACGCTGCTTCAGCCATTTGGAAAATTAGGCAGCTACCGATAATTCAAGCAAAGGTCAGTTTAAATACCTTTTTCAGCATAGGGGGTTACAACCTTGTCTAAATTTTGCAGCCGAAAATATTTTTAGGTTCAGATATACAAACTACTCCAACAAAGTCTCAAGAGCCTTTTCAGCAGTACTAGTTGCAGAAGCCGGGTTTGCACCGGTGACCAACCGTCCGTCTACAACCGTGAAGACAGCAAAATTTTCGGGAGGAGGTTTATAGTGGGCACCAAGTTTTTTGGCCATATCCTCCAAAAATAGCAAGTTTTTCTTCTTCATAAGCTCAGTCATGTTAACAGCTTCCTCTTCGTTGGTGGAAAATCCAGTGATATTGGAGCCATCGATAAGCGCCTTCTTTGTGCTAGGGTTGATGAGCCCATCGAAAATGGAAGGGCCATGGCACACTGCTGCCACAACCCCTCCGTTGTTCCAAATATCCAAAGCAACTTTATGCAACCCTTTTGCAACTGGATAGTCAAATAAGGTGCCGTGGCCGCCAGACGCAAAAAAGATCTGGTATTCGCCGGGGTTAACCTCACTAGCCTTCTTAAGCTTGTTCAAAGAGACATTGAACGACAGCTTCTTATTCTCGTACACTTGTTTGTCTTCTGGCGACAAAAAGTCGTCCAGGGTCGAGAGCTCATCAATACCGTAGGTGCCGGTTTCAGAAGCAAAATCGACGACAACTCCCTTGGACTCAAAGTACTTGAATGGGTGAAGAGCTTCATTTAAGAATACACCTCCTTTCAATCCATTTGGATACAAAACTTCATCGTATGAAGTGACTGCAATTATCGCTTTAACCATTTTCAATTCTTTGGTGAGGCTGACTGGCAGAGGAGTTGAGAGCTTTTATATAAAGACCCCTTAAAATATAAAGTTTAAAGGATAGCTCCTTTGGTGGCAAATAGGTTTAGGGATCACCCATTTTCATAGGGAATTCTGGATATAGTAATTAAGGGAATATCTTGAAGGTTTACATTGAAGATGTACAAGAAAAGTTGCCTTGTTTTTCGCGTTTTATTGCCTTTTCAAAACGTTTTGGAAGCTTTGACTGCAAGGTAATGTGAATTGAGTGACTTCAGAGCAGTCCACGTTGTACAAGTGTGGTCAGTGTGTTTCTAGACTGAAAGTGAAGTAATCCCATGTGAGAGAGAGAGAGACTTACAGGATTCAGATTACGAATTTCAGTAAGAATTTTCATTTAGAATTCTCATTTAGAATTTTCAATTAGGAGTAGCAATCTAATTTGCCCCATGGAAGGCAGGAGAACAATTGTTTTCCCACTCAAGCGGTTTCATTGGGCCCGTGACTTTGTAGAGAATCGTAATCCAAACCTTTAAGCAAACAAAATTGACTCGTAAATGGTACTGGAGTCTTAAGCTGAATTTAGGTAACCTTTGCTTAGTAGAACTCCAGTTGTTTTAGTGTGTTGTATAACACTTGAAGTGGTACATTGGGTGCACAAACAAGATTTTGAGGTTAACGATATCAACTAAATCAAATGCCTTTGAGATTAGTAACAGAAACGGTGCCTAATACTGAAAATTCATTTTCTTAACGGATACAAGAACATGCAAACTGTTTGTTCAATAGAAACAACTACTTTAAAAGAAAACTCGAAGTGCATATTTCGTGCAAGGCTATATTTTCACCTCAATACGAACAATTGGATTTTAAACTGAAGAACGAATAGCTCAATTATTGTTAAACTGAAGAACGAATAGCTCAATTATTGTTAAACTGAAGAACGAATAGCTCAATTATTGTTAAACTGAAGAACGAATAGCTCAATTATTGTTAAACTGAAGAACGAATAGCTCAATTATTGTTAAACTGAAGAACGAATAGCTCAATTATTGTTAAACTGAAGAACGAATAGCTCAATTATTGTTAAACTGAAGAACGAATAGCTCACTTGAATAGTTCCACCTTAGACTAAATCAGGCACACTTAAAATACTATGCGTTTTGAATCTTTAACTTTAAATCTTTAACTACATTAACCTCCATTTCCTTTGAAAAATTGGATCAAATTCAAACAGAGTACGCTTTTACGCAGCTCCTCATAACTAGGTTTATCTCAACTCTTGATAAAATCTCTCAAATTAAAGTAGCATTTAAGGTTTTGCAACGCCAATCAACCCCACTCAAGGATACTCCGGAAACTTTAATTCACGTGAATCTTTGTACCGAGTATACCGGAGCTGACTTCCATTACCCATCAGCCTACACCAAGCATCGATAATTGGTTTATTGTACAATTACCCCGAGACATGCCTCGAGGCAGATTTCGTATACATAATGCAAACACAATTCTAATTCTCCAAGACCTTGTAGGGCCATTGAAGATCTAGTTCTTCAAGACCGTTCAGCCCTACAGATCGGGCACCAAAACTGAGTTCTACTCTAGAGTCGTGTTCAGGCAACTCTCAGATCAGGCCTCCACTGCCTTCTTTTCCCCAGCGTAGTGGTGCTGGACCCATCTGAAACCCTGGCCCAATTGAGCAAGCTCGTTGACAAAATGGCAGCCAAACAACAAGTAGTTCTTCGGTTGGACGGCCATAGCGAACCTCATGAAAACAAGAGAGTAACCAATCAAAGCACCAGTCATAGGACCACTGATCAAATCAGGGTCCTTCTTCAAGTCCAAGACGGCCGCGACCGGAATACCGAAGTTGGAAACAGGGCCCCAGAAATGCGTGGAGCAGACATATCTCAACGTCTGCTTGGAGAACAAATAGTCAGAGAACTTCTTAAAGCTGGACATGGCGGGTTTCTGTTGGGCACTTGAAGTTATTAGATTTTTGCTCTTTCGAGTCCGAATTTTATCAACATTTTTTTGGGGGGAATGAGGTCATGTGAGGGGTCATGTGAGTGGAACACTGATATTTTGCACCCATTGCGTATTGTTTGCGGTAAGATGGGGTTTAGTTGGGATGATTTCAGACGACTTGATAGGTCCAGTGTTCTGTGTGCAGTAGTTTTATTCTCCGCGTATTCTGTTTCTTCAACCCTAAAGTGATCGCAGCACCTCAATCTCTATCAATAGTAATTACCATCTATTAAAGTCATCCTAACTAGTAAACGAACATTTACCAAGAATGTATATACGAAACGCTAGCCAATATTAAAATTATACAATTAAGGATGGGCACCTAAATACAAGTAGAAATAGTACTAAGGTTGACTATTCTTTGGTGGCCAGTGTTGGTTATGGGGTGCCTGTGGGTCTGGTTGTTGTTGGTTGTTATCATCATGTTGCTGAGTCGTATCAACACCATCGAAGAACTGGGGCTGCTGGGAGTCGTTGAACGCTACCAGCATCGTCATGTTCCCCATAGGCTGCTGGAACCCGATCGAAATGTTGGGCATTGCACCAGTGTGGCCAGCCGACGGAGGGTATCCTTCCTCGAACATATAAGAGTTTGACATGTTGGTGGGATATGTCTCTTGAGGATGTAGCTGTTGCGTAGGTTGCGGCTGCTGGACCGCCGGCTGGGATAGCGGCGGCGACTGCTGCGACGGGCGGTCTGGAACGTCGCCCTGGCTGGGCTGCCTCTGCTGCCCCGTTTGGAGGTAGTTTTGGTTCTGCAAGCCCATGCGCTGCTGGTTCCAGCCACTGAAGTTCTGGTCACCAAACACGTCTCCCACTACGGTGTTGACGGGGCCAGGGGTGGTTTTCACCTCGGTGGACGCAAACGAAGCCCCGACTCGTCCTGACGGAATCGAGGTGTCGGTCGAGGGCCGTGTCGGCACCACCGAGGGAGTCGTTGAGTTCGTGTGGATCGGCGAATTCGCTGACTGCTGCTGCATTCTGCTCGCAAACGGTCTCGTGGCATTACTGGCATCAGGCTGGTTCAAGTAGCCCTGCATCTCCTTCATCAGCGGGGGGCCGTCGTCACTAGGCGAACTCAAGAAATACGGTAAGTTCTCCGGGTTGGTGATCCAGAAGGGGTCGTGGATCCTGAACCCGTACAAGTTGTCCAACTCCGCAGACGACGCAGGGTCCTGGAAGTTGGAACCTGCTGGATTTTGCATGTTTTGGCCGGAGGCCATGGACTGCTTCTGGTACTCCAGATCGAGTTGGCTCAGATACATCTGGGTGTCATGTATTGACGAGGACTCCGGCAGCTCGAATTGGATATCGTAGTCTTGGTTTCTCTTCCAGTCCTGTTCCGCAACGCCCTGGTCTCTTCTTCTTCTCTTTCTGTTGCCACACCCTCTGTTTTCCTGGTTCTGGAAGATCAACTTGATCTGGTTGAGGACCTTGTTCATGAGATACACGATGTTGGAGGACCACAACTTGGTGACCAGGTCCAAGATGTTGGACACACGTCTGTCGACGTTCAACAACGAGTTCAAGTGGAGTTCAATCGTCCTCAAAACGTCATTGTTCAATATCTTGTCGAGCTTGCCCTCGTTCTTGACAAAGTCACTGAACTTGTAGTGAACCAAGGCAAACGTCACGATTATGCCCTGGTATATGAACGAGTTCAAGAATGGGTAAAGGTTTCTGAAAAGCTTGCCAATTTTGATGCTGGAGTTGGGGTTGATGGTCGAGGTTCTGCTTACGAGTTCGTCAGAGGATTGCGAACCTCTTGGGACCCTGCTATGGCTCTTTTCCACCTTTACAGTGGGGGGAGGCATGGGGTAGGACTCCGCAGTCGAATCTGGGCATGCCTGGCCTCTTCCTTCAAAGTACGTTGCTACAAACCACGTCAAGAAGTTCTCAACAAACTGGTTCAACAACTCCAAAAACTTCTCGACAGACCTGACCAAGCTTTCGATTATCACCTCGTACTCTTCATTCTTGGAGAACTTGTTGATGAAAGGTTCGGTCAACTTTGTTTTGTTGATGTGCAAGACAATCAAGTCCTTCAACAAGTTGCTGTTGTCGGTCGAAGGATTGCGTGCTTTATAGTCTTCCAACATGGTGATTTCCTTGTCAAACCTTGCGTTCAACCTGAGCAAGTCCTTCATGGTGAAGTCAATCATGAAGTTCTCAATAAGCATGGAGTTGGAGAGTCGAAGGCACTCGCTGAGGCCGATTTTCGACAAGACGTGGATCTCGTTGTTGTCGAAGTTCATGGCGGAGTTGTTTGCAGTCGAGCTCTTCAACACGATCGAGTTGACCTGGATGGAAATGGGGTTGGGCCGCCCCAATATCGAGCAGATCTGGCCCGCGAGGTTCTTCAAGGCGAAGAAAACCCTGAACCTGGCCGCGTCAAGCGCGTCGGAGTCCTCGTCATCGTCGTCGTCGCTGTCGCTCTTCTTCGCCTGCACCTCTTTGGTCTCGTCCTTCTTCGGAGGGACGTTCCCGCGCTCGCTCTCCACACCCTGAACCTCCTCCAAGTTGTTCTTGGTGGAGGTGGGGTTCACGGACCGGAACTGGCCCATGACGTGGAGCCCGATCAGGTACGCGATCGAGCAGCAGTGGAACATCATGGACCAGCACTCTTCATAGCGTTTCTGCAAGAAATGGTACTCTGTACAAAGCACGTACGCCTGGATGGTGATGATCGACTCGTTGATCAAGTTGTGCCTGAGCTTTTCGAACTTGTGGTAGAGAACGTTGCCACACAAGTAGTTCTTGAGCTTCTCGAAGCCGTCAATGTTGGAAGCCAGCAACATGTTCAATTCGATGAAGTCGGACGGCGTCAACCGTTGGATCAGCAAGATCAAGATCATGTAGAACAAGAGCAAGTCGTCGTCGTTCTCCCACTCCTTGTCCTTGATTTTATGGTAGTTGTCCAAGAAGTCGTAGACACTTGCCCTGCTGATGAAGGTGGAGTAGTACAGATCGCTCTTGAAAAACAGGTCGACCAAGTGGTGGATCAAGGTCAAGTTGAGTTTCTGGAGGTCCTGCAAGGTATCTGAGTCCGCAGTAACGTCAGGATCGTCAAAACGAAGGAGCTGGGTGAGCAAAATGGGCATCTGTTTCTTGCTCAAGCTCTGCTCGATTAGGTTCTGGTTGGGGAAGAGCGAGTCCCGCGAGCGTTCCCACTCCAGGTTGAATTTGGAGTCGGTGGAGGCTGTCGAGCTGTCTATCGCAAAGTCGTTGTAGTTTAGCATACGGTTGCTTCCAGGACTGGACCGCTTGGCCGGTTTTTGCTGTTTTTGGGACTCCAGGCTTTGGTTGCCGCTCTGGTTGCCGCTCTGGTTGCTGCTCTGGTTGCTTGTTTGGTTGTTACTTTCCATGGTGGTGTCGTTCCCAGAAGCGTCTTCCTTTGTTGACTCCAAATTGTCCTGTTTCTGGCGCTTTATCGTTTCGATCATGAAGTTCAGGGACTGGGGCCCGTAGTACTTTTCGCCCAGCTCGCTGGTTTCGCCGGCGATTTTGATTCCAGAGTCCGCCTTGGGGTTCTGTTTGAGCTGCTCGGTTTCGTTGCTGCTGCCACCCTTTTGAGCCAACTGCGTGGTGAGTTTCGTCACCTGAATATTAAGCTTGAGGATTTCCTGGAGAAGACGCAAGTTTTCGTTGCGGATCTGCTCGAGCTCCGAGTTCTGTGGGGATATGATGACGTTCTGGACGCTCTGGGCCTGCATGTTCTGCGGTGCAGGCGTGTCCTGGTGGAGCGGCTGGTGCAGGTGCACCATCTGCTGGCCCTGCGTAATGCTCTGCATGGGATTTGGGTGCAAAATGTTCTGGGCCAACATTTCGCGCGACTCCATGTTCCTGTAGTCGCCGAACTGCGGGAAGCCCAGCGGGTACTGGAGCAGCGAGCCGCTGCTGCCGGTCAGCAGGCGGCCGGTGGTGGGGGTGCGGCCGTGGCTGTTGTCGCCCGCGGCGCCGGCCGACTCGCGGTGGCCCGCGCCCGCACCGCCGTGCACGCTGCCAAACAGAAACGCAGAGTGGTCGAGCTCGTCCTCGTTGATCTTCTTGTTGCGGAACGTCGCCGGAAAGTGGCACGGAATCGCGCGCTTGATGCACTGGTTGCACGGCTTCTTCTTGTTGCACTTGATTTTCTTCAGCCGGCACAGCACGCACGAGATTGGTAGCACCTCAGACATGGTTGCGTTGTGCTTAGAGATCGTATTTGGAAACGGCGTTGCTCTGTGTGCATGCCCTTGTGGCGAAGATTCTTTTGTTGAATGGAGTACTTTTTAGTACTTGGGTGTGGTAGAATTTGTACTTGGATATGGTAGTACTTGGATATGGTAGTACTTGGTTATGGTAGTACTTGCGGGGATGGTACTGATGATGGTACTTTGATGGTGGTACTGATAATGGTTTTTGATGGTGGTCTGATAATGGTTTTTGATAATGGCAGTTGATAATGGTACTTGTTGGTACTTGATGATGGTACTTGATAATGGTACTTGATAATGGTACTTGATAATTGTACTTGATAGTGCTTGCTAGTTGGTACTTCGAAATTTGTACTTGGATGTTGGTACTTGATAATGGTACTTGATAATGGTACTTGATAATGGTACTTTGATGTTGGTACGGATATTGGTACTTGATAGTACTTGATTGTTGGTACTTGTTGGTACTTCGGTATTCGTATTGGATGTTGTACTTCAATATTTGTACTTTGATGTTGGAACTTGATATTGATACTTCGATGTTGTACTTGGATATGCTAGTACTTGATAAAGATTCCTCGATTTCGGTACTTGGATGCCAGTACTTGATAAAGACTCTTTCGGTACTTGGATGTTGGTACTTGATAATGATACTTCGATGTTGTACTTGGATATGCTAGTACTTGATAATGTTACTTCGATATCGTACTTGAATATGCTAGTACTTGATAAAGATTCCTCGATGTTGTACTTGGATATGCTAGTACTTGATAAAGATTCCTCGATGTTGTACTTGGATATGCTAGTACTTGATAAAGATTCCTCGATGTTGTACTTGGATATGCTAGTACTTGATAAAGACTCTTTCGGTACTTGGATGTTGGTACTTGATAATGATACTTCGATGTTGTACTTGGATATCCTAGTACTTGATAATTATACTTCGATATCGTACTTGAATATGCTAGTACTTGATAATGATACTTCGATATCGTACTTGAATATGCTAGTACTTGATAAATATTCCTCGATGTTGTACTTGGATATGATAGTACTTCGATGTTTGTACTTCAATGTTGATGCTTGGATGTTGGTACTTGGATATACTGGTACTTGATATTGGTACTTCGATGTTGTTCTTGGACGTTGGTCTTGGATATACTTTCGTGGGTATACTAGCACTTGAATATAATAGTACTTGAATATACTAGCACTGAATATACTAGTATCTGGATAATACCACTTGGTTATACTAGACTGAATATACCAGCACCTCGATAATACCACTTGGTTATACTAGACTGAATATACTAGTACCTGGATAATACCACTTGGTTATACTAGACTGAATATACCAGCACCTCGATAATACCACTTGGTTATACTAGACTGAATATACTAGTACCTGGATAATACCACTTGGTTATACTAGACTGAATATACCAGCACCTCGATAATACCACTTGGTTATACTAGACTGAATATACTAGTACCTGGATAATACCACTTGGTTATACTAGACTGAATATACTAGTACCTGGATAATACCACTTGGTTATACTAGACTGAATACACTAGTTATAACTCTTGGAACTGGTGTCCTGAAATCCTGCGATCTGAAAAATACTGTCCCCTGTGGCCCTGTTCGTCCTCTCGATTAACCAGTTTTCCCAATTCAACACAACTTCTTATATCTCGATTACTCTACCTACACCTATAAACCGGTAGTCACTCAAGTCCGCCAATGCAATCGATTATGTGAAAGAAGGGTTCCATCGAAACGGAGGGAAAAGTACTTTATATATGTACTGTGTGCATGTTCCACAAGTCTTCTCGCCAGAACGGAAGTCCGAGACAACGAATGCAGACTAATATTTTAACAATACACTTTAGGCCAAGTGTCCTGACGCTCGAGCCGGTGCCAAAGTTTATCGATTGGCCCGTCCAACGTCCTGGGAGCCCCACCGTGCCAACGTCTCCCACCAGGCATCTCCGTTTATTTTTTGCTGGCGATTATTTTTACACCTCTCCGTATCTTGTTTCTGTAGATGTCGTCATCGGCTGGGGAGCTTGACAGAGAGGTGGGCGGTGGGTTTCTGGTGGGTTTCTGCCGGGGGGGGGTTTACGACGCCATCTGGCGAATCTGAGCCAGGAACGGTGTGTTTTGAGCGTGGGTCCTTCCTGGTGGGGTCGTACTTCGGCCGCCGCGGCCCCACCAGACCACCACCTGGGAATTGACGTGCATAAGAAGCCTCTCGCCAATTATTGTGTTATAAGGTAGGATAAGCTTTGAATCTGGATCTTTCGTATTGTTGCTTGGTTATAGTGTAACCTGTGGTGTGACTTGTGCCGGTGTAACTTACGTTAGTGAAATATAATGGAATGCAATGTCTTATAATGAACTAGTGGAATACGTAAAGTGTCTTATAATGAAATAGTGGAATACGTAAAGTGTCTTATAATGAAATAGTGGAATACGTAAAGTGTCTTATAATCAACTATAGTATAATACTACGCTTATAGTGTACATATACACTGGTATAGAGTAATCTATACACGGTTGTGTAACGTATCTCATCTGCACCTTTCGGTCGTCCCCGAATTAATGTCGGTGCGTAATCTTAGATCTGTGGTAGTCTGCCTTCTTGACCCCGGACACGATTGGTGATTTTCGGATCTTTTTTCTGAGATGAGAGCGATGGATTTTAGTGTGGATGGGAATGATGGATTTTAATGTGGAGAATGGGATGGGCTTGCCGACGCATCTTCCAGGGGGGGTGGGTGGACAGAATAAAGAGAGTGGACAGAATAAAGAGAGTGGACAGAATAGAGAGAGTGGACAGAATAGAGAGAGTGGACAGAACAGAAAGAGTGGACAGAGTGGACAGAATGGAAAGAGTGAACAGAGTGGACAGAATGGACAGAATGGACAGAACAGAAAGAGTGGACAGAGTGGACAGAATGGAAAGAGTGAACAGAGTGGACAGAATGGACAGAATGGACAGAATAGAAAGAGTGGACAGAGTGGACAGAATGGAAAGTACGAACAGAGCGAACTGTACACACCGAACCATTTCAATAGCTTTGACAGCATAAATGAAAATCTAAATGAACGACACGACAGAATAGATAATTCAATCCCAATTGCCAAAAAACAACCCATCTTCATAGAAGGAACAAACATATCCCTCCAAACAGACGAAGATATAGCCAAGTGGATCGCAGAAAGAAGGAAAAAGTGGCCCACCAGAAAGAACATCGAGGAGAAGAAACTCAAGAGACCTGTGGAGGAGCCCACTGAAGTGCCCACAGTGGTGGCCAAACGGCCCAGAAACGTGTGCCGCTTCTTCCAGCAGCACGGGCTGTGCAAGTTCGGCACCAAGTGCAAGAATTTGCACGAGGGCCGGCCGGCTGTGCCCGCAGACGCAAACCACTACACCAAGCAGGTCAACGGCGTCGACGTCAGGGTCCCAAAACTCTACGCCAAACCCACAAACCACTCGCTATTCAAGAACTTGGTCAAAAGAGTCCAGTTCGACCACGAAAACTCCTCCGTCCTCGACTTCATCGAGTACTTGGACCGCCAGAAAATGCTAGACTATGATGTGATGAAAACCAAAAGCGGCCGCTGAAGCGGGTTGTGAAAATTTTGCGCCGAGAGGGGGTGGCAAGTAGAGCCCTGGCGAGAGGCGGTCCAGTGCTATTTGGGTGCAAATCCCTTTTTTAACTACCAATCAGTGGCTACTTGCCTGGTGTTTACGCGTGCTGTGGAATTCCGAGTATACGAAGTCTCTGATATTGTCAATTCCAATTTGTGCTTCTGGTGTTTTGAATCTTCTGCTGAGGAATGCTCTACCAGGCGGGGTTCGTCAACGTTTTACCTTCCCACCCGAATTGTTAATCTTGCCTTAATCTCGTTTTTATGATTTGTATTTAGTTCATAGTACAAACTACCTTGAAATTTCACAAACTATCTTGAAATACAAGTACCTGCAATTCTTCCGATATAGGACACAATCTACAAATTCTCGTTTGTTTGAATGCAATTCTCTGTGGATCGGAATTAAGCATGCAACATAAAAAGATTCAAAATCTTTCAAAATCTATTGTAATTCATGTATTGATTGAAATTTCTTACGGCATATTTTCTGGGTGTCTTTTATTTCCTGTCGTATGGAGTTTTCGCTTTTAGGGTACCTACGATTTTAAGTGCCGTTTAATCTGTGCACCATACTTTGCATAAGCGTACTCAACAACGTTGGACAATTCCAGGCACAATTATTGTTATCCATATCCACACTTTTGGTACAATGTTTGCTATACATATCCAACAACTTGGTACTTGTATGCATATCCTTATCCAACCTGGTACATCTATGCATATCCTTATCCAACTTGGTACATCTATGCATATCCTTATCCAACTTGGTACATCTATGCATATCCTTATCCAACCTGGTACATCTATGCATATCCTTATCCAACTTGGTACATTTATGCATATCCTTATCCAACACCTTCGGACAATATTTGAATATTGATATCCAACACCTTCATGCAATATTTGAATATATCCAACAACTTTTAAGCAATCTTGAATACTCATATCCAACAACTTTTAAGTAATTTTTGCATCTCCATATTTAACATCTTTAAGGAGTCTTTGCCTATCTAATTCAACACAACCTTTGCTTATCCATATTCAACAACTTTTAGGCAATCTTCATCCAATATCCTCATGCATTTGCATCAATACCCAACATCTTGACAATCTATTGATTGTACTCACATCCAACAACTTGGCAACCTACCCACTGTATCCACATCCAACATCTTTAAGCATTCTATGCTCATCTACTATCCACAACTTTAGGCACAATCTATGCATATCCATTTCCAACTTTTTGTCAACCTTTTTGTTATACCATTTCCAACGCCGTTCAAGTAATCTTTGCACCCTACCTTTTCCAAGCTCTTAGCAATATTTGCACTATATCCATATCCAACATTTTCAGGCAATATTTGCACTATATCCATATTCTCTATATCCAGCTCAATGATCATTAATCATTTTCTCTATCCAAAACGATCTTAAATCGTATTCTCTATCCAAAACAATCTTTAATCATATTCTCTATCCAAAACGATCTTTAATCATATTCTCTATCTCCACCTCAACAATCATTCTTCACCAAAATTTACTAATAATTCCCCCAATAAATCTAATACAACTCACCATCATACGATTTTGTCGCATCCAACATAATACTACACTGCTTTGCAATGTCTCCCAACTTCCCAATGACAATTTCGTTACCCTTCCCAAACCCATATATCGAATACTTGAGACCAACATCGCGGCAGAACTCAATAACAAATGGCTGCACGCGTCTCAAGTTGTGCCTGGGAAGCCGTGGAAACAAATGGTGGATGGCCTGGAACTGCAACCCCCCGTGCATAAAGTCAAGCCACTCGGGGCAGTCGACGTCCATGGTGGTCCGCATCTGCCTCAGCGGAAACGACTCGCTGACACCAAGGTCCGACGTCGACATCGCAAAGTGCGACAAGGTGATCTGCACATGCACCAACATCGTCGTGACGTGGCTCACCAACACGTACATGAACTGGTTCCCCGTGCCCTCGATGCTCCGGTACACAACCAAGTAGAAGAACCAGTAGAAGAAGAAGGAGAGCCCGACAATCTCAAAGTACCTGAACCACGCGGCCTTGCCGTGGCGGGGACCCAACCCGCGGATCAAGTGGCCCCACGACAACACATACAAGTTGAACCGGCCAAAGCAGAGCATGGGGTAGTACATCAAGTTCTGGAACGGAATCAACAACTGCGCAGCCTTGTCGAACCACAACTGTCTCCCGTAGTAGGTCAGGTATACGCTGTCGAAGAAACGCGAACTGACGGCGAAAAACGGCAAATGCTGGATATCTGGGTCGTGAACAGGGTCGTTGGTGACCAAATGATGGACGTTGTGGTTGCGTTTCCACCAGCCTAAGCTCAATCCTCCGAACCAGTCTGCAATCAACATCCCAAACAAGTTGTCGATCTGGTAGTTGTGCGTGATGGAGACATGGCCGGCGTCGTGCGCTATGAACGTCATCTGGTGCCACGCAACACCCATTATAAACGCACTCACAAACAACTGGTTGATCTTCAAGAAGGAAAACGAATACAAGAACAAACTCCCAATCTTGATTAACTCTCTGCCGTAGTCCCAGTAGTGGCACTTGTAAAACCCATTCTTGATGACTGTCTCATGCAATTCGTTGTACTTTTCTCTAAGGTGCTCTTGTGTTTTGTAGTCCAACGAGGGAACCTCGTCCAAGATCTGCTGGGTCAATTTGTTGTCGTAGTTGCGAATCAACACTTTGGGGTCAACAACTGCATCTTCAATAGGGAAAAGTACATTCCTATTTTGAGCAGTGACCAACGTGTCCTGAGGCACCACAGGTAAAAGTTCAACTTCGGGGTACCCCATTCCTTTGTATGTTTTTCCAACAACCGTGTCGTTGGAGTATGTCGATTCCGCGCTCAACGATTCGTCCGAATCATTCACTTTCTTCTCTGACTTTTGATAGAGTGCTCCCTGGATCGGAGGTAACAAGTTTTCCCAGTGGTAGTCTATCGTTCCGACTCTCCATCTTGTGAAACTCGCGATCGACTCATCGCTGTGGTACGCGTTCATCTCGTCAGTAGCGTCGCGACCAATCATATGATACACCGCGGTATCTCCTCCAGGATGCTTTGAAATCCAGTTGTTGAGATTAAGCACATTATTCTTGTAGATCACAATGGCATTGCCTTCAGCTATCAAGTCTGAGATTTGACTTTTCAGAAGTATCTTCAGCATTGAAGTGATTTATTCTCAATTTTTCTGCCACGTTCAGTACTTTTATGAGAAGTGGTGTTATGTTAAGGAGTGGTCCACTTCTTTTTGAGTATCGTATGTTTTAGTGTGAATGTGGTGTAATGTTGGTTCTATTCTCGAACTACCACATCTTTTATCAAAACCTTTAATCTTGTAGTACACTAATTTCGGAAACATTTTGCACCCATTTTTCAATTGTAATTTAAATGTCATAGAGCTCACTTGATATACTTTAAGATTTCAAAGTACGAAACCCTAGAACCCCTCCACTCCCACTTACGTTCACCTCCTGCAACTGTTATGATTTCGCAAAGGGTAGGAAAATAAAGGGTCTCAGGTGAGAAAACTGGCCGTAGCTCTCACCCTCCGCCCACCAATGCCCATACCCTGCCTGGCAAAAGAACTTGGGGAGTCACCCCGGATTCCGCCACCTCGCTGAAAATCGAGGATACTCCGTCCGCATTGCGACAATTGCACCAGTGGAAATCGAAAAAGTAGCCAGTTGCCTGAAGGAACCAAGGGTTTTGAAGAGAGTCACCCTTTTAATTTCAAATGCCCCTATAAACTTCCCAGCGATCATATTAATGTCATGCTGATGTCTAGATTAATCACGGTTCTCCGGGGAGGTTGGTTTGGTTATTCTTGACCTTGCAGCCATTACCGTTTTGGTGATTAAATAAAACCAAATGTATTGGAGTTTATTTAAAGCTGTTTAAGATAATTGAGCGATATTATAAGATGGATGAGAAGTGCAATTTTATTGTTGAGTGTGTAGGTGAGTTGAGAGCAATTTTAATGTTGGGTATGTAGGTGAATTGAGGGCAGTTATAATGTAGTTGTTGGGAATTGTTAAAACGAGTGTGGTGAAACCAAAGTTAGGGTTGCCTTCCAATCTGGGTTTCTTCTGCAGTATTTCTGTTATAACTGTTCATCTATAAGCGACGAGAGAGTTTTAGACTTTAGGTATAAAATTTGCAGTCAACCAGAGTTGACTAGCAACCGTATCCAGTTAATGTTAATTTGTTGTTGGTTCTGTATCTAGTTTTCCTGACGTACTTACGGTCGTCGATAACTAGATACTTTGAAGTTTATTATAATTTGTAATATATGGTGATTTTTTACTAACCTCTAAAGTCAATATTTGATTTTAATTTTGCAGCCATTGTTGGGCAATAATTTCACTAATCTTTATCAGTCATTTCACTCTCCAAACCGAAAAGTCTAAACAGATAAATCTTATGTTGTAAAGTTTCAAAAAAGCTAACGTCCATACTCAAGTGTGTTCTCAACTTAAAAGACCGAAGAAGTCGCTTCTCCAAAACTCTTGTTCAACAACTCATAAGCAATTGGCAAGACAATCGGTACGAAAAAGTTGTCGTTCAACACCGAAGTTCCTTCCAAGATGCCTACCAACAAGGTTGCTACAAACAAGTTCTCCCACTTCTCAACGGGAATGTAGTTGGGGTACTTCTCGGTACTATAGTAGTCCAATGCATAGAACGCAGCCATGGTAGTGACGACAAAACTGATAGAGCCTTGAAGTGACTTGTGGCCACCCTTCCATTTGATCGTGCCAAACTTTCTTCCCACAATCAGGGCCATCGAATCTCCCAATCCAAGCGCAACAATACCAATGTACCTGACGATCGAGAAGTTGGAGGTGTTCTTGTTCTCAATGTAGTCGTACAAGATAGGAATAGTGACACCCACATTCAAGTATATGTACGACAAGTTCAAAGGTCCATCTGAATCCTTCTCGTCTTGGAACTGCTGCAAGGAATTGTGCAAAAACTTTCCTAACGGAGTGTACTGGTTGTATCTAAGCAACTCAACACCGATGAAAATAACAGTCAGACCCAACAAACTGATCAAGACGAGCTCAGCGTTTTCAGTCAAGATTCTAGGGTCAAAAACAAGCACTGCAAAAATAACAAAGTGCCACACTTTTCTTCTCAAGTTGAGAGATACAAGCAGCGCGCTGCTGAAAACAACGGGGATCGCAACGGCGAGCACTGCACTCCACACCTTGACAAAGTACAATTTCGTAGGGTCCTCCAAGATGTAGTTGTAGATCCAGACCACAGCGTTGTCAGCTTCCAAAATAGGTTTCAACTGGAAGTTTGTCAAGAAGAAGAAACCGGTCGCATATACACCAGCAACAAGCACAGATGGAACGATATCCTTCACAGGGTATGCAACCAAACTCATAACAATCAAACTGATCAACAACTTTTGGACAATTTGGACAGGCAAAACGTATCCAGTTTCAGCCAGGCCCGTCAATCCCTTGTTGAACAAAATGTTGACAATGATCACCGCCACAATATGGATCTCTGCCTTCTTGAAGCTTTTCGTGGTCTTGCTATCGTTGATGTAGTTCAAAGAGTAGGTCAAAAGTGTGAAAACAACCGCAACCTGGGCAAACTCTAAAGTGTTGAAATCTTTGCTATCGTTGTAAATCTCAAAGAACATGATGCTAGACAAAAGTCTGAACAAGATGTGCAACTTGTCAATCACAAAGTAGTTCAAGCACAAGTTAGCCACGAAGAAGTAGGAGTTGGACTCAAAGTGCAACACTTGCACCAACACTGGGAGCAAGACACTGTAGATGTACTCAAACTCAGGATAAGTCTTTGGGGCGTCCGCGACCTTGCGTTCTCTCAACTGCGAGAAAAGCAACCCGATTCCCACACCCAAAGCATTGAAACCAACAATCGGATATAGCTCTTCAAATTTGTAGAATCTGTCTCTGCTCAAGTAGATGACTTCAAGCAAGTACGAAAAACACAAGATTTGGCAGAACTTTAAGAAGTCCATTGTTTCGTTGAGGAAATCCTGAACTGTGTAGACAATTCTCAAGGCCCACATCAGGTCTTTGTAGTCATCTTCTGGGTTTGCAGGCACTTCAGGCTCTGCTGGCACTGTTTCGGCTGCTTCTTGAGGCAAATCTGCTTCAGACTCGACATTTCTGAAGATGCTGGCGGTGGATCTGCTCTGAGGGTCGGTGTTTTCGGTCTTCTTCAGCCTACGCGAGGCGCTCTTCTTAGCTGGCATTATGGAAGATTTGAATATGGTGTTGAGTAATTCACTTTTTTTAAATGCAGGTTCTGTTAGTACGGCGATTATGGATGGGACAAAAGAGAGAGATAAGATTAGTACGGCTTTCAGGTGAGAGGGAAGGATGAGTTTATGAGGTGTGATGATTGGTAGAGTTGTGGAGAGCTGTGAGTGGTCTTAGTGTTGGAAGTGGTTGATAGAAAGTGGGAGAACCTGTTGTGTAGTTGATGAGATTTAGGAGTTTGGAAAAATTAGGTGAAATTAGCGATAAAGTGGTGTTCATATTAAGTTTTGGGTTCAGAGAACGGATAATAGAGGGAGATGAGGTGGTTGTACTTGATCCAGATTTGTTTATAAGATGTGGAGTGAGGTTTCACTTGTCCATTAAAAAGCAAGTGTCTCATTGAACTCCATTTCGTATTGCTTAGATATTTTCCAAGTTTCTAATGCTTATGCTATCGGGGAACTCCAGCGTTACATTGTACACCGCTGGAAGTCAACTGAAAACCTCATTGCATCGCTCCACTGGGATTTGCAGCCAAAACCACAAATGTATGGTGTGCATACAATGTGACGAAATTTGCACCCAAAGGTTGACAGATGTCAAGTGTAGCCGTACCACTGAATGTGAAGCACCAAGTGTGAATGTGAAGCACCATGTGTGAATGTGAAGCACCATGTGTGGATACAACACCAGAAGAAATATCAATCGTATTAATAGTGTAGGTTGTATTTGGTAGAGTGGGGCAGCGTAAAAGCTGTTCAAAATTATGTGAATAATGGATATAGATTGGAGATACAGAGATATACAGTGAAAAATAATCTTTAAAGCAGATATTTAGAGCTATTTAATGAAATCGACCTTAGTTGCTGAGATAAGTAGACTGAATACAAAATAACCTCTAATAATCTTAGAATCAGACTAGAATCAGATTAGAGTGAAAAATATCCATAGCTAAAAAAAGTAATCTTATCCCCATCACCACCTGGAAACCAACACGTCGAATACATCCAAGTTGCAACCACCCCAAACAACTCAACTCACCTAAACTCTCCAAAACTTCTATTATGTTTCCTGCACACACCCCAACACGTCTAAATTTCACGACGCGTAGAAAAGATCAAAAGACAACCATGTACATCAAGAAGATCATTATCCAGGGGTTCAAGACGTACAAGAACACTACGGTGATCGATGATATCTCACCACACCACAACGTGGTTGTCGGGCGGAACGGCTCAGGAAAATCCAACTTCTTCGCCGCCATCCGGTTCGTTTTGTCGGACGCATACACACACATGACTAGAGAGGAGAGACAGGGATTGATCCACGAAGGGTCCGGTACGGTCATGTCCGCGTACGTGGAGATCGTCTTCGACAACACCGACGGGCGATTTCCCATCAACAAGACCGAGATCTCTATCCGGCGCACGATTGGTCTCAAGAAAGACGACTACTCGATGGACGGCAAGTCTGCCACCAGGTCAGACATAATGAATTTGCTAGAGAGCGCGGGGTTTTCGCGCTCGAACCCGTACTATATTGTACCCCAGGGCAGAATCACCAGCTTGACCAACTCAAAAGATGCAGAAAGGTTGACTTTGTTGAAGGAAGTCAGTGGGGCCACAGTTTTTGAGAACAAATTGAAGGAGTCGATGAAAGAAATGAGCAATTCAAACTACAAGTTGGAAAGAATCGACGAAACGTTGGGTTCGATAGACGATCGGTTGTCTGACTTGCAGATCGAATCGACGGATTTGAAGGACTTCCAGCTCTTGGAAAAGAAGAAGAAGATTTTGGAGTACAATTTGTTTGACAGAGAGTTCCATGAGTTGAACGAGCAGATTGAGGATTTGGAGGAAAAGTATGCGCGTAGCTTGGCTGAGTCGCAAGACGACTTGAAAGACTTAGACAGGCGAGAGCAGTTGTGTCTGCAGCTTGCCAAGACAATCAACAACTTGAAAGTGTCGTTGAAAATCGCAAAACTTGAAAGAGAGCAAAATGACTTGGAGTACACCCAGTTGTTAAAGTCCATTTCCGATAAAAAGATTGTGTTGAACGAATCTAAGATGAGTTTGGAAAACTCCAACGAGAAGGCTTCGAGCTTGACTGCTTCCATCAACCAGTACACCACGATGATACGACAAAATGAACTGAAAATAGAGCAGTTCAGGCCTGAGCTTGTTGAGCTCCAAGGTAAAGAATCGCAGTACAAGCAGCAACTTTCCAAGTTGACTACCAACCAGAGAGCCATTTACTCGAAACAATCGCGTTTCCAGAAATTCAACAGTAAAACAGAAAGAGACAAATGGTTGAGTACAGAAATATCGAAGATCAAGGATTTAATCAAAACTAAGGAACTTGAAGTGAAGCAGATCAGTTTAGACATCAAGACCCATGAAAACAGTCAAAATGAGATTGAGACCACCCTTAAAAAACTTGATGATGAACTCAACAATGGCGGCGATTTGGAACAAACGAGAGATTTGAAGGCCTTGATAGCAGACCTCAAACATAAACTCACCGACCTCATTGACCAAAGGAAGAACTTGTGGCGTAGCGAGATCAGATTCAAAAGTATATATGACTCTATCAACAGCGAGGTTTCGCAGGCCACCAACACAGTCAACCAAACAATGGACAGGGCACAGGCCAGAGGTCTTGAGTCTGTGAAACAGATTGCAGCTAAGTTGAACTTGACAGACAATGTTTACGGACCGTTGATCGACTTGATTGGGGTCAGCGATAAGTACAAGATTGCTGCTGAGGTTATTGCCGGGAATTCTCTTTTCCATGTTGTCGTTGATACTGACTACACTGCGTCATTGATTATGCAAGAGTTGGTACGCACCAAAGGTGGCCGTGTCACCTTTGTTCCGCTCAACAGGATTCTGCAGCAGCAAGATGTAGAGTACCCAGACAGTTCTGAGTATCAGTGTGTTCCGTTGCTCAAAAAGTTGAAGTTTGATGATGATACGGTTGGGAAGGCAGTCAGACAGATTTTCGGGAAGGTTATTGTGTGCCATGACTTGCAAGTGGGTATTGAACTTGCAAAACGGTTCAAATTGTCTGCTATAACACTCGACGGAGACAGATCCGACTTGAAGGGTGTGGTTACTGGTGGTTTCAGGGACTATAAAAAGTCCAAGATTGACCTCATCAAGTTCCAGAACAAGAAACGCAAGGATTTGGCCAAGGCAGAGAGCGACTTGCGTGAATGCACCAGCCAGATTGAGCTGATTTCGCAAGAAATCACGACCGTGAATAGTGAACTTCAGTTGAATGTGCGAGACTTGGACAAGCAGGTGCAGCAACTAGAACCCAAGAGAATTGAGTTTTCCAAGTTGATCAACAAAAAGTTCAACTTGGAGCAGGATCTCAACACTTTCCGCAGCAGATATGAGGCTCAAAAGTCCGTGAGAGATAATTACATGTTGAACTTGAAGCAATACGAGCATGAACTAGACTCCAGTTTCACAAACGAGTTGAGCGAGGAAGAAACACTTGAATTGGAGCAGCTCAATATAGACATCTCACAGGTTGAAAATGAGTTGGATGCGGTTGTCACGCGTTTGGCAGAGGTTGAAACGGATATTTCGAGCTATGAGTCGGAGTTGCAAAACAACTACAGACCGCAGCTTGACACATTGAGGCAGGAGTATCAAAATGTATCAATTGGAAGTGACTCTGGGCTTGATATTGAAGATTTGGAACAGCAAGTGGAGTCGTTGAGTATCCAGTTGGATACTATCGAAAGCAAGACGCAACTCGCTAGCAACGAGTTCAACAGTCTCAGCGAGGAAATCACCCAAAGCGAAGAAACGCTCAAACAGTCCAACGATCAACAAATCACAGCCATCAAAAAGTTGGACAAGCTCGCCAAGGTATCCGAGAAAACGTTGAACAAAAAATCGATATTGGCCAACCGACGCGAGGAAATCAACCGCAAAATTAGAGAGTTGGGAGTGTTGCCAGAAGAAGCGTTCCAGCAGTCAAACTACGACCAGCACGACTCGAACGAGTTGCTCAAACAGTTGAACAGGGTCAACGACGAACTCCTCAAGTACTCGCACATCAACAAAAAAGCGATTGAGCAGTACACCACGTTCACCAAGCAACGAGACGAGTTGTTCAAGAGGAGAGAGGAACTCACGCAGTCGCACGAATCCATCGAAAGTTTAATTAAAAACCTCAAGTTGCAAAAAAACAACGCGATCCAAAAAAGTTTCAAGCAGGTTGCAAAAAGTTTCAATGAGATTTTCGAGAAATTGGTGCCACTTGGGGTGGGGCATTTAGTGATGCAGAGGAAGGAGGATGATGAAGGAGCACAGGATGAGCAAGATGAGATAGACAACTACACCGGAGTGGGCATTTCCGTGTCGTTCAACTCCAAACACGACGAGCAGCAGCGCATCGAGCAGCTCTCGGGGGGCCAGAAATCGCTCTGTGCAATCGCACTCATCTTGGCCATCCAGATGTGCGACCCGGCACCCTTCTATCTCTTTGACGAAATCGACGCCAACTTGGACACGCAGTACCGAACCGCAGTCGCAGGGATGATCAACCTCCTCTCGCGGGGTGCGCAGTTTATCTGCACCACGTTCCGGCCGGAAATGCTCCAGGTGGCCGACAAGTTCTACGGAGTTATGTTTGCCAACAAGGTCAGCGGAGTGACAGAAATCCAGCGCGACCAGGCTATGTCGTTCATCGAGGGCCAGGTGCTCCGCTAGCCCAGCCCCTGCACGTGAGTGCTGGCTTGCGCCACAAAAGGCCGATTTCATCCTGAAATAGCACAAGCAGAGCCATGGAAGCAGCCAGCGGAGAGCAACTGTTACGGGCCGACTAAGACGACGTATGGAGAGTGTGTAGACCGTAGGGTTGAATCAATCTGTAAACGGAAGGAAAACCTGGGCATTGTTATCTTGTAGCACGGTTGCAGCTGCCGTTGTGCGTGCACCGAAATGTAAAATTAGACCGGTCACCAACTGGGCAGGTTTAGTGATAGAGCCTTCGAAGCTTCGGGTTGTGCCTGCGCATAATTGGCGATATTTTGGTTCTGAGAGAAAAACAAATGCAATTCGGCAAGTTCGTATATAAAGTTAGGGCCCGCACGTTTTTTTCTTTCGACAATTAACATTTGATTACAATGGTAGGTTAGATATGGGGGATGGTGGTTTAATGGTGGTGAGGAGGTGGTGAGGTGGTGAGGAGGTGATAGACTTAGAGGTGGATTGATCTCAACGGAGTGTGCGATGTGGGCGTACTGTTCAATTTGGACGGACTGTTCAATTGGACGGACTGAGCAATTTTGACGGACTGCTCATTTGGGGTGGACTGTTCCAAACGGCCAACCTGAAATCAGATGATTCTGAGCAAAAACCTTGCTCAAGATGAGACATGAGGTGAAGAGTCAGTGGCAATCTGTGCCACGCACCTTCTCACCTGCACACCTGCCAATGCATCACCAAATGACTCTTGACACGTTCAGCCCATACCCAAATAGGAATTTTTTAGTCGGATACTAACAAAGCAGAACCAATACCAACAAGGCCCACCACAAGGAGGTTACTACCAGCAAGGCCCACCACAGGGTGGCTACTACCAGCAGCAACAACCAATGTACGTCCAGCAACAGCCACAGAAGAACAGCGGAGGCTGCTGTTCGGCCATGTGTGGTACCTGTTGTGCCATCTTGTGTTGTTGCTGTGCCGAGGACTGTCTCGAGATGATGTGTTAGGACTATTTAGCTCGAATAGATATTAATTGGTATTCTTTTGTAGTCTACGTTGGTTAGTTTCATAATTTCTATATCAGAGTACAGCTTAATAAGGCAAGCCTATAAAACCCTCATCCAAGCCTAAATAACCAATCGTAATAAGTCAACCCTCATCCAAGCCTATATAACCAATCGTAATAAGTCAACCCTAATCCAAGCCTAATCCAAATCCAAGACATTCAGTTTGCGTTCACGCAGCACCCACATGTCAATATAAATAACAAGGTGCCGATTTGGTCCCTGTCGGTGCCGGTGCAGTTTCCCCGACAACCACCAAAACAGCACAAACACTCGCTACAGCAGTCGCCGCACTGCTGCGACTCGGCCTTGAGCGGCTGCGAGATCTCCGACTCCTGGAGCGACGCAGAGTACCTTGGGGGTTCCGTCTCGTGGTAGGACATGATTAGATTTTATTTAAACACAGCCGTTTTTGCTGGGTTCGAAATGGTTTTGGGATACAATGAGAGATTATTGGAGATGAGTTATTGGAGATGTACATGTTTTAGAGATGTACATGTTATTGGAGAGTTTCATGCCTGGTGATGTTGGGATGGAGATGGGAATAGCAGGAATTATCTGATAAGGAGATAAGTTAAAGGCGAGACGATTAGCTAATGTGTTTATGTTTCACAAAGATTGTTTAGAGAGTCGATTGTTGATGGTGTGTCAATGTAGTGTTGATATAAAGGGTAAGTTCTTTAGAGGAAAGACAATGGTGAATGATTTAGGCTAGTAGAGACAAAGGTAATATGAAATATTGTATCAAGTTGTCAGTAGTTTCATGGACTCCAAATTACGCGAAATTTGAAATGAGTAATTCTCATACCTGCTGAGGTCAGTCACCAGGCATTGAAAGTTCCCATTCTTTGTTAGAGTAGCCTCGAAATAACACTGGAAAAGGCGCATTCTTGCCAGCCTGAACTCAAAAATACGAGAAATGCGCAATGTTCAGTGGACTACCTCAATAATCACTTTCGGAAATAAATCCGATTAAGAGTCAAACGTACACTTTTTGAGAAAACCCGATCAAGAGTCAAACGTTAACTTTCTGAAAAATACGATTAAGAGTCAACCCTACACAATTCTCTCAACTTTTATAAACGCATAATAAATATCCCATTCTTTGTCAAAATAACCTCAGAATGATACTGGAATATCCCGTCCTTTACAAACTAATTCAATAAAACTATCTCATCCTTTGCAAATTTACTTCAAAACACTGGAAATATCCAACAACCTAACACCCGCTATAGTATGAAAATCCCATTAAGAGTCAATTACATAACTAATTCTCTTAAAAAACGTATATTAATCACTTCTTCTTTTTCTGAGATGTAGAATTCTTAGGCAACTCCTTCACATATGGAATAAACTCAGGCTCACCAGGAATGTACTTTCTCAAAACCTCAGGAACAACCAATCCATCCTCCTTCTGGTAGTTCTCCAAAATACAACATAAGGCTCTCTGAGTGGCCGACAAGGTGGAGTTCAAGCAGTGCACATACTTCTTCTCGGACTGGTTCTGCTGCTTGATACCACATCTAATCTCCAAGTTACGCGACTGGTAGTCGGTACAGTTGGAGCACGAAACCAACTCCTTGTACTCCTTCTGGAACGGAAACCACGCCTCCAAGTCGTACTTCTTGGCCGCAGCGTTGTTCAACTCACCGGAAACAATGCCCACCACCCTGTACGGCAAGCCCAACGACTGGTAGAACTCCTCGGACAAGCCGATCATGCGGTCAAACTCGGCCCACGACTTCTCCGGCTCGGTCAACACAAACTGCTCAATCTTCTCGAACGCGTGCACCCTGAAGATACCCCACGCATCCTTGCCGTGCGAACCAGCCTCTCTTCTGAAGCACGACGAGTAGCCAGCATACCTAACAGGCAACTGCTCCTGCGGCGACTCGAACCACTCACCAGCGTGATAAGCGGAAATCGGCTGTTCCGAAGTCGCAATCAAGTACTTTTCGTCCTCGCCGTCAATCACCTTGTACAACTCCTCGTCAAACTGCGACAACTGCGCGGTTTTCGCCATCACGTCCTTGTTCATCATGACGGGCGCCTGCAACGGAGTGTACCCGTTCTTGGCCAAGAACGACAACCCGTAGTTAATCAAGGCCTGGTTCAAGAAGACACCGTAGTTTCTCAAAAAGTACCCGCGGTGGCCGACGATTCTGACGCCTCTCTCTGGGTCGTAGCCGTCCAAGCGCAACAAGATCTCGTGGTGCGACAACGCGGCCGCGGCGCCGGTGGCGGCCGCAACCTGCTCCACCTTGTAGGCTTCTGGGGCCCAGGTGCGCACCAACTCGTTGTTGTCCTCGTCGTTGGACACGACAACTGACTCGTGCACAATGTTGCCGACAGTGTTCACCTTGAAACGCAAGTCGAAGTCGGCCTTCTGCTCGCGCTCGACAAGCTCCTTCTTCTCCGCGTTCAACTTGTCCTTTTCGGTGAGCAACTCCTTGGCGTCCTCCTTGGCCTTGAACTTCAAACCAATCTGCTTCTGCACGGCGTTGATGGCCTTGTTCTTTTCGTCCAAGTCAAATCTGATTTTCGTCCATTCTTTGTAGTCTGCAATTACCTCGTCAACAATTTCCACTGGGTCGCCTCTTTTTTTCTGAGACTCCCTGATTTTGTCGGGTTCGCCGCCCTTTTCTACGAGGAAATAGTTGATATCTAACATGTTGATGAAAATTTTTTGTTTTTTTGTTTTATTGACACATAAGAATTTGGGTGAAAAGATACGGTGGAAAAGTTGGTAAAAAGGTACGATAATTCATTAGAATTTAGGTTATACGAATTGTTCATAAGAATTGAGAGTGTACTCGTTAGAATATATTATAATGGTATATTCATTCATAAGTATTAATTGTACATTATAAGTATTAATAGTACATTACTCATAAGTATTAACAGTACTGTTGGTAAAGTAATAGTAGGTTAAGTAACTTTATTATCTCTATAAGTCTAGAGAGCTAGCTAAATAGGGATTCAATGTACCTTTAAATAGGCCACTCCGATACCTCGTACTTGACCAAGTATTACCACATCTGTTCGGTAGTTGTTTCAACTAACACGTAGTTTAGTGATTGTGATAGTCCCAGCCTCGTAGATGTTTCATACATCCTTTGGGTTGTATGAAACATACACATTCGTTAGTAAACACGGAGTCATTCAGCGAAGCTGTGCGGCCTTCAAGGTGCACCAGTGTCCCCGGACATAATTAGTACAAGAATTACAGAACACTCATTAACAGTACATTTATTCATAAGTATTAAGAGTATACTTCATAAGTATTAACAGTATATGACTTAATAAATTGGTTATCTCATTATAAGAGTTTGCAGTATATTCTTTCATTAGAGTTAACAGTATATTTATCCATAAGAATTCACATTACATTTATACATAAGAACTAAACGTATACTACTTCATAAGAACTAACGTATTAGTTATTTCTTCTAAAGAGTTAACACTATATTCTTCATACGAAGTATAGTATTCATTATTTATTCTTAAGATCTTAGAATTGGTTATTTCTTCAAGAGAGTTAACAGTATAGTCATAAGAATAACAGTACTCATGAGAATTTACAGTATATCATGAGAAAACGTACTATTGTTTATTCATAAGACGTACTGGTTATATCTTCATAACAATTCACTTATTAGTTATTTCTTCAAGAATGTTAACAGTATTTTCATGAGAATAACAGTATATTTTTTCATCAGAATATATTTACTCATAAGAATTAACATACTGTTATTCATTCTTCAGAATTAACATATTATTCAAAAACATTAACGTACTGTTATTCATTCTTCAGAATTATTCATAAGATTTAACAGTACATTTATTCATGCGAAATAGCATATATTCAAACAAAGTAATTATATTTATTCATAGAATACCAGTACGCTTTTAAAGAAACTACAAAAAAGTAAACGAATCTGGTTATTTAATCAAAGAACAAACTATCGATAAAAAAATGTTAATCATTATGAAATATGCAATCACTCCTCCTAGATAGATCACTAGGCATCATCAACGAATTAGAATTCAACGTCACACTCAACGAATCATTCTACTCCCTCCTCAAAGAAAACGCCAAACATAGGTTTCCCAAAAACTGCCACGCCAACGCCAGCGTCAACTCGTTGAGCATCGACAACGACTTCCAGTTCTTGTTGAGCGGGTGCGCAGACTCCAGCATCAAGTTGTGGGACGTGGGTCTGGACAGCTTCACCAACGTCGCGACCGTGCCGCGCAAGTCGGCCCACGAGTTTGGCGTCTCCTCCATCGAATGGTGGCCCCACGACACAGGCCTCTTCGTCTCCGGCTCCTTCGACCACACCGTGAAGGCATGGGACACCAACGAGTTGGCCCCCGTGCACTCCTTCGACATGGAGCAGCGCGTGTATCTGACGAGCACCAGCGCGCACGGGATCGTGGCGGTCGCGAGCGACCAGCCGTTCATCCGCTTGCTCGACTTACTGAGCTCGGCGAGCGCACACACACTCAGCGGCCACAAGGGCAAGACCTTGTGCGTGCAGTGGCACCCACTAAACCAGAACTTGCTCGCGTCCGGTGGCTACGACGGCGAGGTCAAGGTCTGGGACGTCCGTCGCCTGGACAGCTGCTTGTGCCGCATGGACATGCTAGTGACAAACAACACTGGTGCCTCACACTCGGACAACTTGAAGCGCGCGCTGGTCAAGGCGCACCTGGCACCGGTGAACGGCGTGGCCTGGGACGAAACGGGCACCACCTTGTACAGCACGGGTAACGACGACAAAATCAGGGTCTGGGACATGCTCGCCACGCACTTGCCGGTCAACAAGCTCGTCAACTTCGGGCCGCTCACCAGAAACAAGTACCCGCAGAATATTCCGTTGGTGCTTAGTCGCAGGCACGAGCTGGAGATACAGTACGTTTTGTTTCCGTCCGACAATGGCGACGTGTATGTGTTTCGGGCCGTCGACGGGAAGATGGTGTCGCGGTTGAGTCCGAAGGGGAGAATTGGCCGTACTACGCTGGTTGTAGCTGCGGGTGGTGCTGCATCGTACTACTGTGGGACTGTTGACGGCGAGATTGCGACGTGGGAGCCGGTGTGGGACAATCCTGATGTTGAGGAGGTGGTAGATGAGGTTGAGGCGGAGGTGTTAAGGAGGAGATATAAAGTTCAGTTAGCTGAGGAGGCTAGAGAGATTATTAAGAGGTCATAGAATTTTCTCAATATTATGATATATAATAGACACTGGATATGTATAATAAGAGATGGTGGTATATAAAACAGACAAGTGAATATGTATATTTTAAGCAATGGTATATTTATAGTTTACGAGATGGTAGATATAATTTAAGAGATGGTATAATTTAAGAGATGATATATATATAAGAGATGGTGTACATATATAATTTAAGTGATGGTACATGAAATTTAAGAGATGGTGTATATACAAGTGATGGTACATGTAATTTAAGAGATGGTGTATATACAAGTGATGGTATACATATACAATTGAAGAGTTGGTATAAATATAATAGAGAAGTGAATTACATATACAATTGAAGAGTTGGTATAAATATAATAGAGAAGTGAATTACATATACAATTGAAGAGTTGGTATAAATATAATAGAGAAGTGAATTACATATACAATTGAAGAGTTGGTATAAATATATAATAGACAAGTGAATATGTATCATCTAAGAGATGATGTGTATGTAAATAAAAGCAATGGCGAGTTTGAATACTTTAAAAAGGTGGTTACGGTTTCTAAGAGACGATGATTATGTAGAATCTAAGAGACGGTGTATCCACAAATAATAGACAGGTGAATGCGTTTAAAGAGATGGTGATTATGTATATTTCAAAAAGTGGGTATTCTTTGAGAGAAGATGATTATGGATAACTTAATAAAAAAATCAATAGAATTTAAAGTACTTTAATTTGAATTGTCCACACTTATTTTAGGAATTGGATGAAACACTTGCTTCTTTGGTATCCGGGACAGTCATAACTGAATACACAACCTAAATATTTTCCATTGAACAAACGAGCCAACTATGACCCTTAAGGTCATTCCACTACTTGCTCGAGTTTCCATTCCTCTTGGAATGGCCTGATATATTCTTGTCTTGGTGAAATATTCCTAATTTCTTGTCATCGTAGTTCAGAATTCCTTGGTTATTTGTCATCACGTAGCCTTTCAGTGTAGCAGTGGTGGTCTTTTAAGTCCCCAGTGCCCTAGCATTTGGCTGCAAATCAACGGAAAAATTGTTCTTTTTGATTTTGAGTGCAAATGTTTATGTAATGGTGATAGGAACTCAAGAAAGAAGCCGTCGTTATTCTTCCACCCTACTTGAAACTCTCAAATCACTACAAATATAAATCTTCAGTTCTGGATTTCGAACCCTTCCCACCATTCTCCATTCTTCCACCTTCCCTCCCAAACACTATACAATCTTTTCTATCTTAAACATTCTCTTCAAATCTTCAAGCCCTTCAACTTCCACTCCATTCCAATTTCACCAACTTTGTAATCACATCACTCTACTCTCTTCAATAGTTCTCTCTCAAATCTACCCTCTTATCTCAATTGCACTTTCTCGTCAATTCACTCTTTAAGTCTGTATTCTCTATCTTCAACTCACGTGAATCGAAAATTTTTAAAACCAATACACAGCAATGGCCAAGTTCAAGTTGCAGGTGCTCCTAGTGCCCCAGCACTACATGGACACGCCGTCGTCCAACTTGGATCGGTCCTACATCAAACGCTTTTTGCACTTGGCGGAACCGGAGGCCGCTCTCCACACCGTCCAGCGCGAAATCCTCCTCCGCTTCAGAAAGTTGTACCCGCGCGAAGACGAGTTGAAGGTCGAGAAACTCCAGGACAACGACTTGTGCGACTTGGACCCAGACTTCCAGGTGGACGACGTGTTGGTTTCGAAGGACGTCTTGCGGGTCATCGTGGAAAACACCTTCAGCTTGCACAATGGGTACAACCTGTCGCGCATAGGCAACGAATCCACGCCGTTCAGCAACAAATCGAGGTCTGCGGCGTTGGAATCACCTCCACCGCCCGTGTTGCTGATTGAACCGAGCGGAAGAAAACGAAGCCTGTACTTTGAGACCAAAGACTACAACATTCCGTCCAAGTTGGCGCGAAGAAGCAACCCCAGCATCCCTGACCCGGAAACACCACAACTCACGGTTGCAAAACGCAGGCCGGGCGGCGTCTCGCTGCCAAATTATGACATGGACGATAGTAATATCTCGTTACCTCCGCCTAACCAGCAGAGCGACCGCTCCATTCCAGTCAAGCATACCCAAAATCTGACCAGTGTGGCGCTCCCTGGCAAAAGAATCACCTCTGGAATGTTGCAAGTTCCACCGCATGCACAGTTGGAGAACAACGACGTTGCTACCGAGCCGGTACGTAGAATATCAAATGCGTCGGAGTATACTGACGATTCTGAGGAGATTCCAGAGAAGAATGACAACATTTTGAATAAGGTGGCCACGAGCAACATATTACCCGCTTCATCACCAAGGAAGTTGTCCACGTCTCCAATTCCCTCGGGTGCCATTCCCCCCAAATTGCCCATTTTGGAGCCAAAAAAGGTCCCCTCGGACCCAGAACTGCTGCCTAGTTCGAGTCCGCGGTCCAATTCGGACGAAGAGTACAGAAGTTCGAGTGCCGAGCCTGCACAAACCATCTCGAAGAACTTGATTATAGACATGTACAGACAGAAGGCGGCCCCAATTGCTCACGAATCAGTTATCAAGAACTTGAACTTGAACATTGACATGGTTGACGCAAACCCACTTTTGAGTCGTAATGAGAGGCGTTCCGCTGCGATGAGAGCAACCAGTTTATTGCCTTCGAGTATATCGGGTAGACCTGAAAAGCCCAGAGAGGAACCCGAGCCAAGGCGGCCAAATTTGAGGAACCTGAGGAGGCCAGAGCCGAGAGTGAGTGAGAATGGTGATAAGGGGAATATTTCTAAACTACAGAGTAGGAAAAATCAGTTGAGGAAGGATATGCCTCTTGTTGGTGCTGATCTTAATGTTCAGCAAGAAAAAGCAAATCAAGAGAAATCTGTTGAAAGAGCACAAGCCAATGGCAAGGCTTTTGAGAAGCCTGTGGCGATTGAGAAGCCTGTGGCGATTGAGAAGCCAATTGAAAAGCCGGTTGAAAAGCCTATGCCAATTGAAAAGCCTATGCCAATTGAAAAGCCTGTGGCGATTGAAAAGCCAATGGCGATTGAGAAGCCTATTACAATTGAAAAACCCACGCCAGTGCAAATTCCTACTCCAATCGAAAAACCCACAGTTCAAAACCCTATGCCAGTGCAAAACCCTATGCCAGTGCAAAACCCTATTCCAGTGCAAAACCCTATGCCAGTGCAAAACCCTATTCCAGTGCAAAACCCTATTCCAGTGCAAAACCCTATGCCAGTGCAAAACCCTATGCAAGTGCAAAACCCTACGCCAGTGCAAAACCCTATGCCAGTGCAAAACCCTATTCCAGTGCAAAACCCTATTCCAGTGCAAAACCCTACGCCAGTGCAAAACCCTACTCCAATTGAAAAACCTACTCCAATTGAAAAACCTACTCCAATTGAAAACCCTACGTCATTGCAAAAACCTACGCCAGTGCAAAAATCTACGCCAAATACTCCAATCGAGATTTTTGAACTCTCTGAAAGTGAATCAGAATCCACCCCTCCCCCACTTCAGAAGTCTAATGCTGTGTTGACCAAATCACAACAGGCTCCTACTGTTTCAAATCCACCACCAAGAGGTGGAACCGTGATAAATCACTCTCAGAAGATGCCCGAATTGATCCCTCCGACTCAGGCAAGTTCAGTGTCCCTGACACAACTGGAGAAAACGCAGAGTTTGGTTAATTCAGCTCGCCTGCAATACCAGGAGAAAATACAGGCTATTTCAGAACGCCAATCCATTGAGAAAACACAGAATTTGACTAATTCAGAACTCCAAACCCTGGATAATATACAGAATTTGGCTAATTCAGAACGCCTGCACTCCCTAGAGCAAACACATTCAGAGATTATTGAAATCGATGATGAGACGAACCCATCAAGGAATAGAATGCATAGCTTGATGTCAAAAATGAAACTGTTTGACAGGCAATTAACCGCTCGTTTGGTGCCTGGCAATCGCTTTCCAAAGAAAATGCCGGGAAAACCTTATGAGAGTGATGAAGAAGAGGAGTCTATTTTGAACCATAAGGTGAGGTTGGCCGCACACAGAGAACCTGCTGCTCAAGCTGTGGATTCTAACGTTTCCACTGGAAATGTCCCTACAGTTGTTAACTCTAACAAATCTGTTGAAAATGTACCTCAAACCTTGAAGGTTAACAAATCTGTTGAAAATGCACCTCAAAATGTGAATTCTTACAAATCTGTTGAAATTGCACCTCAATCTGTGAACCCCAAGCCGCCCGTTAATTTTCCGCCTCAAAATGTGAACCCAAGGGTGTCTGTTCAAATTGCCCATAAACCAGTGGGTGTAAGTCCTAACATTTCTGTTGAAAAGATTCCTCAAACTGTGAGAAGAACAACTGAAACTCAGGTTACTCAGACTGCTAGAGGTGAAAAATCTGTACCTTCGACTGAAAGAAGAAAACCGCAACCAGTACCGGTAATTGGTAATATTGCGAACATTCTAGCTGCAAGGGTACCAACAGCTGTAGGTAATAGAGTGAACTTTCAAAGTTCTACTGTACCAACATCAGTAGGTGATAGAGTGAACTTTCAAAGTGCTACTGTACCAACAGCAGTAGGTAATAGAGTGAATGCTTCAAGTACAGCAGCAGTGGGTAACCAAGTGAATGCTTCAGGTACAACAGCAGTGGGTATCCAATTGAATGCATCAAGTGCAAAGGCACCAACGGCAGCTTTGAATCGTGTAAACTCTCCAACTACAAGGCCACTAAACACAACCCCTACAAATCTGGACTTCCCTATTACCAAGGACAAAGCACCAACATTGGGGTATGGGAGAAGTGATTTCCCTATAAATGCATATCAACCCGGAACCACTAACCTTCCAAGGAAACCAACTACCACATCTGATGTTGGTATAAATCGGAGAGCCCCAAGTGCAAACGGTACACCTCAAACTAGTTTGAGTGTCAATTTGAATTCTCCCATTGTTGGGGTGACTCAAAGGAGCGTAAGTGTCAATCTGAACCCGCCAAGTGCAAGTTCAGTATCTCAAATAGCTGCGATTAGGGACCTGAGACCTCCTATTGCTAAAGAAACTCCTCCAACGAGTAACGGCAGAACCGGTATAAACTCACCTCAAACGTTTATTAGTGTCAATTCTAGTTCTCCAACCATTCACAGACCCGCAACTCAAACAAACTTCAGTTTTAATCTGAGCTCTCCAACTACTCACAGACCAGCAACTCAAACGATTAGCAGCGCGAGTCTAAATTCTCCAACCACACACACACCAGCAATTCAATCGACTAATGGTGCCAATCTGAACTCTCCAACTACACACAGACCAGCAATTCAATCTACTATTGCTGCCAATCTGAACTCACCAACCACACACAGACCAGCAACTCAAACGATTAGCAGCGCGAGTCTAAATTCTCCAACCACGCACACACCAGCAATTCAATCGACTATTGGTGCCAATCTGAACTCTCCAACTACACACAGACCAGCAATTCAATCTACTATTGCTGCCAATCTGAACTCACCAACCACACACAGACCAGCAACTCAAACGAGTATCGTCGCCAATCTTGACATCCCAAGAACAAATGGAGAACCTCAAACGAGAAATGCAGGTAGAAGCCATAACACAAGCACAACAGTAGCACCTCAAATTGGAGCTAGTAATTATCTGCCTTCTGGTGTGAAAGCAGCAAATAATGGCACAAACCCCAAGGATTTGCCTGGAAAAACCTTCACAACAAGTGTACCTGTCAATAGTCTGAACAATCCAATTGAGAAGGACGCCAGAAAAAACTTGCCACCAACGGTCGAGAAAAGTAAAAATTTGAACGAACCAACTCGCCCAGCTCCTCAAACTGTATTTGGAAGCAGCAACTTCAACCCAACACCAGAAGTTTATCACACCGCCACTTTCTCAGAAGAAAAGCATAGAAAGCTTCTTGAAAGTATGAGAAGAATGTATGCGTCTGAATATACTTGCAACCAACCATATCAACCCTATGTGAACGCTCCTGTTACTTCAGTCTCTTCCACGAACTCGTCTGGCGTACCTTCTGCAAAATCCACACGTCCAACCACGGTTATGGCTGCTTCTATTCCTGTTTCAACTTCACCTCCAACCACGGTTATGGCCGCTTCTATTCCGGTTACGTCACTTCCAACCACGGTTATGGCCACATCTATTCCAGTTTCAACTTCACCTCCAACCACGGTTGTGGCCGCTTCTATTCCAGTTTCAGCTTCACTTCCAACCACTGCACAAAGAAAGACCACCAATACTAATAAACCTGCATTTTCTCTTTCTCAGACACAAGCAACCAAAGCACCCGAAACTGCAGCTCCAAAGAAGAGTGAACATGAGAGAATCAAGGAAAGAGCAGAAATGTTGAAGTCAGAGGTTCAGCAGCAAAAACCACTCGAAAACCCAAGGAAGAGAAGATTTGATGATTCTGAGAATGAGAGCGAAAGCGATGATTCATCGTCCGACTCCGACTCAGAAGACGAAAAGAATGCACACGTGAACAAAAAGCCACGCTTGGTTTCGACTGTGTCATCATCAGCACGCTCGCAGTCACCACTTACTGGACGTCCTACCCCAACCTCGAACAGGATCGTTGGCACTCCAAATAGACCGCTAGGCACACTTCCTCAGAGCGCTCCCGCCAAACTGAGGACCACAGCCGTAACTCCACTGACTTTGAGTTCTCGGGTGGCTGCAGTTAGCCAGAGTGCGTCGAAAGTGGCGCCCAACTTCTTTGTTCGTAACATGGGGTCTGGTCTTTCTGTGTCTAATGCTTCTACTAGCAACAAGGCGATAAATAGTTTGCCTGTGACTTCTGTGGGGAACGCTCCTAGGACCAGTATTAATCCTAATACAACTAAGGTGAGCAATGCTTCTCAGGTGAGCAATAAGGTAAGCAATACTCCAAAGGTAAGCGATACTCCAAAGGTAAGCAATACTCCTAAGGTAAGCAATACTTCAAAGGTAAGCAGTACTACTAAGGTAAATAATACTCCTAAGGCAAGTGCTCCTACAGCAAGCATTACCCCCAAGGCAAACAATACCCCGGTAACCAATAGTAAGGTGGTGAACACTCCAAATAGTACTAAGAACGCACCAGCAATCAACAACGCTGCTCGTATTACCAGTTCCAACAAAAGTTCACCAACCACCAACACACCGAAGTCTAAACCTCCTAATAGCATTAGACCTCCTGTGCCAAAACCATCTCAACCCAAACCTTCATCGCTAATGAAAATCAAAAAACCAAACTTGCGGTCGCTCGATGATTTGGCTCAGCGTGGTTTACCCGATGTGAGAGACCTGAGTAGTAAGAATGCTCCAAAGAAGCCTGTCTCCAAAGCACCTGTTACAGTAGTCAGCAGTGACAGCGACAGCAGTGAGAGCAGCAGTGAGAGCAGCAGTGAGAGTGAGAGTGAGAGCAGCGAGGAGGAAGTCAAGTTCTTGAGTGTTAAAAAGATTACCAAGAAAAAGAAGAAAAAGGATTTCTTCCAAAGTTTGAGGAGAAATGTAAAATAGTGTAATATGTATTGATAAATAAAGTTTTTAGGTGAATTGAATTTTGAAGAGGTAGTGTATTGAAGAGAATGAATGAAATGCAGTATTCTTCAATCTTCGAGAGAATAAATGAAGTGCAAAGTTTTCTCTAGGTTTAGAAGGTATTTTTGAAGGTAGCGTTTCCCTAGTATTTGAGAATGATCTACAATAAGTTCCTAGTTTTAGGGGAAATTACTGAACTCTACATTGATCTAATTTACAGAATGAATAGAATTCACAGTTATTCCTTAATTTTAGACAATAAATAAATTCAAACTTTTCAATTTGATGTATTTTATGAATATACAGATATAAAATCTGAAAACTATTCAATTTTATGTGTTTTATGAATATAGATAATGAATAAAATCAAACCATTCAATTTAAAAATTTAATGAATATATAAAACTTTAAAGGAAGAATTGAAATTTAAATGAAAAATGAAGAATTGAAAATTGTAAATGAAAAAGAACATTTATGACTTCCTAAACCTCAAAGATCTCCCCATAACCCTTACACAGTAAGAATCATACGGAATCTCCGGAGGTAAAGACTCAGTTATCAGGTTAAGAATGTTCACATACAACTCACCCACAAACTTTTCAGCCACCTCTGGCTGCTCCAAAAACAAGGCCCCGACATACGACTCAAAGTAGTCGCCCAAGAACTCCTCCTCAAACACACGCGCATGGTCATAGTCGCCCACCCAGAACGAAATGTCGCCCGTCGTCTTGTATGGAATGTACTCGGAGTGGATCATCTTGTTGAGAATCGCATCCTCGAGCCCCTGGTGCATGTTGTAGGCCAACGCCATCTTCGAAAGAACGGTGTTGGTCAGCAATATGATCTTGAGCAACTGGTACACGTGCGTGTGGATCTTGTCGTCCACCTTGTAGAACTCATAGAGCAACTTGGACGACTCCCGGGCCAAGTAGAAGTCGCCCAACCCGTCCAAGAAAGACAACTCGTACCTGAAAAGTGAGTAGCTTTTCGCGTTCAAGTCGTAGCCGCACTTGGTCAACTTCTCCGCCACCTGGTGGCCTGGAATCAACAACGCCCGGTACGCCTCCTTGTGCATCAACGCCTTGACCAACAACTTCTTGTTGTGTATTCTTGGGAGTGCTGGCAAGTAAATTGGGGTGTTTGCGGTTTCGTCCAACGTGATGTACATGCCCTTGTTCTCGTACAACTTGTCCTCCCTCACCACCACGTCGTCAAAGTACTCGTTCAAAATGCCAAGCGACTCCAAGTCACGTTCGTCCAACCACGAGTCTCCCGAGACCGTGTAGAACTTGGGCGACTCCTTGCTGGCCAAAAACATGTCTATTATGTTGTCAACAAACAGCTCCATGACGAGGTTGTCCTGGTGGCACTGCTGCAAGTAGCCAAAAAAGATGTAGAGCCATTTGGAGGAGGAAATGTTGCGCGGAGTGAGGATCAAACTTTCGAGGTCCTGGCCCATTTTCTTGGGCGACAGCGTGACCATCTCCTGCAACTTCTTGGACGGCGCGCTCTCCTTGTTCTGGAGCTCTCTGCGGACGAAGTTGGTGATGTCGTAGACCACCGCCTTGATGGTGCCTGCGCCGCCCGCGAGCAACAAGTGCGAGAACTTCTTGTACGACTCCAAGCGCAATAGGTCCGCGCCTACGCTCTGCAAGTGGCACTTGATCCATGGCGTCGCAAGCAACTCGTTCAATTCGGTGGGGATGTATAGCCCGGTGTTTTCGGTGTGCGAGAGCACCATGTCTCGTCTAGAACTCTCCTCTGAACCTGACTCAGAGTCCTTCTTGGACCCCTCATATGAAGATATAAATGCGGAAGATGCTGCAAAAGATCCCATTTTCGTTACTGTGCATCGAGTTTTTAGTTTATGGAGCTTGTCGTACCTAATCCTAGATAAAGAAAACATTGACTGCTGAATTCTCCTCTTTATATACTGCAATTACAACTGGATCATTACTTGAGACTGCACACGTTGTATGTGCAAGGTCTATTTTAGGGGGTGGAGCCGCGTCTCGATTTGGAAGTTCCGTGACCCATTGTACAGGACAGTCATTTGACTGCAAATTATGACTCGAGTGAAGAAGCGATTGGAAGAGTGGAGGGTTGGGATGCGGGAGAAGGAGGGAGAAGGTTGTGGTTGATAAAAATAGAGGGTTTGTTTTGGGTTTGTGCCAGCCGAGCCACTTGTGTGATTGTAGTGTGGAGTGGGGTATGCTTTTATCTGATGACTGTTTATTATAGGGTGGCAAACCATGAGTCAGATGGTCAATTATTCGTATTTGCGTGTCTGAGTGTGCTGGGTTAGTCATTTTGGGAGATTTAGGGTTTGGGTGGGTCCCCACTTGGGAAGGTCTCTTGTGATTTTGGGTGTGTATGGATGGAAGTGTGGAAAATGGAGGAACATGGATGGAGGTGGTGTGAGTGTGAGAGTGTGAGTGTGTGATATGAGTGAGATTAATGTCAGAGTGAGACTAATATGAGAGTGGGATTAATGTTAAAGTGAGATTAATGTTAGAGTGAGATTAATGTGAGAGTGATTAATGTGAGTGAGATTAATGTGAGTGAGATTAATGTCAGAGTGAGACTAATATGAGAGTGGGATTAATGTTAAAGTGAGATTAATGTTAGGGTGAGATTAATGTGAGAGTGATTAATGTGAGTGAGATTAATGTGAGAATGAGAGTGAGAGATTAATGTGAGTGAGATTAATGTGAGAGTGAGATATATATGAGAGTGAGATTAATGTTAGAGTGAGATTAATGTGAGAGTGATTAATGTGAGTGAGATTAATGTGAGTGAGATTAATGTGAGTGAGATTAATGTGAGAGTGAGATATATATTAGAGTGAGATTAATGTTAAAGTGAGATTAATATTAAAGTGAGATTAGTGTGAGAGTGAGGTTAATGATAGAGTGCGATTAATGTGAGAGTGAGCTTAATGTGAGAGTGAGCTTAATGTGAGAGTGAGACTAATATGAGAGTGAGATTAACGTGCGAGGGAGGTAAATGTGACAGTGAGATTAATGTGAGAGTGAGCTTAATGTGAGAGTGAGCTTAATGTGAGAGTGAGACTAATATGAGAGTGAGATTAACGTGCGAGGGAGGTAAATGTGACAGTGAGATTAACGTAAGACTGAGAATGCAAGCGAAATTGCGAGCGAGATTGAGATTAAAGTGATACTGAAAGTGTCAAATGTTTTCTGGAAACAATCATTTCATTTTATGTTTTGAGAGAGCCATGGCATTATCTGATATACCCGGTATGAGCATATGAAAGTTCATGAATACTGCTTCGGGAATTGCCGTACTTTGGCAATTCTATAACCATTATGAGGTCTTTTTGAATTTATAAATGGTTTATAAAGAGGTCTTCTCCAGAACAGAGAAATCTAATCATGATTTTTGTAAATCCTCTAACTTCATAAATATTTAACACGTAGCAAAACTTGGCTAGAACAAGAGGACCAGCGAACCAACCAAATTATTTCGGAAGTCCCAGTCAGGATTCTCCAGACTATACCGATTTACCTTCTGAGCCCTTGGCACCGCAGATACCGGATAGCAATGAATACCTAAACTTTGTTGGAAACTTTATCTTTTACCTTAAATCCAACTCTAAAAAGCTCGGTACTGACCATTCACTCAAAGGTTTCCACAAGGACTTTGATACTCAACTGGTCGCGAGAAAAAGTACCTACTAGTTACATCAACTTACTAAAATTCTTTCTGGTTTCAAGTTATTTGTCCAGAGATGAGCAAAGGAAGCATATTTTAAATCTTCACCACTGAAACCCATTCATTTGAACAATCACACTTCCAATATCATACTCAATTCACACTTCCGGCAAATCTCGAATGCCAAGTATTCATAAAATAGCTGTGGTTTTGAATCTTACCCCCGGAGATTTTGTCTTGGGAGAAGCTTACAGGATGGACCCAAGTAAAAAATCTGGATTCTCTCGTTTTCAAGGGAACTGGAATCAACCACCGATCTGGTTATCCAATCCTCTGCCTAGCCCTGGAATCTTAAAATAGCAAAAGACTTCGGAATATTCTGATACTCCGTACCCCAGCCTAATATCTCTAACCATCCCCATGTCCCCACTTAATCGGTTTTCTCTTGTTTAACCTTAAACCATGGAAAATGCCTTACAATTGTGAAAACTTTGGTGCCTTTCTTGGAAATACTCCAATCCTAGGTTTCTTCTGCATTCCGTATCCTAGAAGCCGTTTGAGCTCTGCATTACAAAGTTAGAACAATCCTCACGCTAACTTGGCGAGACAACCAAGCGTAACTGTCTTCTTGCTCCACACTTTCGAAGAAAAACGGCTGTTTCAGAGTACCCCAAAACCTTATTCTTTTCTGCAGCACGTCAATCTTTTTGACACTTTTTCGCTAAATCCACAAAGAAAAACCCTTATCTTAAAGACTAATGGAGCGTGTAGATATACAAACAGCCTGTCACCTGCGTAAACACTCACGTCAGGATTATATGGGCTAAACCACTGGTACCTGTCAATCCAATAGATGCAACCTCCAATTCGTTGCTGAAACAAAAGTAGAGTGATGGAGGATTCGGTACCCCTAGTTTGCGACATTCTTCGATTTTACCTGCTCGAGCCACATGATATTTGTTTAAAGAACCAACGTCTTCAGAGTGCGCGTTTCTTGAATGCCGCAGTGTGTTCTTCCAACTCAGTTGGGCTATAAATTGACCGCTCTTCTCGCCATGTCTTCAGAATCATCAAGTCTCTAACAATCAACATGAAGTTGCAAATAGCCATAGCTATTGCAAACTTTTTGGTATCGATTTCCGCTGCTCCTGGTGCAGGGTATCCATATATCCTCAATGAGTACAAGGATATCAGCAAAAGAGTTGATCCACTAGACAGATTCGGTCTCAGGAGTATTAGTGAACAGATTAGTAAATACCAATCTGAGTTGTCCGCTAGGGCGGACCTGAGTGCTGCTACTGGTGCTGGGGCGTTATCATCCTTGAGTGCGGAGGGTGATACCAAAATTAAGAAGGTGGCTTTCAGTCCTGACGGTAAAACCGCGACTATTCTTCTTCTGTCTGGAGGCAAAGATTTCAATGTAACAATTCCTGTCACCGCTCAAAAACCTCCTTCCAGCTCCGGTGCTAAAGTTGGTTCCGGTTCGAAGGGTGGCTCTGCTTCGAAGGGTGGCTCTAGCTCAAGTGGCTCTGGTTCTAAGGGTGGGTCCAGCGGTGGGTCCAGTCCTAAAGGTGGCTCTGGTTCTAGCGGATCTGGATCTAAAGGTGGTTCCAGTGGTGATTCCAGTCCTAAAGGTGGCTCTGGTTCTAGCGGATCTGGATCTAAAGGTAGTTCCAGTGGTGGTTCCAGTGGTGGTTCAAGTGGTGGTTCAAGTGGTGGTTCAAGTGGTGGTTCCAGTGGAGGTTCCAGTCCTAAAGGTGGATCTGGTTCTAACGGCTCTGGTTCCAAAGATGGTTCCAGTTCCAGTGGTGGTTCCAGCTCTAAAGGTGACTCTGGTAGCAGTTCTGGTTCAGGTGGCTCTGATTCTAAGGGTAGCTCTGGTTCAAGTGGCTCTGATTCTAAAGGTGACTCTGGTTCAAGTGGCTCTGGCTCAAGTGGCTCTGGTTCCAAAGGTGACTCTGGTTCAAGTGGCTCTGGTTCAAGTGGCTCTGGTTCAAGTGGCTCTGGTTCAAGTGGCTCTGGTTCAAGTGGCTCTGGTTCAAGTGGCTCTGGTTCAAGTGGCTCTGGAAGCGGATCCCCTCCCTCGTCTGGGGGTGCAGACTCTGACTCCATTGCCGTCGACTCTGCTGACAATCAAACTGGAGCTGGCTCTGGTAGTGGTTCAGGCACAGGCGCTACTCAACCAGGCTCCGGTTCTGGTTCTGGCTCCACACAACCAGGTTCTGGTTCCGGTTCTGGCTCAGGATCGGGCTCGGGATCTGACGAGGACTTAGAGTCTATTGCCGTCGACTCTGCTGATCAATCAGTGACTGGTGCAAGTTCTGGTGCTGGTACTCAACCTGGTTCTCAACCTGGTTCTCAACCTGGATCCCAGCCTGGGTCTCAACCTGGGTCTCAACCTGGGTCTCAACCTGGGTCTCAACCTGGTTCTCAGCCTGGTACTGGTTCTCAACCTGGATCACAGCCTGGGTCTCAACCTGGTTCTAACGAAGACTTAGAATCTATCGCTGTCGACTCTGCTGACCTGACTGTGTCTGGTGCAGGTGCTGGTTCTGGTTCTCAACCTGGTTCTAACGAAGACTTAGAATCGATTGCCGTCGACTCTGCTGATCAATCAGTGACTGGTGCAGGTTCTGGTTCTGGTTCTGGTACTCAACCTGGTTCTCAACCTGGCTCTGGTTCTCAACCTGGCTCTGGTTCTCAACCTGGCGCTGGTTCTCAACCTGGCGCTGGTTCTCAACCTGGTGCTGGAACTCATCCTGGTTCTAACGAAGACTTAGAATCGATTGCCGTCGACTCTGCTGATCAATCAGTGACTGGTGCAGGCTCTGGTGCTGGTTCTCAACCTGGTGCTGGATCTCAACCTGGTTCTAACGAAGACTTAGAATCTATCGCTGTCGACTCTGCTGACCAGTCTGTGTCTGGTGCTGAAACTCAACCTGTTGCTGGAACTCAACCTGGATCACAGCCTGGGTCTCAACCTGGTTCTAACGAAGACTTAGAATCTATCGCTGTCGACTCTGCTGACCAGACTGTGTCTGGTGCAGGTGCTGGTTCTGGTTCTCAACCTGGTTCTCAACCTGGTGCTGGATCTCAGCCTGGTTCTAACGAAGACTTAGAATCGATTGCCGTCGACTCTGCTGATCAATCAGTGACTGGTGCTGAAACTCAACCTGGTTCTCAACCTGGCTCTGGTTCTCAACCTGGTGCTGGTTCTCAACCTGGTGCTGGTTCTCAACCTGGTGCTGGAACTCATCCTGGTTCTAACGAAGACTTAGAATCGATTGCCGTCGACTCTGCTGATCAATCGGTGTCTGGTGTAGGTGCTGGTTCTGGTTCTCAACCTGGTGCTGGTTCTCAACCTGGTGCTGGTTCTCAACCTGGTTCTAACGAAGACTTAGAATCGATTGCAGTCGACTCTGCTGACCAATCTGCATCTGGTGCTGGTCCTGGCTTTGGTTCTGGTACTGGGAGCGGACTTGGTTCAGGACCAGCTCTGGACCCTGAATCTATTGCAGTGGACTCTGCTGCTAACGGTCTCGGAAGTGGTTCTGGTACCAATTCTTTCGGATCAGGACTGGATGGTTCTGGCACCTCAGGTCTCTTTGGTTCTGGTTCGTCTAATGGAGATGCGGGTCTCACGGGTAGTTCAGGGTCGACAGGTGACTCTGGACTTTTAGGTTCTTCTGGTTCTGGAGACGGATCTGGGCTTTTAGGAGGAACATCTGACACTGGTCTTGGTGGATCTTCTGATCCAAGTGGGTCCACTGGTGGCGGTTCTGGACTTTTCGGTGGATCATCTGACTCTGGTCTTGGTGGTTCTACAGCTGGTGATTCTGGACTTTTCGGTGGATCTTCTGACCCAAGTGGTTCGAATGCTGGCGGCTCTGGACTTTTCGGTGGATCATCTGACTCTGGTCTTGGTGGTTCTACAGCTGGTGATTCTGGACTTTTCGGTGGATCATCTGACTCTGGTCTTGGTGGTTCTACAGCTGGTGATTCTGGACTTTTCGGTGGATCTTCTGACCCAAGTGGATCCACTGGTGGCGGTCCTGGTCTCTTTGGAGGATCTAGTGGAGGCGACTCGGGTCTTTTCGGTGGATCTTCTGACCCAAGTGGATCCACTGGTGGCGGTTCTGGTCTCTTTGGAGGATCCTCTGACCCAAGTGGGTCCACTGGTGGCGGTTCTGGTCTCTTTGGAGGATCTAGTGGAGGCGACTCGGGTCTTTTCGGTGGATCTTCTGACACAAGTGGCGGCGGTTCTGGTCTCTTTGGAGGATCTAGCGGGGGTGACTCAGGTCTCTTTGGAGGTTCAGGTGGTGGTGGAGGTGACTTCGGTGGAAACTTTGGTGGCGGCGACTTTGGCGGTGGTAACTTTGGCGGTGGTGGAGGTGACTTCGGTGGCGGCAACTTCGGTGGTGGTGACTTTGGCGGTGGTGGCTTCGGCGGTGGCGACTTTGGCGGTGGTGACTTTGGCGGGGGTGGATTCTGATTATCGCCCACTCCACAACACAAATATCAAGCTTGACACAAGAAGTCTTTGATTACGTTTCTCCAACACATTATTCTCTCAATTCATCTATTCGCCGCAAGCTTGAATCAAATAAGTCTTGAAAAGCGATTGTTTTTAAAATATGTATAACAAATTCCATGACAATATTTCAAATTTTGCAGCCAAAATCTTCCAGAAAGTCAGCGATTCAAAAATTTGTTTCGGTATTTGTTCGTTCAGAGCTGCTTGGGGTGGTGTATTGATGGTTTGGATGGCGAGTCTCGCTTCTGAATCCATGACATAGCTTGGAGTGTTGTATGGCTGGATTGGAGGGTGAGTCTCGCTTCTGAATCCAAACATAGCTTGCAGGATTCGATTGCTGGATTAGAGGTGAGTACTCGCTTAGGTATTCTTCACATGGAGGCGCCTGGAGGATTCTATTGATGGTAAGTTCTCGCTGACGTACCTTTCGCATAGAAGTGCCTGTAGAATTCGATTGATGGTTTGGATGGTGAGTACTCAGTGAATTGAAAATTATATTTTGCATGCACTGCATTTCAAGATTTAATTTGTTTGTATTGACGAAGCGTTTTCTAAAATGGTGACTAAATTAGGAAACAAAATCGTCTAGGAGTGTTGAATTGAAAGGTCCAGCCAACATTAGAGAAGCAATGTTTGTTATATAAATGGAATAATTGAGATTCACTGTACAAGCATTTGGTAGTCTGCTAGGATCTTTCAGTTTGAAGTATGCTACTTAACTTGTACTTGGAGAGTTCTAACATTGCAGATATAAACAGTTGGCGAACGAAATCATTGGAAAGTTTAACTTTCCATCCACTTTTCTTAGCGAACTTGTTGTGTTTGGTTGACAATAGAGATCAGCAAAGTTGTACCTGAAGGTTGGTTATGATATGGTTTGATTGATTTGTTGATTTCTAGAAAATGTAAGGTGTAGGTGTTTAGGGTGGGAGTTACTGGTAGATCAAGAGGTTTCTACTCATACTTTGAACATTACTCCTACATTTAAATCCTGGATCATTACATCATTGAAAAAACGTTCACTTTTTAAGTTAAGCGACGATTTGCAGCCATTTACCTGAATGGGCTAAACACGCGCGAGGCTCTAGAAACCACCTCCCCCGTCATACAAACGCATCACTGGTTAAAATACAATAGACGAATCGCACTCGTCAAGTCACACGACCTTTAAAGGCCACTCAAACAGACAAAACCTACTTCTTTCTTACAGTCTATCCTTTACAGTCTATATAGTCTATCATCACTTCAAATTCACCTTGCAAAACAGCACCAAATCAACAAACCAGTTTGCAAGAAAAACATTCAAAATCTCCTCGTCTATCACCAATCTAAAGTTCGTCAAGTAGAGAAAACCCACCTCCAACTTCAACAAGTCGCGCTGCAGCACCCCGCCCACGGTGGCAAACAGCTTCTGCTTCTGGTAGATGTCCTCCAAGCACTTTGTCGAGCACCTGAGCGAGGCCAATATGAACCTGTAGACGTTCTGCTGGGTGAGCGGCACGACGTCGAGCAACACACAGAGCTTGAACATCAAGAACGACGCGTGGATGTAGGAGGTGACGGAGATGGCTGGCGAGTACGTTTTTATTCTCTGCAAAAACTCCAGGGTCAGCAAGTCGGGCAACTTGAGCAAGTTGAAAGTCTTGAGGAGCTGGGGGTTCTGGGCCTGGGGCAGCACCAACTCGCTCTTGAGTCTGGTGGTCCAGTGGGTGGCCTCGTTCTCTAGGGACGTTACGGCCGTTAACTGCTCAATAGGGATAAGCGACTCCGGGGTCGCCTCATCGAGCGAGTCTGGGGTAGACTCCTTGTACGGCAGCGGGTCTGCGGCGGGGACGATCTGCGGCGACAACGGCGACGTGTCGACCGAGTGGATGCCGAGCTTGCCCAACTGCTCGCGCCTGAACTGCGAAAACAAGTGCGGCTCCAGCTGCAATAGTATCAAGTGATCCAACGTCTGCCGCAAGACGTAAATGGCATGGTACAAGTGGAGTTTGTTGATGTCCTTGATCTTGTTGTCGAGATCGAACACGATTTCGTCGAGCGAGAGGTCCGCGAGCGACGTGGGGTCGTCGTAGAAGGTTTCCTGCGGCGGTTTGAGCGGTATATCGGAATAAGACATGTGTAATGATTTAGAGGTTGGGTGAGAAATTTTATGGGGATGTTCACGTGAACCAATTAGCGAGAAAGAGTGGAGGTGGGATGAGAGTGATTGTTGGTGTGGGGGGAGGGAGTGCTGGAGTGCTGGTGGTGGAACTGGTGGTGGGCTAGGATTGGTGGTGGTCTAGACTTGTGGAATTGCTGACTGTCTATCAATGGTGGCTGGTAGGTTGTGGACTCGGGATCAAGAGCACTTTATTGACTTTCAATCTGGCGAGTGAGGCGTTTTCATTGGTAGTCAATGGGTTGGATGGTGAGTGTTGCTAGGAGGAGGATGGTGTAGCAGGTGCGTAAATTTAAGATTTAAGATTCGGTTAGTGTGATTGTTTTTTGGGTTTAGTGGAGTTTAGTGATTGAAGAATGAGTGCTGATTTGGTAGGTAGCCAGGTTTGCAGATTTGCAGAGTGTTTAGATGTAGTTAAGGTAACGGAGTGAAAAAGAGGGAGTGGAGTATAAGGTAAACAAAAGTGAGGGCACTAATTCATGTTTGGGTTACTAAATGAGTGTAATTAACGATTGAGTGGTGTAAATAAAAGAGGAAAACACAAGAATTGTTAATAGTCTGTACGATCAACAGTGATGTAAATTAGAGAAAAGTAAAGGAAAATAGAAGAGGAAAACACAAGAATTGTTAATCGTCTGTACGATCAACAGTGATGTAAATAAGAGAAAAGTAAAGGAAAATAGAAGAGGAAAACACAAGAATTGTTAATCGTCTGTACGATCAACAGTGATGTAAATAAGAGAAAAGTAAAGGAAAATAGAAGAGTTGTTGATGGTGTCTGATCAACAGTGAAGTAAATAAGTAGATAGTGGGTAAGTGTGAGAATAATGGATGAGAGAATGGTGAAAATAAGGGAATAGTGGATGAGAAAAGTGTGAGAGAAGGTGAATAGTGGATAAATAGGAGAATAGTGGATAAAAAGAGAATAGTGGACAAAAAAGAGAATAGTGAGAGAAATTAGTGAGAGAAATTAGCGAAAAGTGAGTGTGATCAGTGAATAGTGAGAGAAACAACTGAATAGTGAGAAAAGAGAGTAGTGAGAGAAATAAGAGAATAGATAAATTAGAGAATTGTTAGAGAAATTGGTGAATAGTGAGAGAAATAAGAGAATGGTATAAATAAGAGAATTGTGATGTAAATAAATGTATAGTGAGAGAACTGTGAGAGAAATAAGAGAATAGAATAAATTAGAGAATCGTGATGTAAATAAATGTATAGTGAGAGAATAAGAGATCTGTGAAGATGAATAAGAGAATAGTGAGAGAAATAAGTGAATATTTAGAGAAACAAGTGAATATTTAGAGAAACAAGTGAATAGTAAGAATAGGCAGTACAAAATAAATAAGAGTATAGTGAGAAAGCAGGATAGTAAGAGAATAGTGAAGTAAATAAGTGAATTGTGGATAAATATGAAATGGACAAGAAAGACAATGACAATAGTGAAGGTAAAAAAGAGAATAGTGAAATTAGTGAATAGTACATAAATAAGTGAATAGTACATAAATAAGTGAATAGTACATAAATAAGTGAACAGTACATAAATAAGTGATTAGTACATAAATAAGTGTATAGTGGTAAATAAGAGAATTTTGTGAACACAACAAAAGAATAGTCAAGGTAAATAAATGATTTAATGTAAACAAAAGAATAGTAATAGTCAATAAAGGAGTAGTAAAGACGAATGGTAAAACTTGTCTTGCAATTCCTCTCACGTTATCAAACTCATCCTGACACTAAAATACCACCTCCTACAACTTTAACAAAAAGTTGCAAAAAATGAAAAACTGGATCATAATGATATCCAAAAGACTCAGCCTCGAGCTTAGCCCAAGCCTTAGCGAGCCTCTATCAAGCCTTGCTCAAGCCTGGCCAGCGTAAAAATAGAATACAAGCCTACTTACTAAGGATCAGCATGTAAGCTCAGCCAACCAATTTCTCTTTCTTACTCTTTGCTTGGCCATTATTAATCATTAAATAGCTTCAAGTACTCTCAAAAAATTGGTTATCCTCACACTTTTCTATCTACTCTTCTTAATACTACATATACTCTTCTTATTGCTACATATCAAATGGCACTCCCTAAGTAAATCACCATTTTTCACTCACCACCTCCACATTATCTCAATTATCATCATCCCTCTTTGTACATTATCAGCTCAGATCTCACTTTGTACACTTTGTACCATCGAACCCATTCTTAACACCTCCCACCTATTGTCCAAACACTAAGCAACCCCACAACATCCCGTTCGAGCACAACCAGCCCATCCCTTAGCCCCACCAGCCCAGCATGTGGTCCTCCCATCTCCCTCTTCATCCACCACCCAGCATGTGGTCCTCCCATCTCCCTATTCATCACCACCCAGCATGTGGTCCTCCCATCTCCCTCTTCATCCACCACCCAGCACCAAATCCCAATCGGGCCGCTCACGTGTCGCTCTCCCAACCAATCACACCGAGTTTTCGGGATGCAACGCGCTTCCGCGTTGCACTTCTAAACAGATTGACGTTTGATATGCTTTTGTCCCCCATCCTCAGATTCTTCGTCTAAGCCTGATCCAGATTCGCCATGCCTTGAAACTGAGTTCACATGGCGACGTGCTGGCAACCACCGCTAAAGATAGCTTTGCGTTGTTCGCTGGAACCCTGGGGCATCCCTTTGGAGGTGCTCCTGCTTTGTTTCGCATTCGCTACGCTCCCCCCGATCTCTTCTCGCTATCTTTTCTCGTACTCTGCACGGCCGGTCTGCGCCTCCTTGGTTTTCCTCCCGCACGACCCTCTTTTTTGTTTATAGCGACTTTTTTTTCAACCTATTTTTACGCTACACACTTCTTCACAGAGCATGCGTTTCCACGTTCACCTCCTCGGGAGGCTAGTGATGCTTTTCACTCTCGCTACCATGGCGTGGGGCAAGAGATCTCTTTCTGCCTCGTCGCTCGTCACCTGTATGGACCACTCGCAGATCTCGCCGTCCTACTTCAACGTGACGTTCAACCCTGACGACCGCTCGCTCAAGTACTCGTTGGATCTTTCGACGGACATTTCCACCTTCGTGACCGCACACGTCCAGGTGTACGCGTACGGTTTTGTTATCATCGAGAAGGACATCGACATGTGTTCGCTCGGCTGGAAGCAGTTCTGCCCCATCTACCCAGGCTCGTTGCAGATCGAGTCTATTGAGTACCTTTCGGAAAACTACGTCAAGATGATCCCAGGCATTGCGTATAACGTGCCGGACATCGATGCTGTTGTCAAGATCATCGTCAAGGACCGTGACACCGGCGAGGTTTTGTCGTGTCTTCAGTCCGGTTTCACCAACGGAAAAACTATCAGTCAAACCGGCGCAAAATGGGCCACAGCCGTCATTGCAGGCTTGGGTTTGCTTATCGCGGCGATCATGTCCACGTTTGGCAACTCGAACGCCGCATCGCACATCTCGGCCAACTCCGTCTCGCTTTTCCTCTACTTCCAGAGTGTGGTCGTAGTGCTGATGCAACACGTTGAACGTTTGCCGCCGATTGCGTCCTCCTGGTCCGAAAATTTGGCCTGGTCCATGGGGCTTATCAGAGTCACCTTTATGCAAGACATCTTCCGGTGGTATGTGCAGGCCACGGGTGGCACACCAACTCTTTACTTTAAAAGGGTCTCGAAACAGATTTTGGTCCAGAGAGCTGTGGACTACCTCCAGAGCTTGCACGCGCGTGCGTTGGACTTTGCGTTGAACTCAAACTCCACCTTGGCCGTGCTCAGAGGCATCAAAAGAGTGGGTTTCAACTCGCACATCGAGCCCACCTCCATCGTGGTCACCGGATTCACCTTTTTCATCATCATTGGGTATGTTTTGGCGGGTCTCCTCGTAATTTTCAAGTCTGTGTTGGAGTTGCTCGTGCGTTTCCAGAAGATTAGTCCGCAAAAGTTTTTGTACTTTAGAAAGTCGTTCAGGGACATTTTGAGAGGCTCGCTTTTGAGGTACATTTACATTGGATTCACGCAGTTGACGGTGTTTTCGCTCTGGGAGTTCACCGAGCGCGACTCTCCGGCCGTCATTGTGCTTGCTGTTTTGTTCCTCATCTTGCCGTTGACCGTGATTGCGTACTCGTACTGGAAAACCGTTAAGATTGGAAGAGAGTCGATTGAGAAGTATAACAATCCTGCTGCACTTTTGTATGGTGATTCCGCCACCTTGAACAAGTACGGCTACTGCTACACCATGTTCCACGCTGAAAAGTACTGGTTTGGCATTGTTTTGATTGCGTACAACTTGCTCAGGGCGATTTTCATTGCTCTCTGTCAGGCTTCTGGAAGAACTTCTGTGCTCGTACTTTTCCTCGCTGATTTGGCTTACACCATCTACTTGATCTACACCGGCCCATACTTGAACAAACCCACCAACGTCTTGAACTACATGATTTCGATAGTCACCACCGTCAACTCGTTTTTGTTCCTCTTCTTCTCCGACTTGTTTGGACAGCCGCCTCCAGTTGCGTCCATCATGGCCTGGGTCTTTTTCATCTTGAACGCGGCCTTTTCGCTTATTTTGTTAGTTTTCATCTGTGTGTTTGTTTTCATGTCTGTCATCTCCAAGAACCCAGATGCCCGTTTCGCTCCAGCCAAGGACGACAGATTCTCGTTCCAGAGAAAGTCCTCGCTCAAGCACAAGAAGGTGCAGCACGACGACGAGGAAGTGGACATGCACACGGACTTGGAAAAGTCGCACAACGAGCTTTCTGCATTGGGTGCAGCAGCACAAGACCACTCCAACAACTGGGAGTCCGAAATGTACAAGCTCAACGACTTGACCACACAGAACTCTGGCGACACGGGGATGCGCGGCAACGACATGCTCACGCCCACGATAAAACAGGGCGAGACGTTTGGGCGGTCGTCGTCGGACTCGGACTCGTTCGAGAAGCCGTTCGAGGAAGACGCGAGGCGGAGGGACCTGGACTTGGGGCTCGGCTCCAAGTTGAAGAACTTGACGCGAGGTTTGTCCATGAAGAAGAATGCCCCGGCACCCCCCAGAGCACGCGATGAAGGAAGAAACATAACCCGCTTGAGCGACACCTTGCTCAGCGACGACGCGTCGGGGTCGGGAACGCATTTAGCAGAGCTCAGGCAGCAGCCGCACGACGCTCTCAACCAGAAGCATAATAGAAATGAGTCTACCGCATCGAATATGACCATGGGAACTGGTCCTACAAAGGCAAAGGGGTTTGTTTGAGAGGTTTGCAATGTTCAGGACGAATCATTGCTCTTGATAAGATACCCATTCATATTGTTTGCTTTTCTAACATTTGTATATTAGTAAGATAGTGAAATCGGTTTGATTTTGTAGGGAGGAAGTGAAAGTGATAATGTGAGGGATGATAATGTGAGGGAGGTTGAAAGATGATTATGTGAGGTGAGAGTAGTAAAGTTTTACAATGTTAGGTAAGAGTGTTAAAAAAGTGATAATGTGAGGGATGATAATGTGAGGGAGGTTGAAAGATGATTATGTGAGGTGAGAGTAGTAAAGTTTTACAATGTTAGGTAAGAGTGTTAAAAAAGTGATAATGTGAGGGATGATAATGTGAGGGAGGTTAAAAGATGATTATGTGAGGTGAGAGTGGTAAAGTTTTACAATGTTAGGTAAGAGTGTTATAATGCGAGTTAAGAGTATAAAGAACGATAAAATGTGAAATAAGAGTATAAAGGCAAGAGTATTAACGAAAGATAAAGTGTGAAAATGCCAGGTAAGAGTATAAAGAACGATAAAATGTGAAAGAGTATAAAGGCAAGAGTATTAACGAAAGATAAAGTGTGAAAATGCCAGGTAAGAGTATAAGAACGATAAAATGTGAAATAAGAGTATAAAGGCAAGAGTATTAACGAAAGATAAAGTGTGAAAATGCCAGGTAAGAGTATAAAGAACGATAAAATGTGAAATAAGAGTATAAAGGCAAGAGTATTAACGAAAGATAAAGTGTGAAAATGCCAGGTATAAAGAACGATAAAATGTGAAATAAGAGTATAAAGGCAAGAGTATTAACGAAAGATAAAGTGTGAAAATGCCAGGTAAGAGTATAAAGAACGATAAAATGTGAAATAAGAGTATAAAGGCAAGAGTATTAACGAAAGATAAAGTGTGAAAATGCCAGGTATAAAGAACGATAAAATGTGAAATAAGAGTATAAAGGCAAGAGTATTAACGAAAGATAAAGTGTGAAAATGCCAGGTAAGAGTATAAAGAACGATAAAATGTGAAATAAGAGTATAAAGGCAAGAGTATTAACGAAAGATAAAGTGTGAAAATGCCAGGTAAGAGTATAAAGAAAGATAAAGAGTGCAAAGGTGAGATAAGAATATAAAGAATGATAATGTTAGGTGAGAGTGATAAAGGTGAGGATCATAATATTAACGAAGAGTGAAATGAACTTAAAGAGTGAACAAATAAAAGAAAGAGAATAAATAACAACCTTTATTGAACATTATGATCATTTCTTGGATCCTATTTCAAAATCAACCCCACATGAAGATCAAAAATTAAGAAAACAATAGAATCAAAAATTCTTGGTTCGCCTCATTCAACACCCTCCCAGTATTCTTGCAACTTTTTCAAATGTACCTCCGCCTTGTCTCTGTACTTTGACAACACAATACTCAACTTCTGCTCCCAGGGTAGACTTTCGTAAGCCAGCAACAAAACATCAACCCCTCGAGGGTTTTCGTTTTCGTCTGCCCTTATGCCCTGATCGCCAAAGTCCACCCACTTGTTTAGCTGCGGCGGAGAAATCAACTTGTTCAAGTAATCTGAAGTACTGGCCACCGCCTGTGAAATCACATTCAAGTCTAGCTTGCTGTAGTGGTACTCCTCATTGACCTCTATTTTAGAGGCCCAGTCAGAACTCAAGGCAAACCTGATGTCCTTGCTGCTGGGCGTGGTCAAGTACGGAGTGGTGTGCACCAACTCTGGGTTGAGATGCCCGGGTCTCACGTCTACCCACATGTTGGCCATTTCGTCGGCGATCAAGGGAAGAAGCGGCCTTGGATTCTCACATTTGAAGTCAAACTGTTTGTTTGTTAGTTGGTCCAAAAACTGAGCTTTTGATTGTTCAGCCATTGAACATTCAAAAAGTCCTCCTACAAATGTGCTGGGTACATAGAAGGTGAACTTTCCTTTGGCGTACTTCCTTCTCCTTGACATTTTGTAGCATGTCAAGTTGGGCCTTTCCGTAGAATTCACTTCCACTTTAGCATCCTTTCCCCTCAAAAACCCTAACAACCCCAAATCCTTCTCTTCTTTTCCACTTATCAAACAAAATGGCATTTCCCAGTTAATGTCAACCAGACTTTCCATTGGTAAAGCTCTCGAAAAATCAACCTTCCCTTTCTCACAATGCGATATCACAAGGTAACTCTTGCTCATAGGGCGTAGAACACCACTAACCCTGTACACCCTCGAGATTTTGAATCCCGTGAACGGAACGAGCATGTTGCGGTTTCTCGGATCGCACACTCTATCCTCCCTCGCCAACCAGGTGCACCACGCCACCGGCACAGCAACCAAAACCACCCAAAGTCTCATGCCTTTGTAAACGCTGGGTGCAAAAAAAACGAGTTGCAACCATTTTCACGTGACCCCCCTACTTTAGTATTTTTCGCGATGAGATGATTTATCATTAGCATTAGATGGAGTCGCAGCAAACGAACAAGGCGCACCGTGGCGGTGGGAGCAAGAAGGTGACTGCGAAGAAGAAGTTGCACCAGAACGGGCAGAACGCCAAGGCGTTTGGTGTTTCCGCGCCTGGGAAGTTGGAGAGACAGGCCAGGCGTACCGGCGATGTCAACGAGCGCAAGTTGCATGTTCCCATGGTGGATAGAACGCCCGACGACGATCCTCCGCCGGTTATTGTCGCGGTGGTGGGCCCTCCAGGTACCGGTAAAACCACTTTGATACGTTCCTTGATCAGGAGATTGACCAAAACCACCTTGTCTGAGATCAACGGACCCATCACGGTGGTGAGTGGCAAGAGAAGAAGACTCACATTTATAGAGGTTGGAAACGATTTGAACTCGATGACGGACGCCGCTAAGATAGCAGACTTGGTTTTGCTTCTCATTGACGGCAATTTCGGGTTGGAGATGGAAACCATGGAGTTCTTGAACATTGCACAGCACCACGGTATGCCGCGTGTGTTGGGAGTTTCCACGCATTTGGACTTGTTCAAGTCGCAGTCCACATTAAGAACTTCGAAAAAGAGATTGAAGCATAGATTCTGGACGGAAGTGTACCAGGGTGCCAAGTTGTTCTACCTTTCGGGTGTTATCAATGGTCGTTATCCAGACAGAGAGATCTTGAACTTGTCGAGATTCATTTCTGTGATGAAGTTTAGGCCGTTAAAGTGGAGAAACGAGCATCCGTACATGTTGGCCGACCGTGTGACGGACTTGACGCACCCGCAAACCGTCTCCGACAACCCAAAATGCGACAGAAAGGTGGCCGTGTATGGGTACTTGCACGGCACACCATTGGCTGCGCAGAACGCATTGGTGCACATTGCTGGTGTAGGCGACTACACTGTTCATTCAGTGGAAAAGCTTCCAGACCCATGTCCAACCCCATACTTTGAGCAGAAGTTGGACGACTTGGAGAGAGAAAAGGCCAAGGCTGCGGCCGAGGCTGGAGAGCCAGTCGCCAAAACAACAAGAAGACGCAAGAGATTGGAAGACAGACAAAAGTTCATCTATGCTCCAATGTCTGATGTGGGTGGTGTGCTTGTGGATAAGGATGCCGTGTATATTGATGTTGGTGCCCGTGAGTCGTTTGTTCCTGGAGCGGAATTGGGAGAAGGCGAGAAATTGGTTACTGATTTGCAGGCAGTTGAGAAAACCATGGTGGAGAGGTTTGAAGATGGTCCTGGGTTGCAGTTGTTTTCGTCCTCGAAAGCGATGAGCAAAACTGAGGAGGAAGAGGAGGAAGAAGATGGTGGTCTTTTATCTGAGCTTGAAGAGGATGAGGAGGTTACGGATGTGGGAAGAACCAGTATGAGAAAAGCCCGTGTTTATGGGAAATCCATAAAGGAAGATGATGAGTTTGACGATGAAATAGATGTTTCTGATGGTGAGGAGGAGGAACCAAAGTTGGTTGAAATCGACTTCAACAACAAGTACAGAGAAGATGAGCTAGAGTTTGTTGAAGATCTGTCGTTGTCGTCCGATGAGGAAGACGGGTATATGTCTGCTGCACGTAGATTACAAGGATCCGTCCAACGTAAATGGGACCTCAACAAGTTGCTCTACTTGAACAATGTTGATCCAAGTGAGGTTATCAGAAGATGGAAGTCTGAAACCCGTGAAGAGGAGGAAGAAAACATTGAAGAAGACGAAGAGAACTTTTTCAAGAAGGTGGACGCAAAGGACACTTCTGAGGATTTGGATACCTTCCAGCCACTTTATCCTACGATTGAAGAGTTGAAGGAAAAGTTTGATGCTTCTAGAATAGACGACGAGGAATATGAAAATGGTTACAAACAATTAAAGGCCAGGTTCCTTGTTGCACCTAAAATGAACGATGACAAAAAGGAAGAAGATGACGATGAGGAGGAAGTGTATGGTGATTTTGAGGACTTGGAGGATGAGTCTAAGAGCTCCAAAGAAAAGTCCGATTCAGATTCAGATGAAGACGACGATGAGGATGATGAAGAAAACGACGACTTTGCAGATTTCGAAGCTGAAGAAAATGAAGAAACTATCGACGAAGCCAACCTCACCACCGAAGAAAAGAGAAAACTCAATGCTGCAAAGAAAGCCAACTTGAAAATGCAGTTTGAAGAAGAAGAAGACCGTGAATTCGGTGCCGACGACCCCGAAGGCGACACCGAGGCCGATACCTGGTACGAGTTCCAGAAGAACAAAATGGCCAAGCAGTTGGAAATCAACAAGGCAGAGTACGAATCTTTGGACCCTGAAACCAGAATCAAAATCGAAGGCTACAGGGCCGGATCCTACGTCAAAATTGTCTTTGAAAAAATCCCGTGTGAGTTTATCGAGAATTTGCAGCCAAAATTCCCAATTGTGCTTGGAGGACTTTTGGCCACCGAAACCAGATTCGGCATCATGAACGTCAGAATCAGAAGACACCGTTGGCACAAGAAGATCTTGAAATCCCAGGACCCACTCATCTTATCTTTGGGCTGGAGACGGTTCCAAACGTTGCCAATCTACACCACGTCCGATTCGCGTACGAGAAACAGAATGTTGAAGTACACTCCCGAGCACGCATACTGTTTTGCGTCCTTCTACGGTCCATTAGTCGCCCCAAACACCACGTTTGTAGGCTTCAACATCATCGACAACAAGTCCACCACCGGCGCATTCAGAGTCGCGGCCACCGGAATAGTCGAGGACTTGAACTCTTCTGTCGAGATTGTGAAGAAGTTGAAGTTGGTTGGATATCCGTCGCAGGTTTTCAAAAACACCGCATTTATTAAGGACATGTTCACCAACTCGTTGGAGGTGGCCAAATTTGAGGGTGCTTCCATCAGAACAGTTTCTGGAATCAGAGGTGAAATCAAGCGTGCATTATCCAAACCAGAGGGCAACTTCAGAGCCACATTTGAGGACAAGATTTTGATGTCGGACACTGTGTTCTTGAAAACTTGGTACCCTGTTAAGGTGAAGAAGTTCTACAATCCTGTGACGTCAATGTTGATGGGAAATCACAGTGAATGGAAGGGTATGAGGTTGACGGGAGCAGTTAGAGCGTCTTTGGAGATCCCAACACCTTTGCAGGCCGATTCTGCGTACAAGAAGATTGAGAGGCAGGACAGGAAATTCAACGACTTGAAGGTGCCGCGGTCGCTCAAAGCAAAGCTTCCTTTCAAGGACCAGGTTGTGGACAAGAAGGCGAGAAAGAAGCAGACGTACTTGGCGAAGAGGGCTGTTGTTCTCACGGAGGAGGAGAAGAAGGCTCGCGACTTGTTGCAGAAGATTGCTGCTGTCAAGAGCGAAAAGGAGAACAAGAGAAAGGCCGATAAGGATGTGAAGTTCAAGGTTAAGCTTAAGGCTATGGCTAAGAAGGAGGAGTTTAGAAAGGAGAAGGAGAGAGAGAGAAAGAAGAGTTATTTTGAGAGAGAGGGAAGAAAGAGCAGGCCTGAGGGGGATTCTAAGAGGAGGAAGGTGTAATTAGTGAATGAATATATAATTAAGTAAAATGTTGACTTTTTGATTATTTCATATCTGATGCAAGTTATAAAACGTATTTTCATAACTGAGCTTATTCTTAAAACTAATTCAGTATATTCAAGATTGCATCTCATTCATAAAACTTATTCAGTATATACACCTGTTATTGAGGTCATCTTTATAAAAAGCATTAGTGTATATTACATTTTATTCTATCAGCTTCTAAAAAGTGTTAGTGTATACATTCATAATCTGCCTAAACTCAATTCTCCTGATTGACACATTCAATACAAATTTGATGATTCTTCACAAAGTATTGATTTAAAGATAATTAACAATCTTGGTTTTCTCACCTCAAGCAAAAATATTGTTATAAAGATAATCAGCAATCTGATTTCCCCAGATCGTAGTACTGGTGTAAAGATAATTTACGATCCGATTTCCCCAGACGGTAATACTGATACAATGATAATTGACAATCTTTTGATTATCTCTAGATCGTATATTGATATAAAGATAAATACTCTGTCTCTCCCCCAAGTTGTATATTGATATAAAGATAAATACTCTGTCTCTCCCCCAAGTTGTATATTGATATAAGGTATAAGATAAAAAATCCGACTCTCCCCAATCGTAATATTGATATAAAAATATATAATCACTCTCCCGCAAATCGTATATTGATAGATAATTAACAATCCCCTCATTAATCACAAATGATACTCCAACAACCTCCTAGATTCTAACTTCATCAATACATCCTCCTCCCCCCAAACAACCTTCATAACATCGTAAAACTCTCTAGCATAGTAAAATTGAATACCATACTTGTTCAAGTAGAAATCCTCAACCTGGGTCATCTTATAATCAGCATCCTCATTGTCTCTCAACAACTCATTGACCAAATTGGAATCGACAGTTCCAGCTTCCTCGATACTTCTACTGTACTCCTCGATCAAATCCTTGCGGTTTTCGCGAGGCACAATCATCCTCTTGATGCCGCCATTCAAGTGCGCACCCATCATCTTCTCCTTGACGCCGCCGATCGGCAACACCAACCCCCGCAAGGTTATCTCGCCGGTCATGGCGATGTCGTGCGGAACCGGCTTCCCCAAGATCAACAGGAGGAACAGCAACGCCATCGTGATGCCCGCCGACGGCCCGTCCTTCAGAATCAGCCCCATGGGGACGTGCAAGTTGATGTCCAAGTTGCTGAAGGTCTCGACAAGCTCCTTCAGGTCCTTTTCCTTCAAACTCAAAAGGCCCTTGTACACCAACAGCTTGATGAAGATGAGTGCGATTTTCGCCGACTCCAGTAAAACTTCTCCCAATCTTCCGGTCATGTTGAGGGTGCATCCCGAGTTGACATTGTTGGGGTTGCCAATACGTTTATCAAAACCAATGCTTTCAAAGACTAAGACGGATCCCGAACCGTCTGAGTTGTACGACAAACCATTGACGATTCCAACACGCGAGCCGTTGGAGATGGTTGTTTCGGCAGCCGTGAAATCGCCGCTGCTGAACGGAATGCCCAAGTACTTGGACAAATCGGCCTCGTCGACCTCTGCCTGGTACGATGCGGTGCCATCCAACAGCTCGCAGTACTCTACAGCCTTGAAACGGCAGATTGTCCCGAGTTTGCGTTCAAATCCACGAACACCCGCTTCCCTAGTATAGTCGACAATGATTTTCTTCATCACGGCATCGTCAATGGAAATATACTCGCCAATATCAAAAGTGACGGGAAAACCGTTGCGCTTTACTTGTCTTGGAAGCAAGTATCTCTTGCCAATCACGAGTTTTTCATTGTAGTCGTATGCGCTGACCGGAATCATCTCCATTCTGTCCAACAACGGTCTCGACAAGTTCTGGGGTTCGTTGGCAGTGCAGATGAAAATGACTTGTGACAAGTCTACAGGGAACCCTAAATAGTGGTCGATAAAGGTCAGGTTCTGTTCAGGGTCCAAAACTTCTAACAAAGCAGCCGAAGGGTCGCCATTAAATTTTGCACCAGAATTACCCCCAACAACCTTATCGATTTCGTCCAAAAGGATCACCGGGTTCATTGAGCGTGCTTTACGCAAGGCTTGAATGAGCAAACCAGGCATGGCACCGACATAAGTTCTTCTGTGGCCGCGGATCTCGCTCTCGTCCTTGACGCCTCCTAGGGAGATGCGCTGGAAGTTGCGGCCCAACGAATGCGCAATGGACTTGGCCAAGGACGTTTTTCCTGTGCCTGGGGGTCCTGCCAACATGATGATGGGCGATTTGTTGTTTTTGGAGGCTTGGACCGCGGTTTTGTTAGCGTCGTTGGACTCATCGTATGAGTTTTGAACTTTTGAACGAGCTTGTTTGTGGGCACGCGAAGTTTCGTCGTTATTGGCAATGACAATTGCATTTGAAGGTTCAGAAGGTTCATCATTTTCCTCCTTTTTCTGCTCAACAGCACTCTTCTCAGCATTTATACCCAAAAGCTTCAACACCACCAAGTACTGAATTAACCTTTTCTTGACATGTTCCAAACCATAATGGTCTGCATCCAACTGTGTTTTTGCCGCAGTCAAGTCAATATCACGGTCAGACTTGAACTTGGTCACATACTTATCCCACGGAATATCCATAACAATCTCCAAATAGTTGCGGATGACGTGGAAATCGGATCCGCCGCCACCATTCCCCCCCAGCAGCAGCTTGATACGCTTGTAGTCCTTCACGATAAGTCTCTTTGAGTCTGGTGATAGGGTGGAAATCCTTGGAAGTTTGTTCTTGATGAAGTTTGTAATCGCACGAAGTTCGTCGTCATCGTCATCATCAAAGTCCTCTTCATCGAAATCGTCGGGTTCGCTTTGTTTCTTGCGTACTAGTGCCCTAGACTTTGGTGGGGCCTTTTTCGTCATTCCCTCCAAAACCACCCGCATCGACTTCAACTGGTTGGCCACGACCGTTGCACGCTGGATGTTGGAGGCCTCGTTGTGGAACCAGTGGTTGACGAACGCGTTGTTGCGCTGCAAGTTGCCAAAGACCGCGGTGAGCTCGCGCACCATGGCGCCGATCGCGGAAATGCGCCCTGCGGGCTCGAACTCGCGCAACAAGCGGAGCTTCGCGTGGTTGGGGAACGGGAGGACGGCGCCGGTGACGTCCACAAGCCGGAGGAACGACTCGCTCTGGATGCGCACCCTGCTCTCGTCCGCGGGGTCCGTCGTCAGAAACAGCCCGTACAACTGCTGCAACGAGTTGTACGCCTTCGCAAAGTCCTTCAGCCCGGCGAGCTGCATGTAGAACGCATTCGCGAGCGGATTAAGAGTGAGCAAGTCGCCGCCCCCACCCTCGTTTTTGGGGGCGGCCAAGGCTTTGCGGTACGCGACCAAGAAGCCGTCGATGCAGTCAAACAACTGGTACGCGTCGGCACGCAACTGCTTGAAGCCGGTGCGCAAGTGCTCGACCGTCGTGTTGCCGCCCACCTCCACGAAAACCTCGTTTTTCCGCAAGGTTCGTGTGGGGGAAATCCGCAAGCCTCGGGCCGTGGCCTGGAGCGTGAGCTTGATGTTGGTGGTGTCGTCGATGATGCCTACTACGCGGACGACCGTGGAGGTGTTTGTAGTGGATTCCTGGGTACCTTCTTTGGGAGATTTCGAAACATCAACTGACTCTTTCAGGTCCCTGGTTGGCTCCCTGATCTTGGCAGTGTTAGGGTCGATCGCAAACACCAAAGCGTCGAACTGGCTCTTTTTGTCCTGCGACAAGAGCGATATGCCGTGTGCGGCGTCTGGAGACACCACCGCAGGGCTGTCGGGGCTCTCAAAGTCGTACTCGGCGAGCAAGTTGCTGATCAACGGCACGCTGACGTGCTCTTTGAAGCGGTGGAGGAGCGCCGCGGCCTTGAACCGGCTGAACGTCACGTTGTAGATGATCCCGGGGAGGAGCACCAAGTTGGAGTCGAGCGTGTAGGTGGGTAGGACGAGCTGGATGTTCTTCTTACGGGGCATGGTGGGTGGTGTGAAATGTATTGTGATTAGATTCTTGTGAATGGGGGATGAACGTGATTTTGGTGTAGTGTGCAGGGATTGCAGCCGTGGGTGAACGAACCGACGAACAACGAACGAACGAACGGGCGAACGAACGAACGAACGAAGTGAGTGAGTAGTGAGTTGGTGAGTGGTAAAGAAAGCATAGGTAGAGATATAGGTATAAGGAGGTAAAAGTTGGGTTTAAGATTGGTATAATTGGGTATGGGCATGGGATAAGATTGAAGATATAGATGAATATGGGGTAAAGTATCCGGCAGATGCATATGGAAAAAAAGATGGAAGAATTATTAGGGACTGAGAATTTGAAGATTTAGGGAATTGAAACGAAGGAATGGAGACTGAGTGATTAATGAAAAGTATTGATGATTGATATTGGAGATTGGTAAAATGAATATGAAGATAAACATGTGATAAAATGGTGGATATGATGAATAAGAAGATAAATATGTGATAAAATGGTGGATATGATGAATAAGAAGATAAATATGTGATAAAATGGTGGATACGATGAATATGGGGTGAACGAATCGGTAGATACATATGGGAAAAATGAAATATTGGGGCTGTTAGAATACGAAGTTGGGTATGGGAATCTGATGAAGGATATTGTAGACAAAGTTATAAATGTTAAGTATTGAAGACTAGAATTGTGGTTGAAATATGAAGGATATGAAGATGAGTATTGGGAACTTATAGGATATAAAGTGGGACACTGGAAGCTGAAATGAAGTATATTGGAGACTAAGTGATAAGTGTTAAGTATTCAAGATTAACATTGGGGAACGAAAAATGATGGATATGAAGATGAATATTGGGAACTGGTAGGATATAAAGTGGGATACTGAGATGGATAAGTTGTTAGATATTGGGATACTGAGATGGATATGTTGTTAGATATTGGTATACTGAGATGGAAATGTTGTTAGATATTGGGATACTGAGATGGATAAGTTGTTAGATATTGGGATACTGAGATGGATATGTTGTTAGATATTGGATCGAGAAATATAATAATGGAAATTGAGACATTAAAATTATAAGAGTTGAAATGGGTATTGGGACTGTGATAAAATGATGGTTATGAATATAATGGAAGTCGAGACTATTAAATGATGAGTTGAAATAAAATGAAGAATATGAAGTTGGATAATGATTTGATGGGGAATGGGGTGTTGGAGTGAACAGATCCATAGGAATGCGTCAATATTGATCGGAGCATGAGAGGTGGAAGGCAATGACTTGAAGGTAGTAGGTTTCGATGAGTTAAATTAGAATGAAGTTCTCTGAAGACTGAATGGGAGACTCTGGAGTGAGCACAGAGAAAACTGATTATCAGTTAATACATGTTAGATTGAGTTGCTCTGGCTGAGTTAAATGTAAGGTGTTTTCTACTCAACATCCATTTGTGTTGTTTCTAGTTCTAGTTTTGTTAACCACTCTAGCACTTTGTATGTATAATGGAGAAAATGGAGAAATAGCTGTTGCCATGTTCTTCTTCAAGAAGAATCTCTAAAGGTAACTCTTTAGATAAGAATGAAATGATAATCAGGCTATGAATTGTACTTTAAGTTGTGAATAAAGTTGTGATTTAGTCTGTACATGAATGTGTACTGACTTGCACGTCAATTTGTACATTGAACTTTAAAGCTAATGGACCACCTCACGAAAACACTTTACTTGATGCACTAATGGCACTCCTCTTGAAATACCACTACACTCTCAAACAGCCACACCAGAGTACGATGACTTTGAATACAGAATTTCAACAACATTCCAATTGCTACAATTTCATCAACAAGGCAGATTCATCAACAAGGCAGACTCATCAACTAGGCAGATTCATCAACAAGGCAGACTCATCAACTAGGCAGATTCATCAACAAGGCAGATTCATCAACAAGGCAGATTCATCAACAAAGCAGATTCATCAACTAGGCAGATTCATCAACTAGGCAGATTCATCAACAAGGCAGATTCATCAACAAGGCAGATTCATCAACAAGGCATATTCATATCAACAGTTAATAACCTAATAAACACAATCCACACTTCTCTTAGTTGCAATTTTAAATACCAAGACTCAGATTTTGTTCACTAATATTCTACGCACACTAATATTCAACCTCATTAATATTCTACTACACTAATATTCTACCTTCCACTAATACTCACACTAATATTCTACCTCATAATATTCACCTCATGAAATTCAACTTCTAATTACAAGAATTCACACCAACTCGCATAAAACCCACCACTCATCCCAACTCGTACCAAGACTTCACAGGACACCAAACATTCTTTGATTCCTGTGCTGCATTTTTGGGTGCAAAATTAGGCACAACCCACATTTCGGAGACCATGCTCAGCGGGTCGGCGCAGTCCTCTCTGCTCGCTAGTAGAATTAGCTGATCAGTTCTGTAATCAGAGGCTATCTGAAATCAGCCTATTGAGGAGACAAACTTCTTGAAATCTCCAAATTTGTAACTAATATATTTGTATGAAAAATCATATATCGCCAAATCACGTCAAACGCTAAATCACGTCAAGTTCCAGAACCAACGCCAAGTCATGTCAACTTCTGGAACATGCCACGTCAACTCTCGAACCGTAAAGAACCCCATCCCATCGTAACAACAGAACCCTGAAAAGTTCACTTCGGTTGCACAACATGCTAAGTTGTGGGTGACGCACCAATGCACGTAACGAAATTTACCCAAACGGACAATCGTTGACACAACCATCGAAATAGGCGGTCGTCCAGGGCGTGATTCTCAACGTGGGGTTGCGTCGCGGGTTAGCAGTGACACATTAAGTTAGGATCGCTGATGGTTCATGTGAACGACTGAATGATGCAGAGACCGGAGATATGGAAGATAAAGGGAGGTGGCCTAGAGGGAGGTGAAGCGAGGTGATGGAAGAAAAAAAATGGGAGCTTGGTAGAAAGAAAAGGGTGGTGGAAAGAAAAGGGTGGTGGAAAGAAAAGGGTGGTGGAAAGAAAAGGGTGGTGGAAAGAAAAGGGTGGTGGAAAGAAAAGGGTGGTGGAAAGAAAAGGGTGGTGGAAAGAAAATGGAAAGAAGAAAAAGGGTGGTGGAAAGAAAATGGAAAGAAGAAAAAGGGTGGTGGAAAGAAAATGGAAAGAAGAAAAATAGGAAGATAGCTGAAAAGTAGTCAATGGGAGGCTGGAATGAAAGAAAAATGGGAGGGTTAAACCTGAGAAGAACAAAAGGTGAAGTAATGGAACAAGCAATGTAGAATGGCAAACTCAACAATAACACCCAAACTACAAACCATTTAGTAAACGACACCTACCGCGATCTCATCGTTTAGATAAGGGATGATGATTTAGTGAAACCTAATTGTGAGCGTCGGGGTTGGGTGGAGGTAGAGTGGAGACGGACCGGCGAGTCGGGGGAAAGAACGAACAAGTAACTCGGGGAAGAACGAACAAGTAACTCGGAAAGCGAAATGGCAGGCTCGGATAAGTGACCATTGTGCCGTTGCAAATAGAAGTGCAGACAATAGAGACAATAGAGGTGGGGCAGGCATTTATTCGGTCATCTCGAGGTGGGTGTGTCCAGGGCTGGGTGCACATAAAGCTGGTTTCGTGCTGTACCTTTGAGTAGGTGTTCCAGTAGCCTCATTAACGGTGTACTAAATATAAACTGATTTGATGCCCCTCCATTCATCATGGCAACGCTATCTCCTAAACCAGCATAAAGTTTAAGGTCATAAATTGTGGGATGGAATATTGTAGGGTATGAATATGGTGAATATGATGAATATGAAGAATATGATGAATATGATGGTGAATGTAGGTGGTGTAGAATATGGTGGTGTGAAATTCATGGGGTTGGAATTTAGTTGGCATGGGGCTGGAGGATAGTTGTCATGGGGTGGAGACCATAGTTGCAATGAGGCTGAGACTATAGTTGAGAATATGTTAAGTACACTATAATGAATATCCTATGTAAATACACTACGATTGTTATTATGATTGTAAATATACTTTGTATCGCTAAAACTCAATCCTTTTCGAGAATGTCAAAAAAAGAACACTCAAAGTAAAATACCGATTAATAAAGTAAAAAACTGCTCATATCTGTACAGTGCACACTCCCAGTATTAGGTTGCAAATACTGAAACTGCTCCATAATCTGAAAAAACTCTTGTCAACAAATACCCCAGACTCCACGTGATAGGTATAACCCCGACAGCTTTTATCCCGCAATGCTCCAACGCCTCTCCTCATTCTCATTATCCAGTTCCCCTCTGGCTTCCATAATGGTCAAACACATGTCAAAAAAAAAAAGGTTCCGCAAGCTTACGCACGTCCTGCCTTTCTTTTCGCAAGGCATCACTAAACGAGTTGCTTTTTCTGTGGTATATATACCAGGCGTTGTGCCTGCAACAACGGCAAGCAAAATGGTAAGAGTGCAAGTGTTTCAGTCGGATCCCACGAAGATACCTCCTAAGCGCCGTGTGGAGTTGCTCCCGCTCACGACCGCACCGCCAGCTTCGTACGCACAGGGCTCTGCGCACTACATACTGCATCCCTCGCGGGCGTTTCCCCGGTCGAGTCTGGTGAGCGGGTTTGGGTCGACCAGCAACTTTGGAAGCCCGCGGGTCGCCAGATCGGTGTCGCTGTACGATGTGCTGGCGTTGCAGCACGCGTTGCAAACGTTGCCGCAGCAGATGTCAAATGCCCCGCTGACTTTACCTCTGGCGGCCACTTCTGTGGTGGGGTCGTACAGTGAGAGGGATGTTACATATCAGAGAGATAATTGTCAGAGGGAGTTTCAGAGGAATCATTATCAGAGAGACTTTCAGAGAGATCATTATCAGAGAGATACATTCCTGAGGGACCCTTACCAGAGAGACCCTTACCAAAGAGACCACCAAAAAACTTTGAGTAACGGCAGAAAAAAAGAACGCTCTTTCGAGCGCTCTCTTCAAAACCACAAGACACGCAAATCACCCACAAAATACGAGCTACTGGAGCGGTTTGCGTACGGGCAGTCGCAGTACAGCCACCTGCAGAGTAACTCTGAAACGGACCAGTCGTCGCAGATCTTTGAGGTGAATGACGAGATGTGTGCGCTGCCTGCGAGCAGGTCGGTGACGACCGTCTCGGACGTGGCGTCGATCAACAACAACGAGGAGCATCTGATGCGGCTGGAAATGCCGTCGCATGTGTCGCTGGAGGACCTGTCGATCCTCGAGGAGTTTGATTTGGATTATGCGTACAGGTACGATGTTTTTTCTGAGTTGTCTCCTCCGAAGGAGAAGAAGAGGATGCTGAGGATTTTGAAGAAGATGTTTCTGTAATTATTTCAGTGCGTTAGCACTGAAATGATGAAGACAGAAGAGACTTAACTATTGAGCAGAAGAGTGATAATTATACAGAGTGATAATTATTCTAATGGCAGTGAAAATCAGAGTATGGATATTGGACCATGTAATGAGAAGAACGCGCAGATCGATGGATTCCAATACTAAAATAACAACCAAACCACGATATCTTCACGCCACCATCATAACCAACATACGACTAGATCGTACTGAAGTATCCCTTCATCTTAAACATAGAACAATAAAAAAATTGTAATCCGTGTAAAAAATATTTCGGATGAAGAGTAGCTCCGACCCGAATTTTGCATGCTTGTGTAAATAAGATAAAATGCGTTTATTAAAAGTTTAAAGTAATGCTACCTTTAATAGCCATTTTTCAATGACTCAAATATATCTCAAACATCAACAACTCAATCTTCAATAATCAAACATTCATCTTTCTAACGATTTTCTAACAGTCCTCTCTCATTTTATCTCATTCACTCCACTACTCTTGCTATCACACGACAAAAACAACTTCCCTTTACGTCACTTCTCCACTTAAACCTTAACGTCTCCACAAAATTGTATACAGTACGAGGGTGCCTGGAGGCTGAGTCGTGCAACTGCAGTTGCAAATCCTGGGGCCTTTACCAAAGTTGGAGTCCCCATGTTGCTGTGCAACATCTGGCGCAAGATTGTTGCTTCGGAGTCGAGAAATGACTTCATAACCCCGGCAACTTTGGCCGTGGCAACTCCGAGGTGAGGTGAAGTGTGCAAAAGTGACGGAGTTGGTGCAGCAGGAAGTAAGGGTCCTGCTACAGTTTGGGTTGTTTGGGTGTTCCATCTCAGCATGTTCAGGTGCAGATTCTCAGCGCATATTCTCTGTGGATTCTCTATGGATTCTCTATGGTGGGCCCAGATGTACGATTAAAAACGAGGGAGGGTGACATTAAGGTACTGTATTGGGTTTCAGGCTGCAGCTTGCAAACCTGCCCTACAAATTTATAAGCTTTTGCACAGATCTGCGTGGGAGTGCTTGGAAAGTGTTTTCATGTAATTATCAGCTAATTGGTGGTGCGACAGGTGTAATTGAGGTGGGACGCGGTTTGTGAGGCGGCAGCCCAGCGAGAAGGGTCTTTTTGGGGCCCCACGGCCAGGCAGCGGCTGGAAGGAGTTAAGAGCTTGGGCTGGCTGGAATGGGGTAAGGGGGTACATGCGAGTGAATGATCGTGGGCAAAGCCCAACAGAAGTTAATTTGAGTGAAAAGTTTGGTCAGTTGGGGTGATGTATTGGGTGCAAATTGGGATTTTAATTTTGTTTCATATTGATGAGGACTGTTTGCGAGTAGTTAATTCATGGGACTGTATAACTGCGAGTGATATGTCTGTATAACTGCGAGTGATAAGTGATGACTGTATAACTGCAATGATAAGTGATGTCTGAATAACTGCAAGGGACAAGAGATGGTCTGTACAACCTCAATTGAGTCTTTATCCTCAATTGACTGACAACTGAGGAGTATAATATGAAGTTGCTGAGAATAGATGTGAGACTGTTTATCAAATGATACAATTGATGAATTTGCGCACTTCTGGCAATAGTGAGACTTTTCAACCTCAAGTGGCTAATACTTGATAATTGTCTGTTTAACTCAGTTGACTGACAATTGATGATTCTGTTCAACGACAAATGACTTCAATTGATGAATATGTTAACATTCAAAACGAAAGATTAAGATTCTAGAACTTTAAACAAGAATTTTCTCAATCTCTCAACCAAAGTGATAAAGAAATTAGTCGAAAAAGTGTATGAAAGTGACGTTAATTTCAGTTCCAAGCTCATCACGCCATCCCTTGACTCAGTAAGTGCCTAACCTTTTCCAAAAGTCACAGAATTTCACCTTTTAGAGTTATAACAAATCAAGCACAACAAATAAGGTATGGCAATTGTTTTCTTGGACCAATCTCACCAAATGTCAGCTATTTCCTGACAGACTCTACTCTTTCTTTAGCCTTAATAATTCGTTCATAAAGGGTAATATATATACATTTGGTGATTTTTTGAATATTCAAATATGGATGTGCCAACAAGACCATGGATGAACACCAAAGAACTCGAATTAATTGGCCTCACCAATCTTAATATACCAATCTCTCAAACTTGACACCAATCCTCTTATACTTCTCTTGAAACACCAACCCTCTTAAAACTCTCATGAAAATTAATTCGGCCTCACCAATTCTTAAACTTGACACCAATCCTCTTATACTTCTCTTGAAGCACCAACCCTCTTAAAACTCTCATGAAAAAACTATTCCTCTCTCTTTCTCCTACGCTAAAACCTCCTTCAAACTCACCTGTCCCGAACCACGAGCTAAAGGCTTGGGTTGTCCCTCACTCTTCTTCCATCCAATCATAAAAATCACACTGAAAGTAGCAGGCAACGTCACACTCCCGTTTGCACTCTCACCATGCAACGATTTGTAAATCTCATTTGCAGCAATTAAAACATCTCTCGGTATCACACTCAGCCGTGATATCACTGCATTCTGCTCTCCCATCGCCTGCAAATCATCGCACAAGCTCGCTATATCCGGAAACCCCCCCACGACAATATCCTCCGAGTCGATGGTCAACATGCTGAACCCGGCCCTGTTCAAAAGCGTGCCTATGTCGTTCAAATGCACCAACGGCGACACCCTCGGCGTGATCCCGCCCCGGCGCTCCAACTCCGCCAACTGCAACAGCGTCCGCAACTCGTACAAGGTGTCTCCGCCAAATATCGTCCCCATGAACAACCCATCAGGCTTGAGCACACGGTTGATATTCGCCAAAGTCTGCGGCAAGTCGTTGATCCAGTGCAACGACAAGTTCGACACTACTACATCGTACTCGTTCTCCTTCAAGCACTCGTGGTTGAAGGCTTCTTCGTCTCCTACACACCTGGTAACCGTGCCTGGGAAAACACTGTTGAAGGGCTCCAACGCATCTCTCTCAAGTAACGACTTGGACAGGTCTAGCATAACGTACTCCCCAATCTTGTTTCTAATCGTCTCTTTGTCTTTGTTGAGCTGGTTGATAATCTGCTCATCGACTTCGTCGCCTCCAGGGGGCACCACGCTGTCGGTGCACAAGTTCTTTAATAGGTTGCCCAGCGATGAGCCAAAGTCCAACAACTTGGAAAAGTCTCTGGTGATGAATGCAAGTCTCTCAATGGTGCGAATGGCGACCTCGTCCTTCAAGTAGTCTTTTCTGCGTGAGAGTCCCGGGTTTATAAGTGCTGTTTTAGATCTCTGGATGAGTTTCGCATTACGGTCAAACACGTTGAACTGTGATTTGGCGCCTGTGGCAAGGTGACGCAACGATATACGGTTCATTTTGTTCCTGTGTGATTGGGCGACTTTTGTTTGAACTTTCGCGCCTTTGGTTGGATCTTTTCAGGGAACTTTTCAGTGAATCTCGCTTCACTAAACTTTCAGCTGAATGCTCTTTTCAATCTTAAACTTTTCAAAATTATGAAAATCCAATGATTAGAAGGGCATCCAAATTGATTATTCAATCAAGAATACGACATAAATCGAACTCAGCAACCAATAGTATCATTCATGAAACTAAAAAGGCAAACGATTGGACTAGTTTCGCGAATGATTTCCCCAGCCCAGAGGCAAGGCATTCTCACATAGAACAACTACTCGCCCAACGAAACTGCAATCAGGTTTCTTCCTTTTTATCCAAAGCATCAGCATACAACCTTGAAGTACCCTTGGGGACGTATAAATGGGTACTTCGTACATTGTCATCCTCCAGAATATTCGGAGATCAACTGAAATTGGCTGTATTTGCTTACTATGAAGCAATGAATTACCACAGGCAGAACAAAAAAGTGGTGATGCCTTTGGAGGATACTGAAAAGTACTGGTTGAGCCATAACTTACTCTGCTGTTTTGATAACTGCTCACTGTTGCCGTTGTTAATGGTGTTGAATTTGTTACATGTAAATTACATTTCCCAGCTTAAAGAAAGAAACTTGGAGGGCTTGTACCATTCTGCGTATGTGAACATTTTGTTGAACACAGGCCAATTGAATGCTGCAGTGGAGTATGTTGATTTGTTGGTTGAAAATGGCTCGTATAAGCACCTCAACGAAGGTGCCGTGGGAAAGTTGTTTCAGGAACTCTCAACCGTACACAATTGTGACAAGTTAGCTGAGTACTTGCAAGTGTTTCAGATAGGTGCAGAAAAATGGCACCTCTGTTTGAGCGCAGGTTTACAAAGTAACCATTACGACTTGGTTAAATCGTGCTACGATGGCTTTATAATGAAAGGAATCGAAGACGCCAAGATTTCTACTGAACAGGCGGTGATGGGAACCACCAATGAAGTGATTGAAACGCTTACGGACGACATGGTTCGTCAAATCTTGCATGTTCTATCGATAAATGGCGATGCCGAACTGACACTCTCGCTCATAGAATCTCACTTTTTACACAAATCCTTGAAAGGTGAGCGCGCATTGAGTAAAGACTTGTGTATCAAGATCATAGAAGCGTACTGTTACCACAAGGAAACTGAAACACTGGAAGAGGACAACAGCATAATGAGGGTGCTATCAGTAATCAATGGGTTTATCGCAAACAAGTTTGCCAAAGAAGGAGTGCTGCTCAGCTACAAGGACGTCACGCTAGCAATGTCTGCCAGATTCCTCCAATACAGAGCGTATGACGAAAACATTGCGAAAGAGAGTGCCAAGAGACTGCACGTTGCTGAACTTATTCGAAACTCAGAGGAAAACGAATGGGGCCCTGTTGTTCTCCCGAGAAAAATATCAAATGAAAACGTGCAAGTTTCAAGGCACGGGAACGTGTTGACCAACTTGAGTGTATTACAGGAATTTGTGCGTGTCCATATTGACTACATTTTGGATTTTCATCCCAGCACAATCACAATCTTCATTAACTGCTTGCTCAACCACATAAACTTGCACCAAAATTTCTCTGCATCGGTGCAGGTTTTGCTGGTTTTGCATTCAAAGAACCCAGACTTTTTGGAATGGCTAGATAAAGATCTGTTCAACATCTTGCTAAACACGATTGCAGTTTCTTCTTCTGCTAAAGAATCGTCATTTGTAATTTTCAAGTACTTGTTGGAGAGGTATGGAGATATACCACCAGAGTGGTATATCTCATTGATTTCTGCAAATTTGTGTGGCCACTACAAGGGAAGTTTGCAGGTATTGATGTATCATCACTTGCTGAATGGGCCAGAACAGAAAGTTTTGGACCACCTCAAAAAAACAGGAATCAGTGAATTTGAAGGAATTACAGGGGATATCGAAACATACTGGGAAACACATGGGTTTGCAAAAAATGTGAACGAAATAGACTTTTCTGCGACAGATGAAAAGAACAGAAAGTACTACCGTGAGTATGACGAAAGGGATTCAGGGTATATTAGAGCCATATTTTAATAGTATACATGGAAACGTGCCAGCAGAGTTTCCTAAAATGCGAGAATCTTAAATATCACTTACTGCTGCCTGCAAGTCGGCAGCATTGATCTCAATCTTGGACGCCCTCAGTTTGAGTAACCTCCTGCTTCTCTTGTGCTTCAAACCTTCTAGCACACTTCTGTCAGATTCATCGACCTCATTTCTTCTCTTCGAGTGCAACACCGAATCGTTGGCAAATGTCGACAGGAACGAAAGCGAGAAAGACGAGCCGATCATCGTGGAGTCGACCGCCATTCTCATGATGTTGTTTGCGTGGCAAGCCAATGGGTCAAAGTCGGATTCGTCGGTCTCCTCACTCACCAACCTCTGCGACAGCTTTGTTCTGCTGGGCAGCAGGCTGAATGGGAGCGTGGGGGCCACCACCACGGAAGCTTTGTCCATTCTTAATAGTTTCTTACTTGTTTTATGTTTGAGCTCCTTTAAAAGCGATACCGGCGTCAGTTGTAACACATTGGTTGGTTTCTTGGAGGACCCAGAGGGACTGAAATATATGGTCTTGTTTGGAATAGGTGTGTTGTATATCGAAGAGTCGTCTGCCTCATAGTTGTCGATGTCTTCTTGTTCCTCCTCTGCGATTCTCTTTCTACTGGTGCGTGCGATGGCCTTCTTTTTGGGAACCTTGGGCTTGGTTTCCTTCTTACTGAACGCCAACTCCAACTCGAAATTGTCAATCTTCAACCTGTTCTCCGCCAACAATTCGGCAAGCGGTTCGATATTGTCTTCGTCTTTGAAAACCTTAGAAATCGGTTCGCTCAAGATAGCAGGAGTCTTTGGCTTGGGATCATCGTTGATCTTCAACTGTCTGGCAAACGCTGATTCTCTGAATGGCGTGTGTGGTTCGTTCGTGGTGTTTTCATGTTTGGGGAATCCGTAGTCAAGGTTGACTGACTGGTGGACGTTATACGATAACATTTGGCTATAGTGGCTGAGAAATCAGGGAACTTCTCTGTATTTATGTGAACATAAAATTTTGAGTTTGCAGCTATTTTGATGTCCCAATTTGGACTTAATTGTTTTTGTTTATATATTTCTGAATCAAGATGGATTGGTTAAAGAATTGTTTGCTATCTTTACCGGTTTGGCTTTGAGTGAAAACGTCAAGTGCTCATCTTCAGGTCGTCATTACATGTTGACAATGTGAAGTTTCTTCTGTAAGAGTGTAGATTTCATTATATTGGTTCTTCTGTAAGAGTATAGATTTCATTATTTTGGTTCTTCTGTAAGAGTGTAGATTTCATTATTTTGGTTCTTCTGTAAGAGTGTAGATTTCATTATTTTGGTTCTTCTATAAGAGTGTAGATTTCATTATTTTGGTTCTTCTATAAGAGTGTAGATTTCATTTTTTTGGTTCATCTGTAAGAGTGTAGATTTCATTATTTTGGTTCTTCTATAAGAGTGTAGATTTCATTATTTTGGTTCTTCTATAAGAGTATAGATTTCATTATTTTGGTTCTTCTATAAGAGTGTAGATTTCATTATCTTGGTTCTTCTATAAAAATCTTGCGGATGAACGCAATTTTGAAAACATGAATATGAATATACATTGTTGAAGATAAAATTGCCGTTATTGTAACAAAAGTATCTCATTGGTTATTGTCCTTATTGTTGCAAAGGTATCCAAAATTATGATGCAAGATTGTCGCAGAAGTAGCTAAAATTGTCGCAGAATTGTCTAACTTTGTCGCAACTTTTTCGCACACTTGTCGCGAGCTGCAATAACGTGCTGGAAACACTATGCTCTACAGTACATATGTTTCAGATGATATTATGAATATATAACGGTAAAAAAAGACAAACACAACACTGTATGGCTATTTAAGTTGTATCGTGCGTTCTAGAAATGAATGGTCCAATGACATGCTAAACAATTCCTCTGAATTGACGTTGAGTTTCTGATTAAAGCTATCTCGAATAGACTTGGAAGTAGTTGGTATTCCTACCTTTCGCTTCTCACTCGAGGAACTCGAAACTCCGAAGTTTCGTAATCTCCGTACCCTCTTCTCTTCTGTTGTACATCTGCTGTACTCTTCTGTTGAGCTTTATGTGTGCTCTTCTGTTGAGCTTTATTTGTGCTCTTCTGTTGTGCTATTCTCTCCACTCTTATGTTCTACCCCCTGCTCTTTCACCCTTTCTATCTTCCCTCCTCAATCTTTCCTCGACTATCGAATCATTTGAATGCACATTGTCTATGGGACATGGGAACATCGAGTTCGCACTCACCAACAACACACAAATGGCAAACGTGGAACTGAACAACGAGTTCGTCACTCTGTTCCTTTGTGTGGCCTTAATTGCATGAAACATGTCTTTTGGCTTTATGTTAAATCTGGTGATATCTGATGTTTTTGAAAAATTTGGCTGGAGAAATGAGCGTGTCACGTGAATTCACTTAAGCTCGGCCAATGACAGTGCTGGTTTTTGAGGTGGGGAGTTAGCTGAGGTTAGATGGTTTAGAGAGAGAGGAGTATCTTAGTTGTGGGGGTGGTTGATCAGAAAGGGGTAAACTGGGGAGGTTTGGTACAGAAAATATATCTTATTTGGTGAACATTAAACGTTTGGGTGTTTTAAGAGGAGTGCGATGGAAGAATGAAAAATGAGGCCATTTCTGAGATGTGGTTGAATTCATAATTTGTCTGGTTAGTTGTAATCGAATCTTGTTACTGATTGCTTCAATTGTTTGAGGGTAAAACAACTTTTGAGATTTGGATTCTCGATATTTTAAATTTGCACCCAATTTGCAATGTTAGGAGAGCTCAGAACTTGAGAAGACTCAATACTTGGTTGTTATGAGGTTTGCCTAACAAGATGATTCATGGTGTGTCTATTCCCAGTGTTGAAGCAAGTTATCACAGTATCATTCCTCTATTTCTTTTCATACCTTTACACCAACAAGTGATCTGACTTATCAGTAATATTATCAGTTTCAAGGTTTTCCAATACTCCTTTAATTCTACCACTACTTACAATCCGATAGCACCTTCATATCGCATTGGATTTCATATCATCAATCTTATAATAACAAAATCCATAAACTCCATTTTGCATCTCCACTTCCCATTATGTATGTTACCACTAGCTCACCACCACACTAAACTACCTTAAAACTTTGCAACCCATCTACATCCTTCTTAATCTTAAATTATATTAATCTCCAATGCTAGTCTATGTACAAGTAACTTAACCAAACTCTCATCATTCATACTTCTTATTCAAAAGCTTCCCCTTCAAAAGTTCAAACCCAGGATCAAATCTTCTCTCCTGTGCCAACTCCCTGGTGCTCTTGGTACGATCCACCAACTCAACCTTGACAAGTTCCTTGACTGTAGCGATTCTGTGGGCAGTTGCTGCTGAAACAGTTTGGTACACAATCTGGTTTCTCCTTTTTAACCCCAAAGCCGCGATATTCTTGCGCACCTTTGGTGGCATACCTATAATCGATCTGAGCTGTGTTATCTTGTAGAACGTAGGCGTGGACATGATGGTATCTTCTTGTAGAGAAGAAAATGAATTTTTCAGTTGAAAAAAAAAGTTACCCGCAATTTGGATCAAACAAACGAGAGTTAAGAGAAGTTTGGCAGAATAGAAGGGTCAGTTCTTCTTCTTTGCATTCACTTAAAACATGGACGATCTTATAGACAATGAAATCAACAAGAAAAGTGACCAGCTTCACCAAGAACTCCACTCGCGCTGCACTCAATTGGTGACTTTAGTGGATAGCACAATCGCCAAGTCCATATCAAAGCACGACTGCTATGAAACTTCAAAGTCAATCTTCAGCAAGATAGTCACTGTGGTTAACGAATTTGAGCCGAGTCCTAAACTTTTGGATCTGCACTTGACACACTATATCGAGACATTATCGAACTTGTACTTGTTGATCTACTCACAAGACACATCCCCCAACTTTTTAACTAACGGCATTGGAGAGGTGGCGTACAATCTATCCAAAATAAGAGGATTCAAAATTATAACAAACTACTTTTCAAGTGACGTGTACTTGGTACCCAAACTATTGGATTTGGTAAAAACTCTAGACAATGATAATGAGGTGTTTTTGTGTTTGATCTGGTTGAGTAACTTGGTACTTGTTCCATTTCAGCTAGATCAAATAGACCCGCAGTTGGTTTCAAATTTGTATCAGGTGGGATTGGAGAATCTATCCAAACACTTTAATGCGTCAAAAAACCAGATGGTGTCGCTGATTTTGTTGTCTAGGTTGCTCACGCGGCCGGACCTCCTCAAGAAAAAAGACTCGTTATTGCATGGGTACTTCAAAAATGAAGTTGAGCTCGAGTGGTCGCATTTTGACCGGGTCAATGGGTCTATCAAGTTGGGCCATTTGATTACCGTAAACAAGATATTGAAGCGGTGCAAAACCGAGCTTATCGAGCAGGAATTGCCCCTCATATACAAATTGATTTCAATAGATTTGATCAGTTTACGCTCGGACGACCCAGGGCTAAACAATTTGAACATACTTTACATGATAAAAATCTTGAGTCGTTTGTCGACAATATACATCAAGAAGTCAGAATACTCTAGGGTAACTGACATTATTAATAATCTCTTGAACGACATTTTTAAAGTGTTGAGTGCCAAATTGGATACGACTTTGAGATATGCTATGGCCAAGGCACTTCTGTTATTGACCCAAAACTTATCTCTGACAGCTGAAAACTACCAAGAACAGTTGGTTGTCCATATGATTACGCTATTGGAAATCCCAGATTTGAAGTTTGAATTGGAGACTCTCAACCATTTCCAAGATAATTTGCAGATTAAAAACCACGAGGTTTCGATTCCTAAGTACCACACAATTCTACTTTATTTGGGCTACGTTTCGTTGAACAAATGTATGCCGATTCATTTGGTTCCAGTGGTGCTCAGCATTGTACATAAAACGCTCTTTTTCGAGCAAAAACGCTTCTCTGCAAGTTTGGGAAGTCAGATTAGAGACTCTTCTTGCTTTGTGTTGTGGGCCATGTTCAGAATGCAAGACCAGAAAACATTCCCTCAGCAAGACATGGAGAGCATACTCTTTGATTTGGTATTTGTGATTATTATGGACTCGGAATTGATATTGAGGAGATGTGGGGTGGCTGTTGTGCAAGAACTCGTTGGGAGATTCGGGCACCTTCTTTTCAAACAGTATTTCAGTCTGGATGAAGACTTGGGTGCATTTATTATTGGGTTTGTAGAGTTGTTTAGTAGCTCGATGCTTAGCTCCAATGCTCAGTCTTTCCAGTTGATCGAAGGGTTAATGCTGCTTGGGTTCAGCAGACACTTATTTTTGCCCACCTTGGTGAATAACTTGTTGAATATGGATTCCAAGTTTGAGTACCAAAAGTTGAACTCCAAGTATACAAAACGGTTACTTGAAGCAAAACAAGATGGGACTCTTGGGTTTGCGTGCTCCGTCGAGTATGGAACCACAGAGGTTGTTTTGAAGTTGTTGGAGCATGACAGGTTGTTGTTGTACCCAATCTGTGAGCTACTCGCTATTGGGAACACCTCAGACGAGATTGTCGCAATAATTGAAAACCTGTTGACAGGCTTTTCGTTTGACTTCCACCACGATTCGATCGAAACAGCAGAGGGGTATATGAAATGGGTCAATTATTTGATTTCGCAGAACATTGCTATAGACACACACTGGGATAACATCTTCAGTATCTTGAGAATGCACACAACTCCAGATTTGGAAGAGGAATTTGCAACCTTTTTCAGCACCTTGAACTACGTGCTAACTACTGAACAAGTGAAAAAAATACAGCACTATCTCAGCAACAACAACGAAATCTTGTCAAAGGTTGTATTCTACTACAAGTTTGAGAACATTTCCGAGTTTGTTAGCATCATCGCGAACCCAAAAGTTGACGCAGATGTTCGTTCAAATATGATTGACTGTTTGAACAAGAACCCCAATCTCTCTGATCCAAGCCTGTTTGTAGCACTTTTGGATGATTATACCATCACAAACCAGGGAGACGTGGGTTCCAAAATCAGACTCGCAACAATCAGGCTCATCGACAATAATACCGAGGCATTTGAAAGTCAGCTTGTCCAACTCAAGTTAATCAGGTTGTCTGGCGAGGTTATCGATCGAGTAAGAGTTGGAGCTTTCAAGTTGTTGTTAAAGCTCAACAAGATGGACATCAGTGTAAATGAATTGGGCTTTGGTGAGTACTTTAAAGTGTTATTCTCATACTACCGCACCTCCATTTTGAAAGAATATGAAACCAATAAGGACCTTTCGTTGGAGTTCTGGAGAGGTGTGTCGTTTACAGTTGGTGCACTCACTGCCAGCTCCATGATAATCAACGATTCGTTCAGGCAATTGCTCGAGTTTATTGAATCCTTATCAAATGAGGAGAAATCGACAGCACTCCAAAACTTACTTACACTTTTAAAGGTGCCACCAAATCCAACCCCAAGACAAACCAAGTCGTTTGTGGTTGTGCTCAATCTTCTAGTGAAGCTATTTGAGGCGAACTTGGAGTTCCCACCACAATTCAGTCACGAAGCGGTGTTCGTGAGGAGTTACAACTTGCAGATCAACACAACCAACGTCGCCAGAGTAGGCCTTACAATCAAGTTGATGCAGTACGTGGCACTAGTGCCTCAAAACAAACAGCTACAGTTGAAGGCGAGAAAGAGGTTGGTGCTGTTGGCATGTACACACAAACTTTCCAGCGTGAGGTTGTTGAGCAGTGAGGCATTGTTCGAGGTTGCCAACGAGTTGGATCTGCAAAACAAGGAGGTGTTTGAGTTGATGGACCGATTGAACTGGACCAAGCAGACGCCCCAGGAATTGAAGAGAAGTCAGACCACTTTGGACGTATTGTTCAGCCAATTAGACACCATTTGACACGTTGTTTGGTACAAAACATGAAAATTACAAATCTTATCTTATCGTGGGGAAACTCCGTAAAGTGGAGAAGGATTTTGCATCTTCATGTTCATTTATTGTTTTTATTACTTGCATAGATAACAGATCGGTCGCGGAGTTCACTCTCCTTAACGTGACCTTTGTGTTTCTGTAAACTACATTTCCAAATTCCTTCTACATAAAAGTTCCAAATGATTTCATTCCTAAATACTAATTATCGCACCAGCGACCCATTAGCTACCCATTTTACAAGCTCACATGCAAGTTGTCAGTTGACTTGTGGTACCTTTCCTTTTCTTCCTGAATGAGGTTTCCAATGTGCTGGTTGACAAAACCAGAGGATGTCTCCTGAGTGTCAGCAGCAGAAGGCACGCTGAAGTACGAGTCGGTCTTCTCCTCGGCATCCTTGTTGGGGGTCATTGGCGCATGGTTGAAGTGGTCGCTAAAGGTTTGGTAAGTCATTGCTAAAAATTGAATATATGTGAACGATCAAAAGATGAAGGTAGTGCTAAATTTCGGCAAGATTACTGCGCTCTTATATAGTTTGAAAATGTGGTGTCTTATCACTCGACTTTTGCGGGGTGACAGTCTACGTGTTTTTGTGAGTGCGCTACACAAATGGAAAACATCATCTATTTTTTTAGGGGGAAGCCTTCCGTGTTAGTTCAGTGGTTCGCAACGAGGGATGGTTCTAGAAAAAAAACATGGAGACGAGCCTCGGTACCAGGAGCGGTTACAAAAGCCTGGTTTCAGATGTACGCAGTGTATGTCCTGTGCTGAGGATTACGCAGAGGGCAAGACTGCACACGAACGGGTTGCTCGTCAGAGAAGGAGAGGGCGATACAGGGCTGAGTTGTTTGAAACTGAGGTGCCTGGGGTGGTCTAGGTGCTCGGGGTGGTCTAGGTGCGTGTGATGGTTCACAACAGTAGGGTTGTTGTGAAGCAAGGTTACTGGAAAAGTAACGACATAACCCCTGTTAAAGCAACCTTTATTTGCAGCCACTGATTTTGGGCGATCAAAGCGGAAGTGATGGAAGTGGGTGAGATGGGGTTTGAGATGTTAGGTTGACAATGGGTTTCTGCAAGTTATGTTTGTTGAAGTTTGAGATAGAATGAGGGGACCATGAGATTTAGAATGATTCAAACAATGGTGTGAGGCTGTGGTTGTTGACTTTTTGATTTAATTCACTGAAATTTGCAGCCGTTCCCGATTCGTTAAAAATGAAAGTGGAGGTAAATTAATAAGGGGAGAATTGGTGAAATATGCCAGGTAGTACATTGGGTGATGGCAGGTAATAAACTAGATAATATTATGCAATACACTAGATTATGCAATACACTAGTGCACTAGGCATTACACTAGGCATTACACTAGTCAATACATTAGTAGGTCACACTAGGTAATACACCTGTCAATACCAGGTAATACCAGGTAGTACCAGGCAATAGTATAGGTAATACACTAGAATACGCCAGAAGATACACTAGAATACGCCAGAAGATACACTAGAATACACCATTTAAGTCACCAGCTAATACACTAGAATACGCCAGAAGATATACTAGAATACACCATTTAAGTCACCAGCTAATACACTAGGTGGAAACTAGATAGTACACCAGGAACCACGTAAAATTTCACATAATAACAAGGTAATACCAAGTAAATAAATACACCAGACACAAGGCAACACCGTAGGTAATACAATAGTTGAAATACCAGGTAATACAATAAGTTATGTGCCAGCTAGTACCAGGAAATACACTAGGTATAGAATAAACCAGTTAATACACTTGAATACACCAGATAATACAGTTGGTAATATACCGGATACACCCAATGCACTAGGAAGAATACACTCGGTGATACTAGGTAAAACACTAGAATACACCAGGTAATACACTTAATACACCAAGTAATAGACTAGAACACACCAGGTATACCAAGTAATACACTAAAATACACCAGATAATACACTAGAACACATTAGGCATACCAGGCAATACACTAAAATACACCAGATAATACACTAGAACACATTAGGCATACCAAGTAATACACTAAAATACACCAGATAATACACTAGAACACATTAGGCATACCAGGCAATGCACTAAAATTCACAAATAATACTACGATATAAAACCATACCGAAATCTTGGACCATCCACTAATTCTAAAACAATACCCTCAACCAAAGACATATTTTATAAATATACAGCAATAAATAGAATAGCGCCTAAACACTAATATAGTACACATGTTTTTACATAGCAGCTCACGAAAATCCGCTGGGGTTTGCATTCTGTGTATGGTTTGTTAGTTCTACATTGCCACGAATTTCACCTGGAGTGCTTTGGCCCTGTGTGCTGGGAATAGGCAATGTCGTGGGTGTGGAAATGCTGGGGCCTGTGGGCGGGGACCCTGTTCCTATGCTAGACACCGACGGCATGGTGTACTTGGGGATCATTCCAGGCCCGTGCCTCATGCTCATCAAGTCGTTGATCACAAGCTTCTCTTTTTTCATTATCTCCTCCTCCTGGTTGTACGGCCTGTTGGCTTCCTGTCCAGCGCCGTTGGCGTTCTGCTGGTAGTCGCCCATAAAGTAGTCCATTTTGGTCATGGAGGGGTACTTATTCATGAGCCCGTAGTTTGCCGGTGGAGCACCGTAGTAGGGCTGAGGTCCGTGCTCTGCTATGGGTCTGCTTCCCTCCTCAAAGGTCTCCGGCTGGTGGTGATGGTGGTGGTGGATTTGGGTCGGCTCAGGCATCTTGCTCTTCAACTGCCCCAGAATGTGGTTGCTCTTGTACCTGATATACTTGAGTATCTTCAAGTACTTCAAGTCCTCGTCCATCTCTTCGTCGTCCCAGTCGATGTTTCTGTACTCGTTGAGAGCCTCGTTTCTTCTGAAATCGTCGTCGTCGTCGCTTTCGTCCTGATCTTTGAGGATCTCATCCTTCAACTCGTCGTTGATCAATTTCCTGAAGATCTTGTCTTCCTTCTTTTCTCTGCCGTCGGGTTTCACAACGTTCGTCTTGTAGTTTATGAACATTTTCGTGAACAAATCTATGCTGCGGTCCAAAAGCTGTGCAGTGTCGTGGACCTGTTCGATTTGCTCGCGTCTCTTGTAAAACTTCAACAGGCAGATTAATAAATATACCATTTGTAAAACAATGGATTTTTTCAAGTTGATGACTGTTAATGATAGTCCGTTCAACATAAAGTTGAAGGGCGATATTGGAATCTCCTTGGAAATGCGCTTTATACGTGTGTGGCTGGGGTGGGTGGTGTGACTGGTGCGTCTTCTCTTTACCGAAAAATCGTTGATAACGAACCCGTCCTCGTCTACGTCCAAGCCCAAACTCTCCATCACCACCGAGTTTGAGGTGGAGTTGCGCACAGAGTCGGCCTGCGCTGGTTTCACTATCGTTTCTCTAGCGTGGTTGATGTGGTTGAAAATAAGTAAAAAGTAGTTCAACACCTCGCGAGAAATTTCAAATATTTCAAGATAGTAGGCGTAGTTCAACTCCTTCTCCACAATAAAGTTCAAGTAGTTCATAGACCTAATGAGAATGTAGTGGAAGTTCAACTGGATCTTTATCAACTGCGAGGCGGTGTGGGTGTCAGGCAACCCCGTCGAGTTGTACTGTACAAGTCCATCGTGGGTGATCCCAGACAGGATCTTGGAGCTCTGGAACCTGAGGTCGTGGTACAAGTCGTTCGAGGTGACGTCGAGCAACCTCGGCAAGCCCATTTTGAGCTGCAACGGCACTAAATCTATGTTTTTCGACTTCAAGGAGTTTCTCCAGTTGGAAAGGTTCTTGTCAATGGTTAGGAATTGGGTGAAATTGTAGTTCAAGTTGCCGTCGTTACCCTCGCCGTCGTCCTCGTTCAAAATCCAGTCCAAATGCTTGTGGTTGCCGTCCTTCTGGTCCTTGCTCTGCTTCTTCTTGCCCTTTTTCAAGTACTCGTAGTAGTTTGGAGCGAACGAGGAGGGGATGATGATGTTCATCAAGTTGAGGAACTCGATGGACGGTTTGAGCAAGGTGTAGAACAACTCGTCGTTCATGCCGTCGCCGGTGCCCAACAACTCGCTCAACTTTTCTGGTGTCAACTGGAAGTACCGGTCGATGGTGACGGGGTTGATGACGGTGGTGTTGATACTAGGCTTGAACCCAAACTTCAAGTTGAAGCATTTCAACAATACCTTGAAGACCCAAAAAATTTTAACTCTATCACGCTTCTGCTGCAAATTGAGAGACAAGTCGTTGAAAAAGAGGTTTTTCAGGTTCAAGTTGATGCCTAAAATACCGATGAACGAGTTGATCAAACTCGACAAGATCAAGGACTTTTCCTTGTTGTTTGTGATGAGCGAGTAGTACAAGAATAGCTGGTATGTTCTCAACTGGCCTATCGAAACGTGGAAAACGTTAAAGTAGGGCAAAAAGTCAAAGATGGAGGTGATCAAGGGACCACTCTTGGCCACACTGCCATCTTTATGGCGCTGATTGTATGAAAAACTCGGATCCGAGTGGTTGAGCAACAAGTTCAAGTTGATAGTCGGATCGTTGATCTTGATGATGGTGTATATCTGGATGATGATCATCAAGTACTCATTAACCACCTGGTAGTCGTTGTTGTTGGACAAGTTGAACCCGTTGATGGTGGAGTCGTCGTAGGTGAAGATGAACGGGTACATGGTGTGGAACGCGTCGTACGACTCCATGAACTGCTTGTAGTCGAATATCGGGATGAAGGTGTTGTAGTTGAGGAAGTACTGGGCGATTTGGTTGTCCAACTCGCGCTTATTATTGAAGATTTTCTTGATGTTGTTGATGAGCTTGATGAACAAGTCGTAGACGTCGATGGGGAGCTGGTTGGAACCGGCCTCGAACTCCTCGAACCCGCTGGGCAACACGTTCTTCGGTTTGCCGTACCCGTTCTGGTACTGCGTGCCCGTCAACGGGTTGTAGATCAAGTCCAAGTCCTTGTTGTGGAACTGGTTGTAGTTCGTGAAGGACGGGTGGTACAAGTAGCTGTCGGGGTCGTTGAGCAAGTAGTTGTGGCTGTTGGTGATCTTCAAGAACGGCAAGTTCAAGTTGATCAACAAGCGGTTGAACTGCGACTCGAAGTTCAAGTTGTCGTTGCCGATGATGATGCCCTTGGCGTCGAGATTGAAGATCTGGTCGATGGGGTTGTTGATCTGGATGTTCCGCAACTTGTCCTTGGAGTTGAAGTTGACGTGGATGGGGGGGTTGGACGACCCTTTCAGTGGTGGTGGGGGTGGTGCAGCGCCATCCTGGACCCCGTACTGTTCCTTTAACAAGCGGTTTTCCTCCTCCATCTCCTTCAACTTCAACTCCAAGTTCTCGGTGTACCCCTTGGGGAAGGCGCGTCTCGTCAACTTGTCGCTGGTCTTGCACTCAAAGCCGATTCTGCTACAGCTGTGGCACGGGTACTGTCCATCGCACTTGATCTTCTTGATCCGGCACCTGTCACACGCCTGCGACACTCGGATCCCAGAAGTCGTCGTGATAAGCTTGAAGTTGGACGATGATTTGTCTTTGGACTTGTCCTTTTTCAGGCCTTTGTCGTTTTTGTCTGAGTCTGACATGCAAGATTGTTTTTTCGTCAATGGATAATGTGTCGTGGTTGTTAATGATACCTTTTTATCAACGGTGTTATATATGGTTGTTAATCAATGGTCAATCAATGGTCAGTCAATGGTCAGTCAATGGTCAATCAATAGTTATTTTGTCAATGGTGTACGTAGTGTCTTGGTACGTATGTCAATGGTGTGTACCTATACTCTACCTCTTAATATATGATGCTACCTCGTTTCAGTCCTATACTCCACCATATCCAAAAGACGAAGACGTCCCCAGAGTTTTCTTTTATTGTTTGCTGAGTGCAAACCGCTCGGGCCAATGGAGTCACGTAAATGCGAATTTCAAGAGGGCTTTCCGAAAGCGTCCGAGGAAGCAGCAGCAGTTTGCACAGTGGTGTTTTGGAGGGCCTGGTGGCTGCAATGCCTGTGTAATGGGTGCTACTCGTTTGAGCAGCATGTTCATGTGCTAAATGTAGGGCCCTGCCTTAGGTGTCATGTGTAATTTGGGATCGCTGCTCGATGGTAGGCTGGGGCGTTCCGCTGGCCCAGGCGAAAAAGTCGTTGAAACCTTAACACGCGCCGCTCCCGCCGCCTATTGGCTGGCCACCTGTGTCTTGTGACTCTTGTGTCTGAAAAGATTGCAGGGTGTGTAGACACGGAATGGCAAAGTGTATTTGCAGGCGACGGCCGTTTTACAGTTTGAGGTGGGTGGCCGTGTGTCTGGGGAGCGTGTATTTGGTGTTGGAGGTGGCCGTGGTAATAGAATGTTGCGGAGGGTGAAGAGAAGATTCTTGGTGGATGGCTGTGGGGTAGTCGGGGTTTAGTGATTGGCAAAGAAAAGGAAAAAGTGTCTTATCTTTAAGATGATTGTGAAGACTTATGGGTGCAAATTTTTCAGTTGAGCTGGACATGCCTAGTGTGTTAATTATACGAATAATGAGGTGTCTAGGAATAAGGTTTGTTGGTGAGGATTGATATTTTTCCAGTGGATTGGGATGCTTGCGACAGGATGGATTTTCATTGACGTTATTTGGGTTAAGTTCGAGGATGAGGCAGGGGAGGAGATGAAGGAGTAGAGATTTGTTGGGGGTTGGTGAGTGGGGTTATAAGAGATGAGTTGTTGAAGAGTGGTTAAAGATAGTGGTTATAAGTTGTGGGTTTTAAGTTGTGGGTTATAAATAGTGGATTTGAGAGTAGGGTTATAGTGGATGTGAGAGTAGGGTTATAAAGAGTAGAATTATGAAAGTAGAATCATAAAAGTAGAATCATAAAAGTAGAATCATGAAAGTAGAATCATGAAAGTAGAATCATAAAAGTAGAATCATGAAAGTAGAATCATGAAAGTAAAATCATAAAAGTAGAATCATGAAACTAGAATCATGAAAGTAGAATCATGAAAGTAGAATCATAAAAGTAGAATCATGAAAGTAGAATCATAAAAGTAGAATCATGAAAGTAGAATCATAAAAGTAGAATCATGAAAGTAGAATCATGAAAGTAGAATCATAAAAGTAGAATCTTGAAACTAGAATCATATAGAGTAGAATCATGAAAGTAGAATCATAAAAGTAAAATCATGAAAGTAGAATCATGAAAGTAGAACCCTATAGAGAAGTATCATGCGTCGTAGAATCATACAGACATATCAATAAAATGTCTCATTACCTCATGTTGTTATGAACGATGAGAATGTCCACCAATCTTGCTGTCAAGCTTGATCTCTTATTGTTCAAATGAGCACTTTGAGGCCTAATGCAACAAACCACTTACTCTTCTAGTGTTATTGTGCCTTATCAAGAAACCTCACATCTAAACCTGTGTACTACTTGGTTGCTTCTCCACAACCTCAAATATCATGCTCATCTTTCACTACCCAACAGAATTAGCTTAGGCTTTTTGGCAGGCAGCCAATTGATGTTCCAGCCCTTTCATGCTTAGAAATCATTTATTATTTTGCTAAACTTTGAAATAAATGTCAAGGTGAATCGAAAATAACTTTGTTCTCTAGACTTTCGGAGTCTCCAAGAAAGTGCCAGAAATGTGGTCAAATGTGAGATCCTCTTCAGATTGTAACACGATAGCAAGGAGAATATGGAACCAATTGAGGCATTCATGAATACTTCGTATTCTTTATAGTGTTGATAAGCCAGAATGATCCGAACTAATCAAAACAATCGAATTTGCTTCTTAAAGAGATAGGCAGTGTACAAAGCAGTGTACACACATGCCTAAAACTAGAGGTGTCAAAGAGAAAGCGGATCCAGTGACAATCTAGGAGATGAATTATTCCACCAGCTCTTCTCAACATCCCTGCGACCTCATACTGAAGAAATCTTTTGAGTCAACTGAAAACCAAAGCTAAAAACATTTAAGAAAAATGACACCCCTACACCTCAAATGTATAATTCTTTACAAGAAAACCTAATAGGAGCTGATTCAAATTCTGCGTTCCATCTTCAAAGTTGTCTTTCAATGCATAGGTTGCATGAACTTCAAGTCAAACTTGCCTTTGTACCCGATTCCCATTTTGCAGCCAATGAGTTATTACACCAAAACTAAGGTTCTCGTTACTCGCTCACTTACCCACTCAATACTTGATGTTAGCTCACTTCTACTTACACCCTACACTCTTTCGCTCGTATGCCCGTTCCCTAGTTCTCACTCCCCCGTTCTCGCTCCATTCTCCCTCGTTTATCCAATTAAGAAGTGCATCTCCACAAACACTCAAAACTAGCACATGTAAAACCTATTGTCCTCGAAACACTTTACTCCAATCAATTGCAACCGCCACACTCTGCAACCCGCTTCTATAATCCCTTATTGTCCCCATATTCAAAATCACCGATCCGAGACCGGATCGCACCTTCTGGAGTAGTCTACACAAAATCTTTAGTGACATGTCCACCCATCTAAAGTCCCGTACCGAATCCCACACCATATTGATCTTCTTGATATGCCGACCACGGCTACCAAAGTTGACTATGAGCCGTTCCCGTATTAAAATTTTCAGTAAGTAAAAGCACTGTTTTAAGTTAATGGTACTTTAGATTATCTTAAGAAAGAGATATTTGCTGCTATGTGTGTTCACCTCTGCTCTTCAACCTCTTCATCCACGTCAGTTCAACCAGTCAACCTTCAGTCAACCTACTCAACCTTTCATGAGGCAAAACGTGATTTCCACATGACAATCAAGAGCTCTTTGGTGGCGAAAACTTCACTTTTAAAACCGCACTAATCCGCACGCCCGTTTTTTTAAGCCGTTCTCGAGTCCGCACCCAGCACGTCAAAGGAGTTAACAAACTGGAGAGCAATATGCTCACGGATTTTTGCCCTGGAAGGCTCTCGAATTCCAGCTGGGTGGAGAAATGAGCCCGTGGAGCTGATATCCCCGCGTGGCAAATCCATGGTGCTCGGTTCCGCACCGGACTTTCCCACTGTTCCTCGTAATGCAGCCGTTCATATATGTAAGCGGATTTTGTGCCCTGCCATGAAAGGCAGAAGCAACTCGAGTATAAATTGCAATAAGGCTGCACGCTTTCGAGGCCATCGTCAAAATGTCAAAGGAAGAAATCAGAAGCTCGCTGTCCAACTCAGTGGCATCCCAGCCAGTTGTTGCACCTAATTCTGTAAAGGGCGACGCTAAAGATGGAGAGTACTTCGAAAGCGGTGCTGGTGACGGCACCAAGGCCTCAGACCAGCACTTGTCTGGGTTGAAACTTGCAACTACGTTGCTCAGTTGTGTCATCTCGTTGTTTATTGTTGCTTTGGACCAGACTATTGTTGCAACCATTTTGAGTATAGTCGGTAACAAGTTCCACAGTTTTGAGAGAATCGGGTGGTTGACGTCTGGTTTTCTCTTGCCTATGGCAGTGTTGAGTCCCTCGTATGGTAAAGTTTCAATTGCATTTGGCCGTAAGAACTTGTTAATTGTGGGAATTATTGTGTTTGAGATTGGGTCCTTGATTAGTGCACTTGCAACTTCTATGGATATGTTGATTGGTGGCAGAGTTATTCAGGGTATTGGTGGTGGTGCTGTCACCTCGATGGTGAGTGTCATTATGACGGAAGCTGTTCCGTTTAAGAAGAGACCTCTTGTGTTCATTTTGATTGGTGTCACCTACTCTGTAGCGTCCGTTTTGGGCCCATTTGTTGGAGGTGCGTTCGCGACACACGTCTCCTGGAGATGGTGCTTCTACATTAACCTTCCATTGGGTGGATGTGCCCTCTTGTTGTTGATTTTTGCGTTCAACCCACCCAAACCCCAGGGCAGCTTCAAGGAAAAGTTGAAGAAAATCGACTACTTGGGGACTTTTTTGATTACTGTTGGTCTTGTGCTTGTCATGCTTGGTCTCACTTTTGGTGGTGTGGACTTCCCTTGGAAGTCTGCTGCCGTGATTCTTTGCTTTGTTCTTGGTGGTCTTTTGCTTATTGCGTTCACCGTCTGGAACTTTTACTATTCTGAGAACCCAATCATCTTGAAAGAAGCCGTGCTGAATTACAAGATCTTGGCTGCGTGCCTCACCGGAGGAATCAGTTTTGCCTTTTTCATTGTTCTCATCAACTACTTGGCTGTGTACTTCCAGGTTATCTGGAATGCGTCTGCTTGGAGTTCTGGTGTGCAGTTGTTGCCACTCATCATCAGTGTGTGTCTCTGTTCTATTATCAGTGGTGGCATCATCAGAGCCACCGCCATGATCAAGCCATACATTTTGTTTGCCGGTATTTTGGGCCCCATTGGATGCGGTATCATCTTGTTACTTGACATCGACTCCTCCCAGGGCAAGAAGATCGGTTTGCTTATCCCTGCCGGTGTAGCCATTGGTTTCCAGTTTCTGACCATTCTTTCTTCGCAGTTGGAGGCTCCGAAGGACGTCGAAGGGTCGGTCATTTTGGTCACCATTTTCTACTACTTCCTTCGTTCGGCCAGTGCTGCCATTGGTCTCACCATTGCGCAGCTCATCTACCAAACAACCGCTAAGAAGAACCTCACCAACTACATCAAGAACTTGAGTCCTGACAGTCCGGGCTACCAGCAGCTTTCCAAGATCCCTCCGTTGAGCTTGGTGCAGTCGCCTGAATTGATTAGAACCTTGGACGAAACAACCAAGAGAGGTGTTTTGAAGGAGATCATGAAAACTCTCAAGTCCATTTACTGGTTTGTACTTGCGTTGGCGTTGCTTGCGTTTGTCTTGTGTCTTCTTTGTTCTAACAGAAGAGTTCCACCCGACCCACAACCCAAGCCTGAGGAAGAATCTCAGGAGAAAGAAGCTCAGGAGAGTCCTCAGGAAGATGAGAAGATCGAGCGTGATGCTAAATTAGTTTAACTGACTTGTACAAAGTAAAGATTAATATAAATATATAATACTAATAATTTGAATTTAAGCTCCAGAGAGAACTATATAAATATACTAATAATTTGAATTTAACATCTAGAGAGAACTCTATAAATGTACTAATAATTTGAATTCCATCTCTAGAGAGAACTCTATAAGTATACTAATAATTCGAATTCAACATCTGGAGAGACATATATAAATATGCTAAGAATTTGAATTTTACATCTAGAAAGAGAAAACAAATTTAAACAAAAACTTTGAAGACCAGACTAAAAATGATCAAAATGTACAAAATTTGAAAGTTTAAGATCTTCTACAAAGAATGATCAACAAATTCCAAACCCTGAAAGTTGGATCTTGTAAATGAATGATTGGTATACAAACATTGAAAGTTTAAGAACCTCAACAAAGAATAGAAATACAGAATTTTAATTTTAAAATCTTTAGAATCATTACGCTGGAATATTTTAACACTTTACGAAGTCTAGAATGATGCGAATATTCGCAAAAGTTAATTCGGCTTCCACGCTTAAGCCCCTTTTAGAAAACCCTTTGTAGCACACGCTCAAATTTCACAGTCTTCCATTATCCGCTCAGCCCTACGCTTAAAATTACCTCCGTTTAGCTTTACGAATTCATGCTAGCCTTTGGTTTTCCAACTTTAAAAACCAAATCAACAACAATCCCTGAATACTTTTTTGTGGAAGTACCACGTTCAACATTTCACCCCCAGAATAGCCTTATGACAGCCTTCTCTTGTGAAGGCTTTCTCTCTGATCTTAAACAGCCATCTTCTAGAAGTACTCGTGGCTAGTTCCGATTTACGAAACTAAAAAGTTGATCCGTTTCTGGACTTCCATAGAAGTGATGATTACGTTTTGCACCCCAAGTTTTCATATTGGTGTTTTGTGTAAGGTAACTCAAAGAGAACGCCGTACCTTAGAAGGATAAGCCCTTTCCCGTTTCTCATATATACTGCCGTCATTGGCTGCAAAATGCCTTAGGTCTACAATGTCTTTACCGATTTCTAAACCTTCGCTGGCGAATTCGCTGAAGATTTCTCTCAAGGTCGCTGATGATGTTTCTGAGGTGGTCGATGCTTCTGACAACTCCAACATAGGTGTGCCAGAGAAGGAAAAGGAAGTTGGTGAGGAAGTTGGTGAAAAGGACGATGAAGTTGGAAAGGACTTTGGAAAGAACGTTGAGAAGAACGCCGACGGAGTGCAGTCTGTGCATTCCAAGGTCGTAGACAGCATGTACACTGACCAATCCAATGGTATATTTCCTAACCCCTCCAACATTGCATATCCTAACCACCTCAATGAAGAATGTGTGCACTCTATTCACTCCAATGTTGTTTCTGGCTTGTTCCCTGAGCCCTCTAAAGAAATCGAGCAAGACGGTAACTTTGAAAGTGCTGCAGGAGATGGTACCAAGGCCGCCGACCAGCTCTTGTCCGGTTTTAAGCTTGCAATCACCTTGACCAGTTGTGTGATCTCGTTGTTTCTTATAGCATTGGATCAGACAATCATCATCACTATATTGACCACAGTCGGCAACAAGTTCCATAGTTTCGAGAAAGTGGGTTGGTTGACTTCCGGTTTTCTTTTACCAATGGCAGTGTTCAGTCCTTCTTTTGGCAAGATTTCCATTGCATTTGGCCGAAAGAACTTGTTGATTTGCGGGATTGTTGTGTTTGAGACCGGGTCGTTGGTCAGTGCTCTTGCAAACTCAATGGACATGTTGATTGCGGGGAGAGTTGTGCAGGGTATTGGTGCTGGCGCAATCGCAAGCATGGTCACTGTGATCATGACAGAAACGGTGCCAATCAGCAAGAGACCGCTTATTTTCATATTGCTCGCCTTGTCCTACTCTGTGGCTAGTGTTCTTGGGCCCTTTATTGGAGGTGCGCTTGCCACTAACGTTTCCTGGAGGTGGTGCTTCTACATAAATCTCCCACTAGGTGGATTTGCGCTTGTCTTGTTGATCTTCTCCTTCAACCCTCCCAAGCCAGAAGGAAATATAAGAGACAAGTTGAAGAAAATTGACTACTTGGGAACCTTCTTAGTCACGGTAGGACTTGTTCTTGTGTTGCTTGGTCTCACCTTTGGAGGTGTGGACTTCCCATGGAAGTCTGCTGCCGTCATTCTCTGCTTTTTTTTGGGAGGCATCTTACTTGTTGCGTTCACCATTTGGAACTTTTACTACGCAGAAAACCCCATCCTCTTGAAGGAGGCTATTCGCAATAAGAAAATCTTGGCCGCTACGTTAGGCAGCGCCGTCAACTTTTCCTTCTTCATTGTGCTTGCAACCTACTTGTCGGTGTACTTTCAGATTATATGGAATGCGTCAGCCTGGATCTCGGGTGTGCGCTTGTTGCCGCTCATCATTACGGTTTGCGTTTGCTCAATTGTGAGTGGGGTGATTGCCAGAGTCACCAAGATGGTCAAGCCGAACGTGGTTTTCTCTGGCATCATAGGTCCCATTGGTTGTGGCATTATTTTACTTCTTGACATTGACACTTCGGAGGCTAAAAAGATTGGATTGTTAATTCCCGTGGGCATTGCAATTGGGTTCCAAATGCTGTCTATGATTTCTGCACAGATAGAAGCACCCAAAGACGTTGAAGGGTCTGTCATCTTGGTCACTGTATTCTTCTACTTTGCACGCTCGACCGGTGCCACTGTCGCCACTACCATCGCGCAGCTCATCTACCAAACAACGGCCAAGAAGAACCTTGAGAACTTGATCAAGAACTTACCCCGCGACAGTGCGCTCTTCCAGCAGGTCTCCCGGTACCCGCCCCTTATGTTCGTTGAGTCGCCCGCCTTGATTCACGCCATGGACCCAGAATCAAGGAGAACCGTTTTGAAGTTGCTCATGAATTCTCTCAAGGACATTTATTGGTTTGCTTTTGGTTTGTCTTGTTTCGTCTTGGTGTTTTCAGTTTTCACAACCAACATGAGAGTTCCTGATGACTCTCCGACAAAGGATGAATCTGAAAGCGGGAGCAGTGTGCTTACTGTTCTGGTATTGAATGAGGAGAAGGATGAACAAGATAGGTTTGTCTAGCTTTTCTAGCCTATACAGGTACATAATAATTTAAAATTGGGACAAGTTGCAGCTTATAGAGTTATAGAGTTAGAATAGCATTTCCGTTTTTACAAATTTAGCAACCATAAATTGAATTACTTTTTTTTGCAGCCATTTTTTGGGGTGATGAATTCAACGTTCACAATAAGAAAACTGCCTTTTTTGTGTCAAGAATAGACTTCTTCTTGGAAGATTCAAAGCAGGTGACAAGACTTCCAAATTGATAAGAATGAGACTAGCATGTTCCGTAATTTCTTGGCTATTTCTAGAAGGTTGTTTTTAGTACTTGTGAGAATGGTGGTGCTGATCGTATACTTTGGTTGAACAGGTGGAGTTGAAGACACTGAGAAGTATGCTGTTCAACTGTTCTTGGAAGGGTTACTTAAGTTGATAAGAATAGGTGAAGTCCTACTGTTCAGGTGCATATGGATTTTGAAGTAGTCCTATGATTTAACTGTTCAAGGTAGGGTCAATTTCGTCTTTGAAAAAGATGGCTCCTCCGGATTGATCAATATTCTCCAGATAAATGAACCCAGATCAGGGAAGTTTGCCTGCGAACTGTCAAGGAACGATATTGGACCTCTACTTGACTCACTTTCTTCTCAACCTGGTTCATTTTGAAGCTTCAACCAGTATGTGGGTTACTGTAAGCTGCTATTCTCATTTTATGAACCCTCTCAACTACATATTCTCCCTTTAATAATCAAGAGAGTTCAATTAAATCATCAATCTGCTCATTTCACTTCGAGTTTCGTAGCTCAGCCATCTTTTTTCTGGTTATTCACAATCAAAAAGAGAACATTGACGTTGTGCATCATTTTATATTTGCTACAGTTCTGCACGCAAAAAAGAACTCCCCGACTGGGAATTGAACCCAGGTCCCCCGCGCGACAAGCGAGGATTCTAGCCACTAAACTATCGAGGATTTTTTATGAAAAATTAAAATAATGGATAGTTTTGTTCAGACGTAGCATGTTTAGAGAGCGCCGATCATACTTTTAAAGCATGTGGTTATTGCCTCTTCTTCCTTCTAAATTCTCAACCTAACTACCTAAATACTTTATTATTGGAGTTTAAGAATGTATAGCATCACACGATGCTAAATAACTCAGTCCAAAAATGACTTTCCTTCCATATTACATCATCCTGAACTATCGTATCTACATTCGCAGCTATAGCACGCTTATAACGACCGAACTAACAAGCCCAAACATAACAGAGTACTTTGTAGGTAATCCTCTCGGACTTTTATCAAGTGATAACCCATGAAATTCAATTATTCAATCAAGGAAACTCTAAACCCTAAGAACGTCAGTCGAATTGAAAGAGACTATCCAACCAATGAGTCTATTGGCATCTAAATATTGGGAATAATCGAGTTTTGTTTGTTAGCAAATTTTCGAGTATGGGTAAAGGGTACCACCGAGATATAAAGATTAGTATAAAAATATAAAAAAAAAAAATAAAAAAAGTTTTTATGGATAAAGAATGAGTTTTGTATTCCCATCTTTAGTGAATTCTCGCCAATTTCAACTAAAAGTTGCATAAAACTGAACTCGTGAAGTTTTGTATTCCCATCTTCAGTGAATTCTCGCCAATTTCAACTAAAAGTTGCATAAAGCTAACTGAACTCGTGAAGTTTTGTAGAGCGTGGAAGCTGTGTGAGTGAATGAAACACTGCGCAAGTTGCTCTCATATTCGAAAATTTTCGGAGCGTCTTGTTTATATATCCTTGTCTCGTTGGTTACTAGTATCTTGTCGTAGTAATTCCTTTGTTCACTCATCACTTTGTCACTCAGCGTTTCTGTGGTGGACTTTTGTCCACAACTGGCCCTCAGCCTAACAAAAGTTGTATACGAGGCATAGTTCAGATAGACAAGGAGAAATAAAATAAGGTCTGAAAAGGATAAGTTGAGGATCTTCTCTCAAAATTTTTGTAGTCACTTGAAGAAATAACGTGAGATGATTATATTTCCAGTCTGAAGAACTCACAATCTTGTTCACTTTCATTTCTATTATCTACTCAATCTTTTAATATTTTACTCTATCACCGAAAACAATACGGCTGCAAATTTTAGTAAAGTTAAAATAAGTGAGAATATCTTAGCATATCAGCAACTCAACAAATCTACAAATTTGAATCGAATCTTATTCTAATCATACACAAATTTTAACACCTCACAATAAGATCACCATCTACTCATCAAACTTATCAAAGATAATGTATACTATCAAATGTATACAAACTCATAAAGATATGCATACTATCATAAACTTATCAAAAGATGAGACCATCTTCAAGAAATACAGATAACGCCGGGTACCAACGACCAAAACCAGAACTAAACTATAAATAAAAGTCAAAGTGCGAGTTAAGTTTAATGCTTTCCGCCGGTTCTTTCCTTTCTCAACTCATTTTGCTGCTTTTCAACCTCTGGGTCCCAGAGAATAAAGTCGTCCAAGGCATTGCCACCAGGCACCATGGGCAAAACAGGCACCTTCTTCTCCACCAAGACCTCCAACAAGACAGGCCCCTGGTGGTCCAAGAACTCCTTGACACCCGACTTCAACTCCTCCTGGGTGGAGATGCGGATGCCCTTGAGGCCCATGGACTCGGCCAACTTCATAAAGTCTGGGTTGGACTGGTGGGTGTGCGAGTACCTGTGCTCGTAGAACAAGGACTGCCACTGGGTGACCATGCCCTGCTCCTCGTTGTTCAAGACACAGATCTTGACGGGCGCGTTGGCCTGGACGGCCGACGACAACTCCATCAAGGTCATGTTGAAGGAGGCGTCGCCGTCAATGTCAATGACAATGGCTTCGGGTTTGCCGATTTGGGCACCGATGGCCGCAGGCAAACCGAAGCCCATGGTTCCCAAACCACCCGAGGTGATCATGGTTCTTGGTTTCGTCCAGGTAAAGTGCTGGGCGGCCCACATCTGGTGCTGGCCGACACCGGTGGTGAGAATAACCTCTTTTCCGTACGTCAGAGATTGCTCGGAAATCTCTCTGATTAAGGTTTGTGGTTTGACAAGAGACCCAGGAGTCTCTTTTTGATAGCTGTATGGGTACTTTTCCTTCCATTCGTTGACCAAAGCGAACCATTCTGGTCTTTCTTTAACTTCCTCAACCAAAGGTAAGAGGATTTTCAAGTTGGAGGTGACGTCTCCCTCAACAGCCTCAGTAGCCTCAACAACCTTGTTAATGTTCTTTGGAGAAATTTCAAAGTGAATGATACCACCTCTGCCCTGAGAAGCAGCCAATTTCGCTGCTGGTGCAAACTTCGACAACGCTCCAGTGACTCTGTCATCAAAACGAACACCAAGACCAATAATAAGATCGGCCTGCTGCATGGCCGTGTTGGCAGCAGCAGAGCCGTGCATGCCCAAAAAGTCCAAAGATTTAGGATCTCTCTGGTCAAACGCACCCAAACCTTGGATAGAAGTCGTCACCGGAATATTTGCCTTATCAGCCAATTCCTTCAAAAGTTTTGGTCCGTCCTCATGGTTGAGAATACCCGCACCAGCAAAGATAATCGGTTTCTGAGCTCTGTTGATCAAAGAGGCCGATCTGTTGATGGCCTCCAAGGTGAATCTGGTGGCAGCCTTCTTGGTGAGCTGCAGCAACGCTTTCGATGGTAAAGTGGTCTGGATCGGAATCGACTCTCTCAAGATGGCAGCAGTGACATCCTTGGGCAAATCGACCAAAACTGGTCCCGGTCTGCCCGACGTGGCAATCTCAAAGGCCTCGTTGATTCTTCTTGGGAGCTCCGCAACATTTTTCACCATCACGTTCCACTTGGTGCACGATCTGGAGATGCCAATGACGTCTGCCTCCTGGAAAGCGTCTGTTCCGATGGCGGTGGTGACCACCTGGCCGGTGAAGACAACGAGCGGCACGCCGTCCATCAACGCGTCGGCCATGGGGGTCACGACGTTGGTGGCTCCGGGGCCCGACGTCACCAAAACGACGCCAGGCTTGCCGGTCACACGCGCGTAGCCCTCGGCCATGTGCCCGGCGCCCTGCTCGTGCCGCGGCAAGACAAACTTGAACTTGTCCGAGTTGTAGATGGCGTCGTACACCGGCAAGATGGCGCCGCCCGCGTACCCAAAGATGGTGTCGACGTCGTGCCTCAACATCATCTCGTGGAAGATTTCTCCGCCGGTCAACCCGATGAACGAGTCGTCCATGTGCAGCGCGGGTGTTTTCCGCTGTTCCTGCTCGATCTGGCGGGACGTCTTGGGGATGTCTGCGTTGAAGCTGGACGCGGGCGTGGGTCTGTCTGCGACTGGTGGGGTGGTGTTTGAGGTGGCGGCGGCAGTGGCCGACGTCGCGTTCGTCAACGCCGACTTGGAGATATTCCGGCTGATGCTCCGGAGAGCGCTTCTGGCGGTTCTGCGAATCATTTTGTTGGTTGAATCTGGGATTCTTTTACTTTTTTATACTGCAAAAAAAATTTCAGCGACTGCAGGTAAGCTCTCCGCATCTAATGAGTCACGAGATGAAATTGCTGGGGAAGAGAAGGGAGGTAGGGGGATGATAATGGTGGTGGCAGGGGACAATGATCGAGGTGGTGGTGACGGTGTGGTAACGTGTGGTAAAGAAGGGAGACCTAGTTGCTGGAAAGAGTTCGCACCGGGGAGTGGTTAATTTTGGGTAATTTGCGGGGCCGTAAACGGAGCGGTTTAGGACTCGGGCGAGCGGCGAGAACGTAGCAAGAGAAGTGGTGAAGTAGTGAGGTGGTGAGTTGTGTTTGGATGGTACAAGAATTGTTTCTTGGAATGTTGTTGGGTGTGATTGGTAGTGTTTACTTGGAATGGTTGTAATTGGTGGTGATTGAAGGTGATGCCAGTGAAATCGTCCGGATCGGGGAATTTAAAGATTGATGGAAGGATTAGGGTGGTTAAGGCTGATTGGAGTGGAATGGGAGTTGAAAAGGTTTAGGTGGGATGTATAAGAATGGGCTATAGGAAGAGTTATATAAGATGAGTGTAAAAGATGGGTAAAGGGTGGGTGAAGTATGAGTTGTGATAGTTTGGTTATTGTATGCCTTGTATAAGTTAAATTATACAACAATAGGTAAAAGAATGGGTTGATTTAGTTGAGGGTGTGCGTAAACGGGCAGTCGTTTTATTGTCATCATAGTTAATGTAAGCGATGATATATAGAGGAAATGAAGGCTCCTCATTACCAGAGTGGTGTGTTTGACTGCCATCTGATGATATTAAATTGGGCACACAAAAGTTGCGAACGTGGAGTAGTGACAGGTTGCTGGAGCTTGACACAAACTTGTGTTGTGGAGTTGGGTGATTTTGATTGGAATGTGTTCTGTAATTTGATTTGCCAGTATACATTTGATTTGCGATGTATGCTTTTCATTTGATCTGCGATTATGTTATTCACAATTGGATACAGCATTTTTAGCTCACTGGTGGTTTGACCTTTAATTAATCTTTCTGCCAGTATTTTGATTTGGCAATGCTATAAAGCTCAGTATTGGTTTGCTTATGAAAATTCTGTTCGTATTTCAGGCACTATTCAGCTCAGTATTGGTTTGCTTATGAAAAATTCTGTTCGTATTTAGGCACTATTCAGCTCAGTAGTTGAGTTCTCAAGGTCTAAGCCTTATCGTGAATTTGTAAATGGTCTGACTATCTTTATCTGATGTACTAAACAATCAATGACATGTAAAACTCAAACATACGAAACGCATAACATGTACCTTCTCAAAACTTTTTGGTTGGACATGGGTGTCCCAACGGAAATTGATCTCAAATATTCCAGCGAAACTATAAAGATTAATCTTTCATATTTGGAACAGAACACAACCAAAAATGAATACCACAGGGAGTGGGGAAGTTGGCCTTCAACCAATCTGGATAAAACGTATCCTAACGCATCTCCTAGTTCAATATGCAATTTCCCTCAATGAGTCATTTAAGTCTGACTCAAAGAAATGTACTTCAAACCTCAGACCAAACACAAGTCATATTTGCGTGTTTGGGAGTTGACCGTAACTGATGTTCCACTAATTAAGCGTATTTCCTCAATTTCTGGACTCTCAAAACTGCATCCGGCACACACGAATATTTACCAGTGATTTACCCCAAGGCATACTTAACCCAGGAATACTTAACCCGAGGATATTTAACCCAAGGTGTTTAACCCAAAGCAGGGCATATTCAGAAAGAACGTTTAATTCAACTGTTTAGAGAGGCAATCTCAGCCTCTTTGAAGATGAGCCAACCCAAACCTTACCTTAAAAGTATCGCTCTATCCAATTTGCAACTTTTCAGCTCTGCACCTATACCCACCTTAAAAGTATTGCTCTATCCAATTTGCAACTTTTCAGCTCTGCACCTATACCCACCTTAAAAGTATCGCTCTATCCAATTTGCCTATCCAATTTGCAACTTTTCAGCTCTGCACCTATACCCACCTTAAAAGTATCGCTCTATCCAATTTGCAACTTTCAGCTCTGCACCTATACCCACCTTAAACTGTTCACTCAATCTCTTTGTGTTCCTGTTTAATGGCTGCAAATGGGCTGCAAAAATTCATTCAGCACAAATCTGACCTGAGATGTTACTTATATAAAGTGGTAGGAGTCGATAGATAAAGCAGAATCTCATAAAATGTGTAGCTTCGGCTTCAAAACTTTCCCAACACTTCAGAATCACTTCATTAAAGGTATTCACTTTCACCCAACCTATTCAAATAGCTCTTAGATCGTCAAATCATTACTTCTGGCAACTGTTTTCCTTAATTGCTGTTCTTGATAGAGCTAGGTTGCTCATTGGGAAAAACTTCCACGTTCAGGTTTTCGTTGACTCTTACCTTCTGCACATATTTCTTATTCATGTAGGCTCATCGTTACCCTTATTCTTGTGTGCAATTTCAGTGCACATGATGTTGTCCTTACGTACAGTGTATGCAGTGTTGGTGTAAGTCAGACATCGTCAATGTATAATTCTGAAGAAAGCATGTTGTTAGTGCAAATTGAACAAGGCTGTGTTGTAGATTTTTCTTGTAACCGGGCCACCATGAAAATTTACTAATTCAATCCCACTCTTCTTGGCCCCTGGTCAAAACATCCACTCGAATTTCCTTACAACCCTCACTTATAACTCCTCAGTTTCAGTTCGTTCTGAAAAAACTCGTATAGCATTTAGAAATAAGAAATGTCAATCATGTTATCTCATAATTTAAGGAACTAACCACAGTTCTTTGATAAGGCAGCTAATTCTGAATTTCAAATACCAGATGAAATCTGGACATATAAATTCTTCACTCAGCCTTTACCATCCTCTTGCATCCTTTCTTCACTTCGCCCAGCCAAGCAAAAACTGTTTCGTAATTGTAATTAAAAATTGCCCAACTGAACGTGGAACCAATAGGAAAGTGCCTTAAAATAACAATCTAATTGCGTATCTTATCAGATTGTTCCATGGCACAAACTCGTTGCTGGTTCGTAGGAGTAACTTTAAATGTTTTATCTGTTGAATATTAAGGGATATCATGTTGAGAGCCTTGACCTATCTTATCTTTAGCCAAGATTTGCAGCCAAGGATGGAAGTGGGGTTGATAAAGGTGAGGTTATTTTTGATCTTCAAAGTGTAATTAGTTCATTATGAATATTAGACACAATGAGAATAATTGATTCATTATGAACATTAGACACCAATGAGAATACATGATTATATATGAACATTAGACACCAATGAGAATAATTGATTCATTATGAACATTAGACACCAATGAGTATAATTGATTCATTATGGATATTAGACACCAAGGAGATGGATATTTCATTTTGGATACAACGTAAACTTTCAATACATATAATTGATATTCCACTAAGAATTATCAGACACTTTAATGAATATCTTAGAACTTCAATACATCTCAAATCAATACATAAATATAAATTATTTTTATTTTAATATAAATGGCCGAACTAAACTCTATGTCCCAATGCTACATTAATGCTGATCCAATCTAGGTATCCTATACCTAACCTAATTCGACTTCTTCTCCCCAGAACTCAGATTCGTACTCACATCCTGCTCAACAGCAGAAATAACCTGCGGATTCTCGTCAATTCTGGTCAATTTCACACCCTCCTCCGTTGTGTTGGCCGGCTCCTCCACAAACGAATGCGCATGCGTGTTGTACTGCGAGTTGAACTGCGAGTTGAACTGCGAGCCCGGCGGAGCCCAGTCCAAAAAGTCTCTCCTCACCTCCACATAGTCGTACGCAAACTCGCCAATCTGGTCCTCGTCAACACCACGCTCCTCCGCATTGTAGTCGATACGCAAGTGCAAACCGGGAATCTTGTCAATGACAAAACACAAGACGGCCGTCACCGCTGCAGAGTACGCAATGGTGCAGATAATGTACACGAGCTGGATGTACAACTGTTTCCAGTTGTGGTCCAACCAGCCGCCCTCGTGCTCCGTGACTCCATCGTATCCAATGACCGTGGACGAGCCAAAGAGCGCATTCACAAACAACCCCACAATGCCAGCCACCCCGTGCTCGGCCAACACATCCAACGAGTCGTCCACACGGCAAATGTACTTGATCTTGGTGGACAAGTTGCAGATGACCCCGGCCAAGATACCCAACACCACGGACCCCCAGAGCGGAATGATGCCCAGGGTGGGTGTCGCCGCAACCAAACCGGAAATACATCCCGAGCACATGGCCACCATGGACCATTTGTTTTCTAACCTGAAATCGAGCAAACACCACGAAAGTGCACCAAACGCACCGCAAATGTGGGTGTTCATCATCGAGTACGGCACTTTGAGCGACGGCGTGCCTGCACTGAACCCGTTGAAGAAAAGCCACCCAACGTAGAGCAAAGATGTGCCCAAAAAGATGGTCAGGATGTTGTGTGGCCTATAGTTGATCATGAGGGTTTCGTTTCTCCTGCCCAAGAAGGCACTATAGACGAAAGCAGAGACACCAGACAAAATTTCGACTGGACCACCACCGGCGTAGTCGAGCGCGCCACCGTGCCAGCTCAGCGACCAGCCGCCGCCCCAGATCCAGAACACCACCGGGCAGTACACGACGGTGGCCCAGCAGAAGAGAAAAATCATGGACGGCAAAAAGCGCCCGCGCTCCGCGACACACGCGCCAGCCAAAATCGCGAGCGTCACCAACAAAAACTGCATCTGGAAGATGGCAAACGCAATCTGCGGGAAGTCGCTGTCGGCGGCCAGCTTGCCGAGCAAGTGCTTGAACCCGAAAAAGTGCAAGTCGCCGATGAACGGGTTGGTCAGGGTTGTTGAAAATGCGAGAGAATAGCCCCAGAAGTACCACTGGAAGATCCCAATGAAGCTCAGCATGAACACGATCCACACCATTGAAAGCGCAGACTTTCTGCGTGCCAACCCAGAGTAGAGAAACGCCAAGCCGGGGATCATGATCCAGATCATCGACAGGGCTATCGTGAACATTAGCACGTACAGTTGGTTGTACTCAGCATCTTCTGCAAATATTTTTCTCTTGAACATTTTTAGTGAATATTGAGGTTATATTGCTGTGGTACTGGTGTGCTGTAATGTTGTTGTATATGTTGCAGCGTTGGAGTATTGCTGAATATTGGGAATATATATTCCTGTTATAATTTTGAAGTATATATTCCTGTTATTGTTTTGAAGTATATATACCTGTTATAATTTTGGAGTATATATACCTGTTATAATTTTGGAGTATATATACCTGCTATGATTTTGGTAAATTCCTGCTATGATTTTGGAGTATATATATTCTGCAGTGATTTTGAAGTATATATATTCCGTTATGACTTTGAGTACAATAATAAGTATATTGCAGTGATGACTCTGGAGAATATTGCACAATGCTTTGGAATATTCCTGCTATAATTTGAATAGTCCTCTGATTTTGAAAACTAATGATTTCAAATACTTTCAAACCATATATATACCAGCAATGACTTCAGCAATGACTACCAATCACCGCATTTCTTTTTCTTCCCTCACTAGCCTACAATCCCTACCAAGAAAATCCCTGCCAACTTATCAGAGGCGTGTGCAGTCTGAGCTGCTAATGTTGGTCTGTTCAAGCTTGCCGGCAGTTTTGCGCCATGAAAAATTATGCTTTCCATCGAGCTGTCTAATTTTTTTTTCTGCGCAACGGTTTATCGTCCAATCAGGCGGTGGTGTGTTATCTGCTGGGGCCTGCTCATTGGACGATAGCGCGAGGGAGTTGTCATGTGATCGTAGAATAAAGCCGTGTATTAGGTATTTAGGAGTCTAGGCGAGGAGGAGGATTAGGAGGGCTAGCGAAGGCAAGAGTTTGGGAGAGGAGTTTGGTTGGACTGGAACTGGAGGAGGCGAGAATGTAGAGGAGAGAGATGTTGAGAGAGAGGTGGGTGAGTAGGTGGTTGGTGTAGTTGTTGGTGTAGTTGATTGGAAGGTTGATTCGATAGTTTGAGTCGATTCAACAGGTTGAATTGTTGGTGTAGTTGATTGGGTAGTAGGTGATTGCAAAGTCGATTCAGATTGAATAGTCGATTGAATTGTCGATTCAAAAGAAGATTGAATAGTCGATTCGAAAGAAGATTCAAAAGAAGATTCAGACGATTCGGTCGTAACATCCACCACCGAACTGGAAATTACCGACTTTTGCACTGAGCTGGGCGCAAAATTACCAGATGAAAGACTGGTCGTGGTTGGTGAGATTAGCGAGGGGGACGTGGCCGGACCCTGGGTTTGTGGCGAGCCGGTACCGGCAAATTCCGTGGCTGCAAAATTCGAAGATGCAGGAGATGGTTCCAACGGTGTTTGTAACGGTTGAGATGCCTGGGGTGATTGTGGCAGGTGGGTGGGGGAGTCTTGGGATTCTGGGCAGACCTCGGTGGTGTCGGTGATGGTGGCTGAGGTGGTTGTGTATTGGGGAGGGTTGGTGGTGGAGTCGGTGGCTGGTTGGGATGGTGTGGTGGACCCGAATGGAGGGGAGGGTGTAGGTGGTGGGGGTGGGAGTGTTGAATCAGTTGGGGTAGTTGGTGAAGTTGTTGGATCATTTGAGGTGGTTGGGGAAGTTGGTTCTGAAGTGGTTGGTGAAGTTGGATCTGAAGTGGTTGGGGAAGCAGGATAGGTAGCTGGATCATCTGATGTAGTTGGGGAGGTAGGTTCTGGAGTAGTTGTTGGGACAGGATCATCGGAATCGGTTGGAGTAGTAGGTTCATCTGAAGAGGTTGGAGTAACAGGATCTTCGGAATTGGTTGGAGTAGGTTCATCGGAAGTAGTTTCAGAAGTAGACTCACTTGCACTAGTCATTGTTTTCTCATCTGAGGTATCTGGATTGGTAGTTGAACTTGACAGACTAGAATCACTTGTAACAGAAGGAACAACTCCACTCGACAATGAGACAGACTCAACTTTCCTATCAGTAGTTGAAAGTGGCGGAACAGAACTGGTGCACTCACTAAACGTCACAGATGGCGAAGACAATGAATATGTTGCTGTTGAGTCTCCACTTGACCCAGTCACAACCAGCGCAGTCTCACTTGGCTCACCGCTAACAGAAGTAGCATCCACAGAAGAACCGTGCAAAGTGACAGTGGAGGTCAGAGGCACGCAGACTTCGACTGTCACCGTCAGAGCTCCGCTCGAGTATGGCAAGGTGGAAGTTTTGCTTACGGATCCGTAATTAGTGGTGAATGTGGTTGTTACTGGGGTGTTTGGAACATCGACTTCGACAGTGATGGTTGAGGCTCCACTGGAATAAGGCAAAGTGGTGGTTCTTGTGACGGCGCCAGTGGTGGTAGTAAAAGTGGTGGTGATTGTCTTTGGAGATGCTGGAGACACAGGAACGTCAATCTCAACAGTGATAGTTGAGGCCCCACTGGAAAAAGGCAAAGTTGTTGTTCTAGTAATGGAGCCAGTGGTGGATGTGAAAGTTGTAGTGGTTGTCTTTGGAGATTCAGGAACTTCAACTTCAACAGTGATAGTTGAGGCTCCACTAGAGTACGGTAAAGTGGTAGTTCTTATAACAGTGCCAGTAGTTGAAGTGAATGTTGTGGTAGTTGTTTCTGGAGACTCTGGAACCTCAATTTCAACAGAGATAGTTGATGCACCACTGGTATATGGTAAAGTGGATGTTCTAATCACAGATCCGGTGGTTGAAGTGAATGTTGTAGTAGTGGTTTCTGGAGATAATGGTGTGGTAGTTGTTGCTGGAGATTCAGGTACGTCAACTTCAACAGTAACAGTAGACGCACCACTAGAGTATGGCAAAGTGGTAGTTCTAGTGACAGAACCAGTGGTAATAGTAAACGTAGTAGTGGTTGTTACTGGTGATCCTGGAGACACAGGAACCTCAACCTCAACAGTGACAGTGGAGTCTCCACTAGAATATGGTAAAGTGGTAGTTCTAGTTATAGAGCCGATGGTTGAAGTGAAAGTTGTAGTGGTCGTTGCAGGGGTGTTTGGAACATCAACTTCAACAGTAACAGTAGACGCACCACTTGAGTAAGGTAAAGTAGAGGTTCTAGTGACGGAACCAGTAGTAGTTGTGAAAGTTGTAGTGACTGTCTTTGGAGAAGCTGGAGAAACAGGAACATCGACTTCAACAGTAACAGTAGAAGCACCACTAGAGTATGGCAAAGTGGTAGTTCTAGCAACAGTTCCGGTAGTGGTGGTGAAAGTAGTAGTAATTGTCTTTAGAGATTCAGGAACATCAACTTCAACAGTAACAGTAGACGCACCACTGGTATAAGGTAATGTTGTAGTTCTAGTAATAGAACCAGTGGTGGTAGTGAAAGTAGTAGTGACTGTCTTTGGTGAAATTGGAGAAACAGGAACATCAACTTCAACAGTAACAGTAGAAGCTCCAGTCGTGTAAGGCAAAGTGGTAGTTCTGGTAACAGAGCCAGTGGTTGTAGTAAAAGTAGTAGTAGTTATCTTTGGAGATTCTGGAACTTCAACCTCAACAGTGACAGTTGAGGCTCCAGTAGTAAACGGTAATGTTGTAGTTCTAGTAACAGAGCCAGTGGTAGTTGTAAAAGTGGTAGTGGTTATCTTTGGTGAAACTGGAGACACAGGAACTTCTACTTCAACAGTAACAGTAGAAGCTCCAGTATTAAATGGTAAGGTTGTAGTTCTAGTAACAGAGCCAGTGGTAGTTGTAAAAGTGGTAGTGGTTATCTTTGGTGAAACTGGAGACACAGGAACTTCTACTTCAACAGTAACAGTAGAAGCTCCAGTCGTGTAAGGCAAAGTGGTAGTTCTAGTAACAGAGCCAGTGGTAGTAGTGAAAGTAGTAGTAGTTATCTTTGGTGAAACTGGAGACACAGGAACTTCTACTTCAACAGTAACAGTAGAAGCTCCAGTCGTGTAAGGCAAAGTGGTAGTTCTGGTAACAGAGCCAGTGGTTGTAGTAAAAGTAGTAGTAGTTATCTTTGGAGATTCTGGAACTTCAACCTCAACAGTGACAGTTGAGGCTCCAGTAGTAAACGGTAATGTTGTAGTTCTAGTAACAGAGCCAGTGGTAGTTGTAAAAGTGGTAGTGGTTGTCTTTGGAGACACAGGAACTTCAACTTCAACGGTAACAGTGGAAGCTCCACTAGAATATGGTAAAGTGGTAGTTCTTGTAACAGAACCAGTAGTTGAAGTGAAAGTAGTAGTTGTAACTGTTTCTCCATAAATCTCACCAGTCAGTCCATAACTCCCCTCTACCACCTGAATGGTACGCCCAGCACTCTTCTGAATCACACTTCCATCAGCACAATTAATACTGTAATAGTAAACGTGCTCAAGTGTTGTGGAAGTTGAAGAGTAGGTCTCAAGCCCTGACATGAAAACACGGTACCCAGAGCCAACTGCACCAAACGAAAGATCAACACGGTTGTCGGAAGTGCACTTGGACGTGGTTCCCTCCAAAGCAGAAGCAGTTTCAGGCAAGAAAAAGGCGTTCAAGCTGTTGGACTGGTAAAGTGAAAACTTGCTGCAGTCAAAGGTGTCGTTGGTGGTTAAAGTAAGGGTTCCAGAGCTGATACCACTGCTGCAAACTCCCGACAAGAAGAAAACCTGCTCTGCATTGTCGGGACTAGGTCTCGAAAAGTATATGAGCTCGGAGGTGGTGTCGACAGCGCTGTAGTACGGCCCGGTGGTGAATGGGAAAGAAGCAGTGAGTCCAGACCAGTTGAGGGCGATTTCGTTGGTGTTGTAGTCGATTTTGGGGTTGTTAGCAGCTTCAAGGTCTACCGCACCAGCAGAACCTCCAACATTGTAAGTGAAATCGAACAGCAAGGTACCATTGACAAACTGTTTTGGCTGGTCAGTGAAGAAACCGGTCGCTATACAGCTCAAAGTAGATGTACTTGAAGAATAGCCACCCAGCACAAACACACACAGGAAATAGGCTTCGTCGCCAGCGGTGATTAACACGGTTGTTCCTGGAAATTTATTCATGTAGACAAACGGCATGGACAAGTTGAAGCCATCGTAGTTGTTGAACTGGAGAGTGTTGAAACTGTAGTCCAAATGAGCTGTGCGTATATCCTGGGGACGGGAGAGCTCAGAAGGGTTAGTGATAGTGAGGCTGTTGAACACCTCTGTTGGGCTGAAATAGTTTTGGATAATGTAGGGGGATCTACCAGCAACTGCGAGCTGAAAAAGCACAAGCAAAGGAAGGAGCGAAAGCATTGGTTGTTTGGTGAGAAGAGAGCGCTAACTTGGATTATTTATACATTTTGGTGAAACATTAAAGTGGTTGCAAAAAAGTTCCAATGGCTGCAAAATTGCCTAATTGGGCGAGGAAAGGGATCTTGATGTAAAACATGTAAAGGCTGATGGCGTACTGTGTTTGCCACAACTGGGAGATACGGTGTTTTAGAGTATGTGAGGATGTATATTATGGGTTTGTTGGACCAAAAGGGGTGTAAGATTGGTGAATTGGGATATGGGACGATATAATGTGGTATAAATATATACAAGATGTTTAAGATTATTTCACAATTCCGATTCTTTCGTGATTTAGGGTGGAAGTTACTGTAGGTTTACCTTCTGGTTCTTCTTGTGTTTCTTCTTGAGTGTTTGTTTGCCGTGTAAAGGTTCTTCTGAGTGTTTATTTGGTGCTCTTTTCGTTTAAAATTCTTCTCCAGTGTCGTTTGTGCATGTAAAGATTCTTTTTGGGTGTTCATAACTACTTCTTGAGTGTTCAATTGTCGTCTTGAGTGTCATTTGTTCGTGTATAATTTGTAGTGCAAATATTAGTATCCCAAGTAGTTTGTAGTGCATATTCGTATCTCAAGTAGTTTATATCTCAATCCTTTTCAGACTTCTCATACTTTTCATAAAAATGAAAACACTCAAATCCAACCTCCACCATAATTAATATAATAATAATCCACTCCAATCGAGTTCCCTTCTTCTCGTTCAAAACAGAAAGAAACGCACGTTGCTCCTCAGTAGCATAGTCCAACTTCCTGTTCAATATCGATATTCTCGAGTTAATATCAAGCACCTTCAGCACAGAATTGTATATCTTCTCCAAAGTAGGCTCACTCCAGTACATATCCGGGGTCTCAATCAACTCACTATACAAGTTGAGTTTCCCTCTCAACAAGAAAAGCCTCCCGGTCAACCTGAGAAACTCCGCCTCGGAAGTGGTAATTCTCTGCCCTTTTGAGAGGAACTCGGAGTTGTTTTTCGTAATCTGCAAGTGTGTTTCCAACGCCTCCTCCAAAACAGCCAATCTCGTAGATCTCGAAAGACCTATTGCAAACGCAGCCTTATCCAAGAGTTTCTTGTCTTTGGTGGGTCCGTTGACCACCATTATCTCGCCCTGCAAGTACGAGGTGGCCGTAGGACTGTTCAAATCTACCCAGTCCATCTCATCACTCTCAAAATCGCACATCTCCACTATGGAGTGCTGCAAAACGGGCAAGAAGTTCTTGATAATGTCCTCCTCAGACAAGTTCCAGCCCACCAAGGTTCCGTTGGATAGCACCATCAAGTCTTTTTCGTTCATTTTGATGCAAATCACCTCTTCAGGCACGACGATTCTGTACTCGTAGCCGTGGATGGCCGGCAAGAGGGAGTCAAAGTCGATGGCTTCACCCACCGTAACCGCATTTACGGGCGACAAGTACTTTGCCAAGGATTCTGGAGACGAGTGTGTCGACTCACTGAGCAACGAGAGTATGGTGGACTCGTTTTGGGCCTGGTCAGACCGTCTCAACTGCTTGATGGACGGCTTCTTCTTTTTGGCCGGGTTTCGGAGACTGGTTGCGGCTGCATTGATGCTGGATATACCGATTGCTTTAGACGAGTTGGTTCTGAGCAGCAACCGGAGCGTTTGGGACGCTGCTTGTCCAATTGCACGGAACATGAGGTGATTGAAACTTTTATTGTTCATTGTGTAGTTTGATTGTTAGATTAAGAGTGCGAGGATAAACTAGCAATGGCAAGGCTTTTATGCCAAGAGAATGTAGTGTTGTAGAGGCTTTGTTTTGTACAATGGATAGTGAGTTAGACGATTAGTTTAGTTGTTAGTTGACTAGTGAACACTAGGTATAGGCAGGGCATAGTTAATGTTGAGAATAATAGTGTATGTTGTTTAGTTTGAGAGGGTAGTGATACACGTGGGTATATTTGATTTAGTATGGAGGAGTTGGAGGGAATTGTTGATACTTATTGGGGTTTGATAATTTGCAGCTACTGGAAAAATGGTTTAGGTTATAGTATTTAAAGTGAAAATAGAGTTTATGTCACAGTGAAAATTAAGATCATGTAAGTAGTGAATTTGGTGTATGAAGAGCAGTGAAATTTGAAATTATGCAAGAGTAGTTATTGATTCATGTGAGTAAGGTAGTGGATTTGAATATATAAGTTGAAGAGTTGAATAGAGAATATACTTTTGTATCTATTTTAATTGAATTTTGTTAATTGAAATTTCCAAAGATTTGGTTGAATTTTCTCATAATCAAAGAAATTACAATTGGTTAATGAAAAGTGAATGAAAGAATGAAAAAATGAAAAAATCAAAGTAAATCAAATTGAACAATACTCAAATCACTGAAAATATTATAGCATATCTTGAAGGAATAACAACTCATGGCCTACAAAGAATGAACTCGTAAATTTCACTCCCTTATCTAAGAATATCAAAACCAAGGAAATCACAACCTAACCATCCTAACATAAAAGAATGATATCATAAACTCCTAATCATGATCTCCTAAAATTTCTTAACTATCAAAACCATTTTTATCCAAACCTAAATCTCTACACAATAATGACCATCCATACCCACCAAGTTTCAACCATGAAACTACGAAACGATACCACAATTGTAAGCTCACCTGCCTACTAAACTTCATCACTACCCCAGTTATCAACCAGCTAACTCGAAAGTTCACGTGCCTCGTATCCCAAACTCGTACTTCACCATTCGTATCTCCATCCTCGTCCATCTTATTCCTTCCCCGTCCATCTTATTGCTCCCCAAAGGTCATTTATTCGCTCTGAGGCTTATACCCACCTCCATCATTCAGATCTCGCACACCATTCTTCAACAAAACGTGTGAAAAATAGGAATCCAGGCACGGACAAAACAGAGTCATCCTACGGACAAACTCCAGAGGCACAAGGGAGATGGGCTTTTTTCTGGCCCTCCCAGATGTTTGGAAATGTGCTGTTTTAGGTTTAAATTGGGCACAAATCGGCACAAACTGAGGTGCTGGTTGATCTGAGGTAAACAGATCTGGAGGGGTGATCTGGGTGCAAAACATGAGGGCGATGGCTGGGCACGGAGTTGGGATCCAGCGGCGGGTGGGTGCTGTGGTGCTGCAGCTGCAACTTCTGCTGGCCCCAGAGCACTCGGCCTCCCCTGCCGTGCCCTGTTTTGCACCTTCCATCGCGATGGCCATGGCCAGGCCTAAAAAAAGAAAGCAGCTTTAGGACAAAAACAAAAACAAGGCAGAAGAAGAAATTGGCTAAGCGTGTGGTGTCTAAAAATACACAGGCACAGTATATTTAAGTACGAGTTTTTCCCTGAGATCATTTTCACCAGATCATTTTTACTATGTGGTATGTGAGAGAGTGAGAGGGGATGAGGATTGGTTGTGGGATTGTATTTGATTTGATTGGTTTGAGTTGATTTATTATGATTGGAATGTGATTGATTGATTGAGTTTGATTAACATTGATTATGATTTATTGAGATTGATTAATTGTTTATGATTGATCATGGATAATGATTACGTTGATCTTGGTTTGATTATCCACATCATTGTTGGATGATGTAGAAAAAGAGAAATTGACTCGAGATATTGCACTTTTACTGATTTATGTGTTTGGAGAATGGTGTGATGATTTTGATGGCTGGTTGAACTTTGTTGACATGAGAATTTTAGGATATTCAAAATTGGATATTTTTGATTTTGATTTTTTGGGTGGATATTGGTTTGATCAGTGTCATGAGAAATTCAAGATCAGCATTTCCAAGCATAGAATGTTAAATGTCAAAATTTCAGCACATCAAGTCAAAAGTGCAATAATCACCATATCAGGTTGACAAGTCAATATATGAATAAATCAGGTTGACAATATCGAAGAATCAACACATCAGGTTAACAATCATCAAATTTCAACAAAATAAATCAAATTCAAAATTTCTACAAATCTAGTATGCCATCATCAAATCCAGAATGTCAAACAAATCTAAACCAAAAACGTGAAACCGAAAAAAACAACCAAATCCCCAAACTAATCAAAACACAAATAACTAACTATTTAGCGGAATTTTCGGTTACATCAACTTCTTGGTCGACAGAACCAGAGGAGAAATTGTCGACAACCTTCTCGAAGGGTTGCAAAGATTGGAATACAGAGGATACGACTCTGCCGGTCTCGCCATTGACGGAGACGCCAAACGCGAAAACATCATTGTCAAGACCCCCGGCAAGGTCAAGGTCTTGAAGGACTTGATTTACAGCACCGAGTCCATCGACAGATCCACCGTCTTTGACAACCACGTTGGCATTGCGCACACCAGATGGGCCACGCACGGCCAGCCGGCCGTGTCCAACTCGCACCCCCAGAGATCCGACTTGACGGGCGAGTTTATCGTTGTCCACAACGGTATCGTCACCAACTACAGGGAGTTGAAGACCTTGCTCACCAGCAAGGGCTTTGAGTTTGAGTCCGAGACCGATACCGAGTGTATCGCCAAGTTGTTCAAGTACGTGTACGACTCGAACACCGCCGCCGGCGTCACTACCGACTTCAACGAGTTGACCAAGCAGGTTTTGTTTGAGTTGGAGGGCTCGTACGGTTTGTTGGTCAAGTCCAGCCACTACCCAGGCGAGGTCTGCGGTACCAGAAAGGGTTCGCCCTTGTTGGTTGGTGTCAAGACTGAGAAGAAGTTGAAGGTGGACTTTGTCGATGTCGAGTTCCCCGACAACAAGCCTGCGCCAAACGTGCCGGCCTCCATTTCCAAGTCCAAGTCCAACCTGTTGGGTTTGTTGCCTATTGCCGACGAGTCCAACTTGAGAACGTCCCAGTCGAGAGCTTTCTTGGCTGACGACGGCATTCCAATGCCCGTCGAGTTCTTTTTCTCGTCCGACCCTGCCTCGGTGATCCAGCACACCAAGAAGGTCTTGTTCTTGGAAGACGACGACATTGCTCACATTTATGACGGTGAGTTGCACATCCACAGAGCCAAGAAGGTTGCCGGCGACTCCACCACTAGAGAAATCCAGACCTTGGAGTTGGAGTTGAACGAAATCATGAAGGGCGCGTACTCGCACTTTATGCAGAAGGAGATCTTTGAGCAGCCAGACTCCACCTTCAACACCATGAGAGGAAGAATAGACTTTGAAAACAATCAAATCAACTTGGGTGGGTTGAAGTCGTGGTTGCCCACCATCAGAAGATGCAGAAGAATCATCATGATTGCGTGTGGTACGTCATACCACTCGTGTTTGGCCACCAGATCGATCTTTGAGGAGTTGACCGAGATTCCGGTGTCTGTTGAGTTGGCGTCGGACTTTTTGGACAGAAGGTCGCCCGTCTTCAGAGACGACACCTGTGTGTTTGTTTCGCAGTCGGGTGAGACTGCCGACTCCATCTTGGCGTTGCAGTACTGCTTGGACAGAGGCGCGTTGACTGTCGGTATCGTTAACTCTGTCGGCTCGTCCATGTCCAGACAGACGCACTGTGGTGTGCACATCAACGCCGGCCCGGAAATCGGTGTCGCCTCCACTAAGGCGTACACCTCACAGTACATTGCGTTGGTGATGTTTGCGCTCTCGCTCTCGAACGACTCCATCTCCAGAACCGAAAGACACAGGGAAATCATCCAGGGCTTGCAGAAGATCCCCGAACAGATCAAAAAGGTGTTGAAGTTGGAGAACAAGATCAAGAAGTTGTGCGACACCACTTTGAACCACCAGAAGTCGTTGCTCTTGTTGGGCAGAGGCTACCAGTTCGCCACGGCCTTGGAGGGCGCCTTGAAGATCAAGGAAATCTCGTACATGCACTCTGAGGGTGTGTTGGCTGGTGAGTTGAAGCACGGTGTGTTGGCGTTGGTGGACGACCAGTTGCCCATCATTGCGTTTGCCACCAGGGACTCGCTCTTCCCCAAGGTTATGTCTGCGATCAACCAGGTGACCGCCAGAGACGGCAGACCCATTGTCATCTGCAACGAGGGCGACGAGATCATCTCCAACGACAAGGTGCACGAGACGTTGGAGGTGCCGGAGACGGTCGACTGTTTGCAGGGCTTGTTGAACGTGATCCCTATGCAATTGATGAGTTACTGGTTGGCTGTGAACAGGGGAATTGACGTTGACTTCCCAAGAAACTTGGCCAAGTCGGTGACTGTCGAGTAGATATGATGATTGATGTTTTATAGAGCTGGCGATTGCAAAAAGATATTCTAAGGGGCAGCGCCTTCGGAGCCGAAGTGTAGACTTGTTGGCTTGTTAAATTGTACGTATAATATATTTAAAAAGGAATGGACCTCTGGTGGTGTACGAACGAACGAACGCAGTGAGTGAGTAATTAAGAATGAGTAAGTGAATGAGTGAGTGAGTGAATAACTTTATGACCAACATAGATTTTTATGGTCTACTATAGTGTAGTACAAACGCATTGAGGATCTCAAGTATGAGATCATTATTTGAACCTGGTTACTTAATCCACCAAATTCAGACTTCAAGAACAAGGTATGAAGGAGGATTTACTTTTCATTCCAAATCAACAAAAATTGAAGGGTATATAATTTCGAAATGAATATTTTAGAATTCTGTCAAGGTGTTAAAGCTCGAACCTGAATTCCACGAGAGGGTCATCAAATTGTATTGAGTATATTGTACTGATTTGGCTTCTACTGAGTATAACACTACTGAGTATAGTCCCACTAGTTATCTCTTCACTCCAGGTAAATAAATTTTTGGTCGGCCGCGCTCACAATAGTGACTCCATAACAAACTGGTTCACTAATTTTAAAACAGAATGGTCCCACTTTTTCAAATTCCCACTTGGTTCGCCATTTTTAGCTCTATGAAGATCCTCTCTCAATTGGTTCACCCAATCTAACCCTATTAGAGCAAATTAAGGCCCATTCTTCGCTTATATAAAACATCTAAATATACGCTCGTAAATGGCTTACGAAGATTTTGCATCTTCTGAAACGCACACTTTGAAGGTCATTTAAAGTTGGGTCACACATATAGCAGAATCCTAGTGTAGACTTGTTAATTTGTATGAAACTGTTGGGTTTGAGTTTAAAGGGGTTGGATTGTAGAGTTGGCCTTGGTGCTAGAGAGAGAGGACAAATAAAGATGTATTCTCTCAAACCGGAGTTCAAATTCAGTGAAATACTTCATTCTTCTGAAAGTGTTTAATGTCTTTGAAGTATTTATTCACTTCTATTACCAGTTAACTTAAGTATGTGCAGAGATACCTTGGAGTGAATTCTTAGTTTTCCAAAATCAAATGTGCCTACAATTTTGGGTGCAAAATTCAAACAATCCCGGAACAATTCACATTTTCTAGTGTCTCAAGACCATTCATACCATACACACATAGTAGTGAAATGTTAATAAAGCACACACAGTGTGTTTTAGCCTCCTGGTTTTCAAACACACCGTAAAACACACACAGTTCACACCTCATTATAAGAAGAGCAGAAACTGCACTCTAGAATCACCAACAATGGCTGTGATAACCCCCCAGATGCACTACTTGTTGGGCTTGTGGATTGGAGCAGTTGGTGTTAGTGATGAGCCTTCGTTCTTAATTGGATTTGACAAAAGTAAGTTGGTGCTCAAGATCAGGGACTATGGAGCGACGCATGGATTGGCGACGAGAGTGATCACCGACCCGACTCGCCGCACCCACAAGGTGACTCTTTACAATCCCCACAGGCGTGGAATCAAGGAAGACAACATTTTCTGGTACTTAATCACGAGGAATTTTGAGAGTGATGGTAAAGGAGGGTATAAGAAGAGGTTTCCACCTTTTTTTGTTTTTTGATTGTTTGGTCTGTTATAGTCTCTTCTGGTTTCTTATTTATTCTGATTTCTGATTTCTTATGGTTTCTTATTACTTCTGATTTCTGATTTCTTCTGATTTCTCATAGTTTCTTCGGTTTCTCACGTTTTCTTAGTTCCTTCCATTTTTTATGTTTTCGGTTTGTTCTTGATATTTGTGATTTCATATTTGTGGTTTATTTAGATAATGATATGTTCAAAGTGATCAATGTACAAATTTGAGTTTAGTCAACATGTTTTAGATATCAGGCAAACAACGAGTAGCGTCACAGCTGAATCACAACATTCAATAAACTTTCGCTTCACATATTGTGGACACTTTAGTAAAACTTCCATTACAACTAAATCAACCTATCCATCAATTCAAATAAATAATGTTAAACATTTACAAGACCTTACCACTAAATCCTTCAGCTCATTCTTATTCCCATTCTCAATCATCTCAATCACCCCATTCACCTCCATCTTTATCTCCTACTAAAATAATCTGAAGAGCCAAAGAAAGCAACACTGAAATCAAAAACCTTCTCCCCATAGTCCAAGTACCTCCCAGTATAATACCTAACACTGTCGTTCTCAACACCCTCAATCTTAGGACTGAGCCCAGTGGTTCTTCTCACACCAGCCAAGAACGCCGACGCCAACGTGAGGTCAATGCCAATGTGCACTATTCTTCCAATCTGTCTGTTAGTATGGTGGCAAAAAGTGGCAAATCACGGAATGTGCATCTCGAGCCAGCACAGTCCCGTCACACCCCACAAGCACATACCATTCCCATTTGTTTAATCTGTATCCAAAATCTCGCAAGTATTCCCAAGGAAAAGTAGCGGCAAATGTAAAATGGCTGGATCAAGAGCTCCTTATACGGCGAAACTGGTTCGCGCACACAGCCGACTAGAAAAAAACACATTTTGAAATGACGAGGAAAGGATAATCTGCTCCGACCTAGACGCTGGACTGTGCCATGAGCAGCACAACAGCATGAGCAGTGGACTTGGTTGATGTGTGGGTGATTTGTGGGTGATACGTGAGGCGATGCCGACACTATGGGTATTAGATAGACGATTTATGGTGCTCTGCCTAGGCGCAGCCTAGAGCTACCAGGATACTGCCTTTCAGGCAAATAGGGACAACAGTCTGATGTCTGGCTGTAGTAGTGACAGCAAGATGTTTTGATGGGTGAGAGATATACATGTGGATGCTGAGTTCCTTCACCACCAAGATGATGATACCAGTTTTGTTCTTACTTAAGAACTTTTTAGTCGTTACGTCCATTGGGTCCCTGTTGCTACCACTACAATGAGCACGACGAGCCGAATGCCGCCAACTTGCGAATCTCTAGCGTAATTTCTTCTTCTTCTCGCCCGGGTGGCACGTAAGTAAAAGTAGCAAGTTGGACTGGCGTTTGCTCTGATGGCGTTGTTGAGTGTTTGGGATTTGGTCCGGGTAAAAATTTGCCCTTCGAAAAACTAAAAACTTTTGCATAACAGTTGAAGAGATATAATGTCAGAGAGATACAGGGCGCCACCTTCTGGGCCGAGAACGCGTGATTTCAAGACTGAGAGGGAGGGAGAGAGAGGGAGTGAGTGGAGAGGGAGTGAGAGAAGTGGGAGTGAAAGAGGTGGGAGTGAAAGAGGTGGGAGTGAAAGAAGTGGGAGTGAAAGAAATGGTGGTGACAGAGGAAATGAGAGAGGTCATGAGAGAGGTAATGAAAGATATGACAGAGGGAATGATAGATATGAGAGAGGTCATGAAAGAGGAAGTGAGAGGTATGAGAGAAGTGGAAATGAAAGATATGAGAGAAATGGAAATGAGAGATATGAAAGAGGTAATGAAAGAGGAAGTGGAAATGAAAGAAATGGAGAGAGATATGATAGAAACCATGAAAGAGGAGAAAAGTATGGAGCAGAAAAACATGAAAGAGGAAACGAGAGAAACGAAAGAAACGATAAAAACCAAAGATATAAAACCAAAAAAGACCGACAATTCAAACCAAATGCTCGTAAATTTGGAGAAAGAGACAACTACAAACCTCGCGAATTCAAAAACAGAGACTTTCAAAGCGGAACGAGAGACCCCGAGTACTCCAAATCTCAAACCTCAGCACCAAACAGACAACCCATAAACCCCAACAGGCAAGCTAGGGCCACAAATCCCAACAAACAACCCAATAGACCACCCCAGAAACAACGGGGCAAGATAACACACGAATCCAAGGCCGCCAAGCAGAGCGAGTTGCCCACTGGACCCGGCGGACGTTCTTTCCCGTCCGGCCCAGGCCAGTTTCGCGGCGAAAAAGACATCAGAGGGGCCAAAAGACAGCACCCTCCGTCAGAACCTCGCAGTTTCAGGAAAAAACAGGACAGAAGAAAGCCCGAAACGAAGGAAGAGCCCGTCAAGTTGACACCACTGCAAATCTACTGCGTCAAGACCACCAGACCTGGTGATGCCTACAAGATTGTTCAACAGGTAGGGGAAGGAACATACGGTAAAGTGTACAAGGCCCGCAACACGATCACTGACGAACATGTCGGCATGAAGAAGTTGCGGTTGGAAACAGAAAAAGAGGGTTTTCCGATCACTGCGTTGCGTGAAATCAAGTTGCTCCAGTCGTTCCACCACCCCAATGTGGTTGGCTTGCTTGAAATGATGGTGGACCACAACATGATCTACATGGTTTTCAACTATATGGAGCATGATCTCACCGGATTGTTGACGCATCCAGACTTGAAGTTCCAGGAAAGCCACCGCAAGTACCTTTTCAAGCAGCTCGTAGAGGGCTTGAACTACTTGCACAAGCGCAGGATTATCCACCGCGACATCAAGGGATCAAATATATTGGTGGACAGCACTGGCCTGCTCAAAATTGCCGATTTTGGGTTGGCACGGCCCATGAAGCTCTTGCGGCCCGGCGAAAGCCCCGACTACACCAACCGTGTCATCACCATCTGGTACCGGCCACCGGAGTTGTTGCTCGGGACCACCGACTACGGTCGCGAGGTGGATATCTGGGGCGTGGGGTGTCTTTTGATCGAGTTGTACCTGAAGAGCGCGATCTTCCAGGCGTTTGACGAGATTGGGCAATTGACCAAGATCTTCAACGTGATGGGCACGCCGAGCATGGCGGACTGGCCGGACATTGCGAACCTCCCGTGGTTTGAGATGATGAAGCCGAAGGTGAACTTGGCGAGCCAGTTCCGGCGCATGTACGAGGGAGTGTTGACGCCGCAGGCGTTTAACTTGGCGGAGCAGCTCTTGAGCATGAACCCGGGAAAGCGGTTGAGTGCGGAGCGTGCGTTGGAGCATGCGTATTTTAGGGACGAGCCGAAGCCGGAGCCGTTGACGTTTTTGAGGGAGGTGAAGGGCGAGTGGCATGAGTTTGAGACCAAGAAGCGGAGGAGGATGGAGAGGAAGAGGTTGCAGGATGAGAGAACGAGTCTCAACAACACGAGCGTAGCGAGTGTTGTTTGAGCAACGTGAGCGTAGCGAGCGTTGTATGATCAATAAACTGGAATGTAAGTGTATTGGTCGAGTCATTAAAATCGAGTAACATCGAAGACTACAATCTCGAGTGTTGTTTGAGCAACGTGAGCGTAGCGAGCGTTGTATGGTCAATAAACTGGAATGTAAGTGTATTGATCGAGTCATTAAAATCGAGTAACATCGAAGACTACAATCTCGAGTGTTGTTTGAGCAACGTGAGCGTAGCGAGCGTTGTATGGTCAATAAACTGGAATGTAAGTGTATTGATCGAGTCATTAAAATCGAGTAACATCGAAGACTACAATCTCGAGTGTTGTTTGAGCAACGTGAGCGTAGCGAGCGTTGTATGGTCAATAAACTGGAATGTAAGTGTATTGATCGAGTCAATAAAATCGAGTAACATCGAAGACTACAATCTCATATATCATTGAAGACAATTAACAATTGTACTATAGAAGCAAACAATCCGTCCATCAGATTATCCAAACCAACCATCCGTGCATCCTGAACATCGAATCTCGTCTGCATTCACAGCAAACCAACAAACTGTACATTCTAACCAAACACTGGTGTTCCTCACCCAGAACCCTTTGATTCCTGAAAGTGCAATATATGTAAAAAGTCTTAGCACAGGAGCAGCCACCTCTTGGTATAGTAACACAATTCAAGTATTAGTGATGTAATTTTGAGAAACAGAATACAAATTTTTGGTTTGAATTTGAAGAAAGTTGTGAAAGTATAGAGAAGATTAAAGTTTAAGTTCATATGATTTGATGATTTGGATGTGATTTTGGGTGTTGGAGTGAGTTAAATGGTGGAGCCAGGAGGGTACAATTTTCATGGAGAAGTAGAGTTGGCGAATTTCGATGAAAAGAAGTAGGGATGGGAAAACAGTTCGAGATTTAATGAATTGTATTAAGAAAAGTACAGTGTTGACGATCAATGAAAAGAAGTAAGGATGTGATAAGTATTCAATGAAAAAGGGCTCAGAAAGCACAGTATTGACGATTTAAGAAAAGAAGAATACTAAAGAGGAAAAGTAGTTTGGTACCTCAGAGAAAAGTTAATTGAAAGTTGTGAGAGGAAAAAGTTTACAAGGCGATGAACAGGGAAAAGTTTAAGTAAATTAAACGAACTGGAAATGCTTATTGAAGGGCTTATTGAAGTCAAATGGGGGAAGTGGTTGTTATTGAGTAGGAAAACTTGAAAGTACAATTGAACTGGGAACAGTTTTGAAGCTACTAGGAGAAGAAAGTGTTGATTGAAAGCACTATCGAGGGAACACTTCTCTTGAAAGTACAATTAACGACACTTCATGAATTAAAATTAATCAAAACTCGAAGCACTACTGAACACGTAAACTGAAGTACGGTACCTCAAACAAAACCTTAATGAAACTCAGTACCTCAAAGAAAAGCTTATTGAGTACCGTTCCTCAAACAAAAGCTTAAAGAAGGAAAAGTCTCAAAGAAAAGCTTAACGACAGTAGGTTAGGGAAAGGTTGCATCTTTAGAGTTGTGTTGGCACGACAAACGCGTGTAGAACAAGCATAAAAGGGTGCGCATTTTACTATATCATGAGCTTGTGCCTTTTCCAGAAAAGCATCCAATGATCCCGGCACCCGGATTCTCTTACAGGCAAACCTAGATAGAATTCATTCAGATACTAATCCAGGTGCTCACCAGACACTATCCAGGTACTCACCAGATACTATCCAGATATTCACCAGATATATATATTCCAGACACAGATATTCTAGAAACATATCCAGATATTAATACAGATTCTTATCTAGATAGTACATGCTAATCCAGATTCTAATCCAGATACTAATCCAGATATTAATACATTCTATCCAGACACTAATCCAGATACCAATACACTCTAATCCAGACCAATTAAGGTACCCCAGTCAATCCAAATTTTGACACCAATCCGTTTCTCTCACGCAGATAATCATCCTAATCCATATTAATCATTCTAATCCAGATAGTCAGATATTCAGATGCTAATCCAGATACTGAGCTATATTCTAACCATTCTAATCACTCTATCCATTCTAGTCCAAACATTCAGATGTTAATCGTACAACCCAGTACTCTCAAACTCACCAAATTCACCCATCAAACCACTAAAAACTGCTAAACTAACCAAACTGTATACCCATACTAAACAGCTAAACTATCCACCCATACTAAAACAAATACTAAACTGCTAAACTATCCACCCACACTAAAACAAATACTAACTGCCTTCCCCTACACTGGATGTCACTCTGTTTGTGTAACTCGGCTAAATATACGATAAAGTCAGAGCACCCACTCGCCCCAAGCCGTCGCTGATCCGAGCCAGACGTTCGCTCCGGCCCACTCGCCTCAGAAGCCTCACCGGTGGGCCGCCCCAAACCTCTGCACACCTCCCTATTTCCCATCACAGCTTGTCATATCGCCCGTTCCAGAGCACGCACGCTCAATCCGTAAAAAAGCGTGTCTGCACTCCATGGTTGCAAATATCCATGGCATGCTGGCAATTCTAGTTTGTCTGTGATGGCTATGGTATGATATAGCCTTCCCATCCAAGTCATTCTACTCCTATATATCAGTAGACATACCATCGCTAACATTTTCATCTACAACCTCGACAGAACACCCCCCCCTGACAACCATTGACACTATCATTCTATCATTCTATACTCCTATCCTCCAACAATAGAATAGACGAAGCAGCCACAAAAAGAAATGAAAAAGTTATGGCTACGCGTCTCAGCAACATTCCAATAGGGCAAACAAGGAGGTGACATGGCTGAAATGCGGAGGCCGTGGTGAGAGGTCGAGGTGATTGGTCTGCTCACATGCACATTCTGGTGCTGGTTTGTACTGGGTGTTCGCATTTGACTGGCGTTGTGTTTACTCTGTCTTTTCTTTCTTTATCTCTTGTTCTTTTGTTTGCTCGCCCTACATTTACAAAATTTTGTCCCAAATTTTTAAATCGGTTTGTTAAGTCTTTTTTTTTAGATTAACCGTTCATGGTCCAGGTTAGGGGATCGCCGTAGTAAAACATAGAGAGGCGATACATACAGCAGTGAAAGTACACAGGTGGCCGATAAGACTATCGACACGAAGAAACATTGGATTGATCATATCAGATAAGGGAGTCATTAGTGAGGATTCATCAATAAGTGATTCATCAAGTGGATTCATCAAGTGGATTGATCAATAAGTGGATCAATCAATCATAAGAGCTTCATCAAGTATAAGTGAGGATTCTATAACAACCAGATTCTGAGTCAACAAAACTATCGTTCTGGAATCATCAACGTCAACATCAAACACCAGAGTTCTTCAGAATCAATCAAACGTGAAGGTTTTCTAATCAATCAAAAATCACAGATATCTAGAGTTCTCAGGTATTACGATTATCAAGCAACCTGTCAAACATCCAGAGAATCAATCAACATCAAATTGCAGAATTTATCAGCCAAAATTCGAATCAATCAAACGTCAACTGTCAGAATTAATCAGCAAAAGTTCGATCAATCAACTTCAACTTTCATCAGAATTAATCAGCCAAAGTTCGAATCAATCAAACCATTCTCAGAGCAACATCTAGAGCCTCAAAACTTTGAGCTCAGAACTTTTTTACCTCAAAATACAACCTCAAATTAGAGCTCAAAAATAGAGCCAAAACCTCAACAAATTCATAAACCACATTAATAATGGGAGCGTGCGCATCCAAAGAAACGAAACCGGTCACGGCCGAAAAAACAACCAACAAGCCCGGCAAGCGGCAGCAGCAGAAACAGACACTCGAGAAGAAGGGCTCGTCGATCGCGACGGCCACCAACAACATGACGTCGGGGTCGTCGAACGGGTCCAGCAGCAACCCCGAGCACGCTGCGGCGGGCGCCAGCGGCGCGTCGCCCATGAGCCCCACGACCGGCGGCGGCACCGACGAGAGCATCGACGAGCTGCTCGCAACGTCCGCGTCCAAGCGCGAGGTCAAGGTCTTGCTCTTGGGCTCGGGTGAGTCCGGCAAGTCCACCATCGTCAAGCAGATGAAGATCTTGCACCAGAACGGCTACTCCAAGGAGGAGTTGTACGAGTACAAGCCGTTTGTCTACAAAAACATCTTGGACTGCATCAAGACGGTCATCAACGCCATCATGGACATCCAGCCCGACTTGATCAAGAAGAACAACAAGATCCAGGTGATCAGCGAGGAGCCCGTCAGCCTGTTGGACCCGTCCAGCAGAAGAGCGGCCGCCGCCCCCGCGACCGCCGCCGACGACAAGGGCGTCATCAAGTACGAGGACCTCAACCTCATTCTACAGTACGAGTTCACCATCGACACCGAGGAGGTGTTCAACGCCGAGGTGGCCGCCAAAATCAAGAAAATCTACAACACGCCCGAGGTCAAGGAGTTCATCCGCTACCAGCAGGGCAACTTCTACCTCGTCGACTCGACAGACTACTTCTTGAGTGACTTGGACAGGATCACGAGCCACTCGTACACGCCGCTGCTCTCGGACATCTTGCGCACGCGTAAGAAGACGTCGGGTATCTTTGATTTCCGCTTCCAGATGGGCGGCGGTTTGAACATACACATGTACGACGTGGGCGGCCAGCGCTCCGAGCGCAAAAAGTGGATCCACTGCTTCGACAACGTCACCTTGATCATCTTCTGCGTGGCGCTCTCCGAGTACGATCAGGTGCTACTCGAGGAAAACACCCAGAACAGAATGGAGGAGTCGCTCACCTTGTTCGACTCCGTCATCAACCTGCGCTGGTTCGCCCGCACCTCCATCGTCTTGTTCTTGAACAAGATCGACGTCTTTGCAGAAAAGCTCCCCTACTCCCCGTTGGAGAACCACTTTAGCGACTACACCGGTGGAAACAACATCAACAAGGCCGCAAAGTACATCTTGTGGCGTTTCACCCAGGTCAACAGGTCAGGTTTGAACATTTACCCGCACGTCACACAGGCCACAGACACATCTAACATCCAGTTGGTGTTTGCGGCCGTCAAGGAGACCATCTTGGAGAACTCCTTGAGGGACTCGGGGATTTTGTAGTGGCTGTTCAGGCGTATCCAGTACCCCAGACTCCATCCTCATCATGAACATTCCGACACATCAACAACAAAAATGCAATAATAGGTATCTTCCATTTTCAATTCTGACAGACTCGGAGACTCGTTGAGTACTATTTGCGCCGGTCTTTTTATATCCCTTTCATGTTTTGTTGTGTTCCGTTCTCTATTTATTTTGAGTTAATAAAATGAACGATAAGATATGTAGGAGATTTTCTTACTTGTTGATTGTGGGTGAGTGATTGCGAGGTTGGTAGTTTACACTCATATCATACTCACTACTCTCATCTACGCAATTATCAAGAACAACTATTCAAATGTGCACCCAAGTGATCTTTGATTTCAGTGATTGAATATTCATTACAACTTAGAGATGCATCAGCCTGACAATATTTGCTAATAGAAAATAGAGTTCACTGTTTCCAACTACTCACAGAATTGCAATCAACATATCTAAACAGTTTCAGGTTGTGGTCACCGTGTGAGTATTCACTGAATTGCATTCACTCTTAACTATTCACTGAATTGAATTCACCTTTAACTATTCAAAGAATTTCAGTCCTGTTTATCAATTTACAGAATTTTAGTCACTGTTTGGCTATTAACATAATCCAGTCACCATTTCTAACTATTCACTGAATTGTAGTCACTTCTTACTATTCACTGAATAGAAGTCACTTCTTACTGTTCACTGAATTGCAGTCATTCACTGAATAGAAGTCACTTTTAAAGTATTCAAACTGCATTCAATAAGCCGTATTCTCTACACTTAACCACCAAACACCAGAGAACTATACTTTTAACTTTCAACTACTAGAATTGCAGGTACACTAATCTTTGCTATTCAGTTCCTAGAATTGCAACCCATAAAGAGTTTTCATCTTATTTAATTTGCAGCCAAAATAACTGCACTCTCCTTCACCTCCAACTAAAATTGCAAACAAAAAGTATCTTATCTATTAAATCATAATTGTATGGTTAAGGTGTATTAAACTCTTCACAGAACAGCAGTCAGATAAACTGTTGTAACAAACTGTATTCTTCATTTTTCTTACTCTTCGCAGAATATGGTACCCTACCCATACGGTTGTTTTCGAATAAAGAATAAAAACGATGAAAATTATTTGTCAACAAATGAAAATACCTTCACCAATAACATAATAAACGGTACGCACTTACCCTTCATACAATTGCAGCCTAACCGTGGTTACAATGAACCATTTACTCCCATCACTAAAACTACACTCAATCTCACCCAGAAATATCATTGTATACACCTACTCAGCAGCTACAACCGTTCCTTCTTCTTTGTTTCGGACGTACTGTAGGTTGAAGCTGCCTCTATTTCCCCTTCCTCTGGCGCCGCCTCTTCCACGCGTCCCGCGCAGCCTGTGGCTTCCTCTACCTCTCCCTCCTCTACCTCTTCTGTACACGCTCTCCTCAGGGTTGAGGTCAAGTGCTTCTAGGAGTGCCGATGCCTTGTCGTTTTTGGAGTCGCCTTCTTCTGGGGTTGGAGGTTTGGGTGAGTCTTTAGGCGAGTGCCTTGGAGAATGCTTATGTTCGGGTGAATGTCTTGGAGAGTGTTTATCTGAACGAGGTTCGTTAGAACTTTTGGTTTCTATCGATTTTACATCTGAATTCTCCTTCAACTCTTTTGGTTCTTTAAGTTCTTTAGGTTCTTTTGGTTCCTTTGGATCTCTTTGCTCCTTTGATTCCCTTGGCTCTCTTTGCTCCTTTACCTCTCTCTGTTCTCTCGGCTCCCTATTCTCCTTACCCTCATCTTCATCCTCTCCCTTCTTGTGAAACCTCCCCTTTCTCAACGGAGACTTGGCATGTTTTCCCCGGAAACGACCCTTGTCGTCGTCGTCCTCATCTCGCTTGCTTTCTCCATTTATAACTCTCTTATGCTTTACGTTCGCCTTTTCTCGTGAGTTTTTGCTCACCATCTCGGAAAACTGTTTTTTGAAGTTGGGTCTGTCTTCCTCAACAGGTCTTGACTCTTCTTTGGATCTTTGGGGTGATTTTTCCTTGTGTTTTGGGTTTTTTGGTTCTTTAGAATCTTTGGGATCTTTTGGATATTTATGTTCCTTTGTTACCTTTGGTTCTTTCAAATCCTTAACTTCCAGGTCTTTTGGATCCTTAGATTCGTTTGAATCTTTTGATTCCTTAGATTTTGAAATTTCATTTTCTTGCTTAGATTTTGAAGTTTCATTTTCTTCCTTAGGAATTGAAATTACATTTGATTCCTTAGATTTTGAGAGATCATCTGATTCCTTTAAGTTTGAATGATCATTTGATTCCTTCAACTTTGAAAGATCATTTGAATCACTTAACTCCTTTGATTTTGAATCACTTATTTCAATTGAATCCCCCACTGGTGTCTTCTCCAACCCCTCAACCTGCCTCTCGACCCCCACAACGTCGCCCGTCTCCAAATTGCCCTGCGGCGGACTCGTCGCAGGCACCTTCTTCTTCAATATCACCGGCTTGTACACCAGCTTCGGCGCAGCCTGCTTGCGCGCGGCCCTCCCTCGCGAGCCCTGCAACCCGTCCGGCTTCTCGCTCAACAACTCCGCCAACAGCTTCCCGTTCGAGTCGTACACATTCGGCGGAGGCAGCGACACGTTGGTCTCTGCCTTCTCCGCCTCCACCACCGCTGCCGGCGCCGTTTTCTTCTTCTCCTCCACCAGTCTCTTCAAAATCAGCACAGACGGCCGTCTACCCTCCACATTCGAGGGTCTTCTCGAGCTCGCCGAGTTTCTTCTCGGCCTGTTGTCGTGTCTGTGGTAGTCGGGGTCGTCTGGGTGCAACTCATGGTACTTTTTTTCGATTTCCTGCTGGATGTGCAAGGTATCCACCGGTTTTGCTGCTCCAAAAGGGTTTGATTTGGGTTTGGGGGGGTTCATATTGCCACCACTAGCTTGTCCACCCCCTAATCCAATACCAGAACCAACAGAACCACTTCCACCACTTCCAGAACCAACACCAGGACCACTTCCACCACTTCCAGAACCAACACCACTCCCGTCACCCCTCCTATACTGCTCATGATGCTTCCCAGATACAAAATCCTGCTGGATCCTCTCAATCTCACCAGCATGCTGCTGATTAAACTGAATACAGTACTGAAAATCGTTAAAGTCAGCCAAGTCCACCATCACCTTACGGCTGCCCTTATAATACAAGTCCGTCCACTTCAACACCTTGGACAAGTCCTGAAAGCACTTCAACTCGACGAAACTGACCTTCTTGATGACATGCGTCTCCAATATGTTGCTCGCCGGGTCCACCACTATCTTGAACTTGACGTACTGGGTGTACCTGCTCTTGAACAAGTCCTCGACAAACTCGTCGCCCAGGGTAACGGGCAAGTTGGTGAGCTTGACGATGTACGGCGGGCCGTTGTCGTACGTGGCAGATTGCCTGTGCTTGGGTGCTCCGTAGCCGTGGCTGCTGTTTGCGCCGTAGAAGGAGTCGCCAGAGTACGCAAAGTGCGCCGCTCCGCGCTCAATGGGCACGGAAATGGACGCCATGTCGATGTCGTCGTCTGCCCACGAGCCTCCGTATGCTGCTGGGTTAGTATTTTGAAAATGGCATAGGTTTTGGGTGGATACGTACAGTCATTCTTAATGAACTCCTCTAAGCTCATCTTTTTGGGAGGAACTGTGGTGTTAGTAGCGATCTTTTTTGGGGCGGAGGGATTGAAGCGCGGGGGGTCTGCTGGTGGGGCTGCCTGTTGGATCAATCGAATCACGCGAATTGACTTACCCATATCTTGTGTTGGGGTGATTTGTTTATGATCTGTTAAAAAAATTTGAGACTGCTGGATTGTGGTATGGATTTTGTGTTTGGTAGCGCGGGGTCATTAAGAAGAGAAAGCGTAAGAATGGAGTGAGTAGAGGGGGAAGAATAGAGGGTGGAGGGAGAGAAAAGAGAGGAGGGTAGAGAGATGAGAGGTGAGAGTAGAGGGTAGAGAATTAAATAGAAAAGAGAAAAGTTAGATAAGAGAAAAGTTAGAGAGGAGAACCCGATGGAGAATAGGTCCTCTACTTTCATTTCGTAAAGAGGTTTAAATTTAGTGATTGAGTTTGTGTTTATTGAAGAGGGTTGTTAGGGTGGTTTGTACTAGTTAGTGAGGTAGTGAGTATAGTTTACAATAAGTTAGTGAAGAGAGATACCATTGAGAGAGATTTCTAGTGAGGGTTATCAGTGAGAGAATTTACTAGTAAGATTACTAGTGAGGAATTACTAGTAAGAAAATTTACTAGAAGATTACTCGTGAGACCCACCCGATACTTTCCAACCTCCAAACACCCTTATCTTGATTAACGTCAAGAATTTTCTTTATTGGCAAACACTAACATTCACTAACAGCATTTTCTACATCTCTAATTTCTTAACAAATCCACACATTTGATAATTTTAGAAATGTACAATTCTCGCAATCTCAAATTACAAACTCGAACTCTAATTGCCAAACATTCTTCCAACGTTTTCATGCAGAATCTCAAACGGCTAAGCGTTGCCCATTATTGTAAACTCCATGTGAAAATACCGTTGAACGAAGACTGAAAATGCTCATACCAGTATGCTAGCCGAGACTAGCGTTGGACGGCGGAGTTTGGGAAATTTAGGGGTCTGGGGTGGGAATTCAGTCGAGCGGATTGTTGGGTGGGTTGGATGCACCTGAGAAGAATTGTCTGGAGGTTGCATCGGTGTGTGTGAGGTTGCATCTGAGGTGTGGGTGGAGTGGACGGTGGATCACATGGGTAGTTTGAGCCAGGGCATTTTTAAGAGGACATCAGTATTTAAGTGTATTTGAGAATTTGAGTGAATCTTGGTAATTTGAGTGAGTGTATCAAGTTATCAGAACTTAAGTGTTTTTAATGTGTATCCAGTATATTTGTCGAGAACCCAGTGAGTTCCAATTTAATTCTGAACTCTCGAGATCTTTTCGAGGAGAAAATTAATGGCTGCAAAAACTTTATTTCGCCTCAAGCTCACGCCGTGCCTGTCTGTTGTGACGTCGGAGTTTGAGGACTTTGAGGAGTATGGGGTGGCTCGTGTAGTTTTGAAGTTGTGAGGTGATCGGGACGTTGCTTTGGAGGGAATGTGGTTTTAAGGTGTTTTTTATTGGCGACGACCTAGAGGACACCACGGCCACCCAGGACTACATGGCGACCAACGTGCACTTCGCCTAATTGAACCAATTTAACTAAGACGAGGAAATATGATCAGGCGACTCCAAGAGGAGTGTGAATTTAGTGAGGATAAATAGAGTAGGCAAATTAAAGCGTCGTAAATTTAAGAATTTAATATATTTAAAACTAACATCACTGACCTAACTATATTAATATATCTATTAAAGTTATTAAGATGAGTTTATTATGATGACGACTTTGATTATTATGAAATTAAGTTGTTTTTAGCGACATTATGTCTTTAATTTAATAAGGTGTCTACGCTTATTACGATTTTAAGATACTTTCACGGCCCCCATATAGATGTCTTAACGCTTAAAACATAAAAATGTCTGAAGTTATTTACATATTAAGATGTCTTTACGACTTCTATGATATCAAGATGTCCTAAATTTTATAACATAAAGATGCCTGACGTTAACATATTAAGATGACTTTACCGCTTCTATGACATCAAAATGTCCTAACTTTTATAACATTAAGATGTCTAACGTTATTAAAATATTTATGTCCTTACGACTTCTATGATATCAAGACGTCTTAACTTTTGTAACATTAAGATGTCTAACGTTATTAACATATTCATGTCCTTACAACGTTTATGATATTAAGTTGCAGTGTTCATGTTCATGATTTTCAACACATCTTTTATTCTTAAGTTTCATATATCCATCATATTAATTTTATGAAATCTTGAGATACTAAATATGAATCCCTCTGTAGTCTTTTATTACAAATCACCAAACTTATCATAGGTCTCCCTCCAGTTGGCAAAAAAGCCCTTGAAAAATCTGGAACCCAAGCCAACATCCTTGGACCCGGTGGTGGCTCTAATCAGATGCATCGACAACTGCGAGATGCCCACGTCGATCGTTCTCGCACCCGTCTGCGTCGAGATGGACGGCCCGATGGTCCCTCCCGATCTCGAGTCGTTCCTGATCTGGAACTTCTGGATCTTGTCGCCGTTGACACGGCCCAACTCCTCAATGAGCGCGGCACCAATGACGTCCGTCGCCATGTGCCCGTTCGGGTCAAGCGAGAGCGTGATCCCGGTGTTGGGCAACGGGCGGTGGTGCTCCAAGTACACGCCTGCAAAGTTCGGGTTGAAGGTGTGCGTCACGTCCGCAGAGAGGATAATGGTGTTTGCGTACGCCAACCGGGCCTGCTCCTGGACGTCCGCGCCGTCCTTGTGGAAATATGCGCTGCCCAACACACGCAGCACCACCAGCTCGATGAGCCCGCCCTTGGCGCCGTCTCTCGCCAACGACCCCACCTCCTCAAAGTTGACCAAGTCCACGAGCGAAAACGAGTCGTCGCCCAATAGTCCGTCCTTGTCCGCCTCCAACAACGCAATCACGGCCGCGTACGAGCACAACCGGTCGTCCAAACGTGGCGCATACAAGAACTCCTTGTCCAAACCACCGACAGTACCCTTTTGAACGTCATATAATTGCAAGTCCCATTGAACAATATCACTGACGGCGACACCAGCCAATTTGGCAACATACCTCAACAATTTTAAAGAGTGACGTCCGTACAAGGGAGCCCCCTTTTCATCCGGCGACGCCACCTCCGTCTCAGCATCATCGGAAAACCCAACCACAGGCACCGCCTGCGTCTCCTTGTTGAACGGCCCCACCGCAGGCGCACCAAAGTGCGGCGCCAACGTCGGAATGTGGGCGATCGGGCTCGGCGTCGAGTCCACCAACTTCTGCACAACCTTGCTGCCGTCCCTCACCAACACCCTGCCACCAAGCCCCAAGTCCCTGTCGAACCACAAGTCGTTCAAGGTGCCCCCATATGGAGCCACACCCAACAACTCGTAGCCCTCCACCTTGTTTTTGACCGAGCTGGGCTTCAACAACGCCGTCAACGCGTCAACGTGCGACCCGATGATGCCCACGCCCTTGTCGGCGGTCCACTTCGAGCCCACCACAAATGCGGCCAAGTTCGCACCGTTTCTCACAGTGTAGTACTTGCCGGGCTTCAACTGTGACCAGTCGCCTTTCTCGCTAATGTAGCTGAATCCGTGCTTGTTCAACTTCTTGGAGAAGTACTCGACGACGTGGTAGATGGTGGGTGCAGTGTAGGTGAATTCAATGTACTCGTCGGTGTACTCCTCCAAGCTTCTGTTGAGGTCGACCGTGGAGGAAGACTTTGGGCTTTGGGTGCCAATTGGCTTGGATGGTTGCTTTTGAGTGGATTCAATAGAAGCCAATGCGGTCTGGATACCTTTGAGGATGTCTTCGATGTTGTTTGCCATGATGATGGTGGTAAAGGATAAAGAAGAGTGGTTTTAAGATAAAAAAGAGTGGTTGTAAGATAAAAAAGAATGGCTGTAAGGTTTATATTTGCCGCCACATTTGGATTAGTGCTAGTTCTGGCTGTTTTGGGAAGGAAAAAGTGAGTGCTGGTTTTGGTATTGTGATGGCTGAAATTGTGATGGATTGAATTGTGGAGGATGGGGGGGAAGTGGGTGAATTTTGAGTATATAGAGGGTAGTTTGGTGTATAGAGGGTATATAGACAGGCATAGAAGGAACGTAGGTAGAGTGAAATGTCCTGCAAGATTGTTATGCACAGTAAAAGAGACATAACAACATATCGAGCAAAATAAACGACTTAGTGACAAATACAAGTGATTAGTAAATGGATAGGAAATTAGAAATAATCGCGGAGCATAACGGTATAGAGTCACTGAGAGCGAATTCAAGTCGCATGACACCAGCTTACCACCTCTAATTGGCTATCAAAGCAAATGACTCAATACATAATTTGTGTAATGTAGGGAGGGCCGTCGCGGTGGATGGACAAAGGAGATTGCCGGTGGAGGCTGAGGCTTCTCGGTTGGTTGGTTGTGTGGGGTGTTATTGGCTGCATTCGCGTACCTACATGGCGATTTGACGTGATTGAGGATGGTGGAGTGGTGGTATTATGATCAGATTGTTTTGGTGTGAGTATGGTTGATTGTGGTATGAATGGTTGTAGAGTTGATTTTGGTGTGAGTTGGAAAGTAGTTTTTAGTGTGTATTGTAATGTTTAATATGGTACGATTGGTGGTAAAATTGAGTTTGTAAAGTCGATTTTGGTATGGATTGTGAAGTTGATCTGATAAGTTGAAAATTATGGCTGGGCAGAAATATAATATAGCTGACAAAGTTGAAGCCTCTTCGAGGTTGACGTTGTACTTTCTATTCAGTGTTGTCTGATTGTTAACTTATTTAATTACATTCGTTGACGTCTTGAAAAGCGATGAGAATCAAATTTAGAGTTCTTAGTAAAATTTCATCGTTAATTTCGTTAACGGAAGAAGCGGTAAAATGTATAACCCTTTCGAATAGTCTACATATGAACACTCTCAAGTCCAATCTGAACACTGAAAACCTTTGGAAATCTTGAACCTTATTTGGGTTCAAAAATCGTACTCTTAACGTGCTGGTAATTCTCATAACTAAAATCCCATTTGTCGAGTTGTCTCTGGCTGACTTATTGTCCCGGTAGTATCTGGTGTTTCCCTTGTAGGGGAACCTGATTCTTCTGGGTTGTTGTTTCTTCTAAGTCTAGCCATGTTGACAACTTTCTTTGTTGCTTTGTACTCGAGAATCACTTCAATCTCTATCAGTGGTCCTCAGCCTAACAATTACTGAATAGAGTTTCTACATTGATGCACCTGTACTTCTCTATGTTGTTCTCTCTATTTTCATATCCAGGGGCATACGAACCTTATATGTTCAGATCCTTTTCTCCTTAATACATCAAATCCCTTTCTCCACTTCTTATTAGTAATGTAGAATTTCCTGTCTCATATATGGACAAGAGCAGCTAGTCGTAAGCCTGTGAATGTTATTTCATCATCATTTCATACTTTAGATAGCATTCTGTTCAGGATTTACGTGGAGAGTGCAAGTGAGTCTCAAGTTGTCATCATGAAGTCATCACTTCCAAGATACACCTTGACAGTCTACATATGAGCACTCTCAAATCCAATCTGAATACTGAAAACCTTTGGAAACCCTACACCTTTTTTGGGTGCAAAAAGCGCGCTCTTAACGTGCAATTTTTTCTCATAACTAATCCATTACAAGCGCTACTACCGAATTCAAGCTAACAAACCACTTTAACGTATCTCCCGAAATTGTAGGGGACAGTGGTAATTGATTAGACAACTCAACTATCTTCTGTTGAACTAAGGAGGTAACTAATCAGCGGACACATGGCCCTTTACATAGACATTCCTTGTGTAGTAAGAGACTAGAGCTCAGTCTATTGCTCATCAAGGGGTTCAAAGCATACGACTTATTACAGTCGTAGCTCAGTGTTAGTCGCCACGTAGTGTAGCGTAGCTATGGTGGTTCTTTATGACCACTACCGGCCCTCAACCTAACAGAAATACTAAAAAAATTGAATAAACATTCTCCTTATTTGGGTGCAAAATGCACTCTTAACGTGTACATCCTCACTACCTACTCCCAATCCAACTCTGAAATATTATACAAGTACCTCTGTCAAAAGATAACTCCATCAACAATATCTAATTAAAATTCAAATAACCATCTTTATTCTCATGGCCTCTTACTAGCAAAAGTAGCTGCAACAATCAATGGAAACACAACAGACACATCAGCATAAACCTTCACACTCTTCGCGTCAGCTTTAATCTTACCCCAACTAACAGCCTCGTCAGGACGTGCGCCGGCATCAGAGCCATCAAACTCCTGGCCAGTGTTAATATACACCGCATAGTCCGCACCGTTTCTCATCAAGCACGCATTGCAAATGTGGTGCTTGATGAGACCACCGCCCAAGATGATCATGCCCGCGTTGGACGCCTCCATCGACATGGAGTTGATGCGGCGGATGTCCGCCACGATATCGAGCCGCAACTGCGCCGGCGACGCCTTGAACGTGTGGAAAAACAACATGTCGCCAATAGAACCGTCCGTGAGCGCCGGACAGAAGATCGGAATCTTGTTCTTGTGTGCCCAGTACAACACCAGCGACTCGTCGTCGATCTCCTTACCTAAACGGTCGATCAACTTGGACGGAGTCCACACCGCGGCCGAGTCGGCACCCAAACCCTCCAGCCCAAGCTCCTTCATCGCTGCTTCCTGCTCCTCCAAGCACTTGTCCAACACCGGCACAATCCACTCTTCAAATTTGCAATAATTGTCGTTGGGCACCAACAAGTTGCCTATTCTGTTCATGCCCTGCTCTCTCAACAGCTTGCCAGGCAACGCAAATTCTCCCATGTAAGTGGGTGCTAATACCTTGATCAAGTCCTCCTCGATACCACCAGCAGAAGCAACAATCGCACTCACCATCTTGTGTTGCACCAAGTACCTCAATGTGTCTCTCAATCCGGAGGAGATGAGGTTGGAGGTGAAGCCCATGAAAATGGTCGATTTCTGGACTCCACTGTCGTCAAATTCGCCACCGCGTTCGTGCTCGGGGAGCTCGTCACGGTGCTTTCCCCTCCACAGTCTCATCAGGTTGATGATGTCGCAGGCCTGTCCGACAGAAGAGGCCTGGAACCCCATAGTTTTCATCGAGTTGACCAAGTCCACGGCGGACATGTTGTATGCGGAGTCTTTTGAGTAGTCGATGCCCGCGACCTCGACGAAGGAGTCGGGTACGGGAGCAGACTGAACGAACACGGCTTCGTTGGCCAACGATGGCTTCTTTTCTGTTTCGTCCTTCATGTTGGTGAAATTTTTTCGTGATAAGATGAAATGGTGAGATAGTTAAAAGTGGGTTATTGTATAAAGGTGGGTGTATGTATTAACTAGAGTAGCTTACGAGAAAGATGAACTGAGGTGAAGATGGAGAAGTGTTTAATAGAGTCAGTTTAATATGTATGACAAATATAAAATGACTAAAAGAGGTGAAAATTCTCTATCTCTAAATGAATTATTGTAATCCTAGTATATAAACCTATTCTCCTAGTGTAGTAAATAGAAGATATTCCAGTTAACCTTCCAAAAAACATGCAAAAGCCACTAATTCACCCTTCTCACATCTCTTCTTAATTAATGGTTGCAAATTTGGACACGTGAATTTTCAATGATAATGAGGTTGCAGACATGAAGGGTTAACAGGTGTGGAGGAAACGACTCTGTGTTTAACATTTAGCGGAGCAGTTTATAATTTCATGACCAGGTACTAGTCTTTAAAGCAGTTCAACCTATAATTTTATGTCCAGGGACTACTAATAGTTCAATAATTTTTATTTGTATGGATTTCCAAGTATAGGTATCAATACCAATCAGGAAGAGAAGACTTGAATCACTTCTATTTACAACACCCGTTTCAAGAGACTAGTTTAGTTCACTCTAATTAATAGTTTTTTTATTTCCATTGTAATTGTTAATTGTGATCTTGACCGAGTTGAAAACATTTAATTTGTTACTTTAAAACGTTACTTTAAAACGTTAAGCTGATACTTAAGATGGTTTTAGATAATAAAACGACCACTCATCTTTGAATAAAACCATCCACATCAACCTCTCTCAATTGAAATAGACGCACATTTAAGCTCATCATCTTGGAATTACCATTTCATAAACCATCAATTTATCTTCTGAAATCCTTGAGAATTTGCACCCAAGATTTAGTAAGCTTATTGAGAACAAATTGCAAGTAATGTGAAACCTGAAGAGTATGTTATTTCGTCGTCAAATCTCAAGTCTTGGACATAAGTAACTCATCTGGGACCTCAGGCTCAATTCTCAAGAATATCGTCTCACAATTGCACTTACATCACCAGCTAAACCCACTTCTTGACCTATATCAAACTCCTTCTCCTAAGTAAACACCCACTACTCTCTCAACAAACACCATCGACTCACCCAATAAACTCAAACTAATACTCAAATTCCCCCCAAATATTCATTCTACAAAAATTCACAAATCTTCTATTCGATAAATTCAATATCTGAATCCTTTCTCATCATTCCCTGCTCGCAACAACAGGCTCCCACGACGTATGCTTAGGCTTGGCGGTGTTGTAAGTAACAAACGCACCGGTTGTGTTGGTCAAGTTCATCTTGTGCTTCTCAGGCAATGGGTATGCTCTCGTGGTCTTCGCGTCGCCAACCAACTTGTTTGGTGGGGTGTTGGTTCCGTACCCCAACCAGTAATGCCATCCAGGCTCGACCTTGGATATGTCGATCCCCCAGTCCGCGTACTCAACCCATCTTGTTCTCAAGTGGATCTCCTCTGGCACATCCGTTTCGTAGAACTTGTTGCCGTAGTCGTCCTCGCCAACTAACCAACCTCTCTTGGTATCGTTGTGATTTTGCAATTGCCACGCGGCCCTTCTGAGTCCCGACGAGTAGACGTTCTTTATGGTACGCACAATAGAAGTCGACATGGTACTGTTAGTCTGAAGATTTTTGTTTAGAAAATTCAAACTTTTGATTGGTTTGTTTGGGGCACGTGAATTTTAGAGGTTGGGCACGATATAATTTACACGTGCAATATACAAGTCAGAGTAAACAACTAGATGGAAGACTTGAGCAAACAGGTTGAGGATCTCCAGAAGATGAGGGCCACTTTGCAGGCGGTGAAAGATGCGGTTGAAAAGATCCATGGGGATATAAGTACTGTTGTGAGTGAGAACAATCCACGAATTTTGGCTAGCAGTGAGGAGCTTAAGAGGGTTGTTGAGAAGATGTAAGTTTGAGAATAAAGGGTTGGGTTGGGTTGATTGAGTGTTGGGTGGAGAGGTTTTTATTCCAAAGCATAGTAGTGTTTGCACATTAAAATCCAAAATCAAATAGCAGACATGACTGAAAGTTCACCATTCCCAAGACTAAGAGAAGGTATTATGAGTCAAATAGTATGGTTAACCTCAAATTGACTTTAATTAGGGTGTCACCAAGTGAATAGCGTGATTTCTGGCTAATACTTGTCAGATTATAGCCAACGCGATTGTTCCTACAAGGCCTTCTTGTGTGACCTTTTACTTTCAGAAGGTTTAGTTTTCTAGAGTTTTAGTCTAGTCGATTCTTATAGTTTGTCTAGAGTTTTAGCCAAGTTAATTCTTATAGTTTGTCTAGAGTTTTAGCCAAGTTAATTCTTATGGTTTGTCTAGAGTTTAGGCTCAAGTCACAATTGTTGCTTATCTCCACATCATTATTAGTTCCTGTTCGAAGAAGAAGAAGCTTATTAGAACTGTATAACTCAAATGACTTGAGAGTTGTTTCATTTTACAGGGTTTTCTTTAAATGTACCATTTCCGCACTCTGAAAACCTCGTAGAGAACACAGTTTTAGCATAGCCAACAATATAGACAATACTGTCATTTCATTTTGAAGAATGTAGATACCTTAATAATTATTGTCCCCACTCCTACTCTTTACCAAATTAAACATTTGCAGCCAATTTTTTTAACTACAAATAATCTTCTACTTCTTCTTCATCCGAAGAATAGGAAAATACCCATGATATCCTTCTTGGGTACTCACCTCATATGCATCTCTTGTAACCTCATCAATTCCATTCTCACCCACAATCTTGCGAATTCCCCTCACCTCCAAAGAATAAGCAATACAAGTCTTGACCAACCCAGTGTACCACTTTACAGCATTCTCCAGATCGGCAAATTCATCGGACAATTCCCCCACACGGATGCTCTTCACTAGCGACTGCAAAGTCAGCTTAGCCTTCGTCAACTTTTCTTCAATCATCTTGAGAACAGGCTCATAGTTTTTCTTGTTCTTTTGCAAGTACGCAGTGTTCAAGGACTGCTTGTACTGCTCTAAGGTGGGCATTTCAGGCACACCGACCAGCGACCACGGCTTCATGCGGAGCCCATACAAGTTCTCGAAGGGAGTGAGCAGCTTGGGTGGGCCGCTGAGGTAGTCAACCAACCCAAACGAACTCAACACGATCTGGTACAACCGAACGGCCTCTATCAAGTCTCTTAAGGCGTTGAGAGACACGATTTTGTAGTTGTTGTTGTACTGCTGCGTGGCCACGAGCGACGAGATCATCAAGTCTATGTTCCTCTTCATTTGCTCCTGCTCTACCTTTGGTTTCTTCAGCTTCTTGGACCTCTTTTGCTGCAACTTCTGGATTTTCGACTCTATTATCTGGGCTACGCGGCCACTCAAGTGCTCCACCTGTATCTGGATCAAGTACAGTGCATACCAGTAGGTCAAGTACAACTCGAAGTTGCGGTACAACTCGAGCTCAATGGCGTGCAAAGCCAACTCCGTCATGAGCTGCAATTTCGTGTTGTAAATGTACGAGGAGATGGCAAAACCAATATCGCCTCCGACTATAGTGTCGCCAAGCTTGTACTGTTGCCAGCATTCTGCTTCGAATGATTCCCAAGTCACCTGGAGTGAGTCCCAGGTGACTATAGCTCTCGATGTCAATTGCTGCTGTCTACAAGGATTCAGGGCATGAATCGTCAAGTTGTGGTAGGTTGCAGTTTCCAACTGACCCATGAGTTGCTGCCACCTCTGAACTACCTCAGTCTGTGCTTCCTTGTTCAAACTGGACATTTCAGTGCCCAAATTGAGGAATTTCGTGTTGGTGCCCACCACACCATCTATTTTGTAGTGGAGCAAAGTGTTCAAATTGACCTCAGGACAGCCCAACACCAGAGAATTGTCTCTAATCAAGAAAAGCTGGAAGATCCCGCGCGCCAAAACATTGTACTCCCTCAAGTTATACTGAACGTCAAAGGAGAGCATGTTTTCCAACTGGTTGAGGTTGCTTACTTTACCCGTTTGTCTCGCGAAATGGGCCACGGTGGTGAAAATGCCCCGTAACGTCGCCCACGCTTCCTCGCGAGGAATCTCATACAACGCAGACGGAATGATATTGTTATCCATGCAAACTTGAGCATACTTGGAAAAACAGTATTTCGGTACCTGGCCAGGCACTACCTTACTCAACCTGTCCACCAAAGTCACCACCTCCTTAATAAACGGAAACTCTACATCCTGAGCCTCAAACAAAGACTGCGAGGTACTGAAAACCAAACCCACCTGGTTCAAATTGCGAACCAAGTTCAACTGGTCAATTAACAAAGACTTGGACGGCACTTGCGACAGCTCCAACCACCTCACAGCACTGTCTATCTCAGCGTAGACATCCTCTACAGGGACCGCAGTCAAAAAGTTGAGGTCCATACACCTCGACGTCAAGTCCTCCTCCTCGTATAAAACGCTTTTTCCGATGGTCAAGCATGTGTCGATGAACTTGCACAAGCCGATGATGAAGGATTTGAGCACTAGGTGCACTAGTTTTTCGCTGCCGGTGCCCAACGAACATTTTTCGCTCAAGGGCGCGCTCGTCACCTCCTGCACCGTATAGTTGGCCACTGCGGTCTGAACATATCTGCAGCTGAGCACCGTGATGGGCAACGAGCTGTTGTTCAACCACGACATCATGCTCTGGACCAATTTGTCCTGGATTGCGAATACGGTGGGTGCGTCCTGGGGGACGCCCGTGTCGAAATCGATCTCCTGCTGCGACAACTCAATCATCCCGGTGTCTAGCTTGGGGTTGGAGACCTCGACTGCCCTGGTTCCGTCTAGGAGATCAAACAAGTCCAGCTGCACCACTTTTTCGAGGTTGGACAACGACCCGTACAACTCAGAAGTCACGTCCACGTACTTGGAGTCATCTTCCAACGGAGGTATCTCTTTTTTGTCGTTTATACTCAACTTGTCTAGTTGGATCATAAAGTTTAAAGATATTTTGCGACAAAAAGTTTGAGAATTTTCGTATCTAATGATAATCTGTAATGAAGATTATTCATTTCATTTTAATACGATATCCTTGTGTTCTTTCCATATCTATTTCTTTCATTTTGTTTTCCTTCATTTCGTTTTCCTTCATTTCGTTTTCTATTCATTTCTTCCTTTTCATTTCCTCTCCTATTCCATTCATTCCATTCCTTTCCATTTATCCCTCTTTACTTAATTTTCTTGACTACAAATACCAACCATTAGATCCCATTTGGGAATTGATGACATAGAATCAGATCTCAATATAAATCAAACCATTGTTCCAACTAACAACCAACAATTACCTTTGAAAAAGAGTTTAGAAAAGAGTACTTTTCTCTGATCGATAAAGAAGCGATATTAGTTAATCATGGAGCATGGGGAGGAACGCCAGATCCAGTATACCAAAAGTATAAGAAAGCAATTGAGTCAATTCAGTCATTTTCAGAACCCATTTTAAGAGTTGGGGTTCAAGAGACTTATGTGCACGCATTGAAGTTGCTCGCAGAGTTCTTGAAGTGCGGTTACCACGACTTGGCTTTGGTGCTGACCGCAACAATGGCGTTGAACGCGGTGTTGCGCAGCTTTCCGTTCCAGCAGGGAGATCGCGCGGTCGTTGCTCGCGCTACGGTGTACGGGGGCCGTGGACAATACGCTCCAGTTTTTGGCAGACTACCACGCCATCGAGGTGGTGCTGGTGGATTTGCAGTATCCAATGGAGGATAGCGAGGTATTGGCTGAGTACGAGGCGAAATTCGTGCTGTTGCGGCCGCGGTTGGTGGTTTTTGACGTGATTTCGTCGCTTCCTGGGGTCCGCGTGCCCTATAAAGAGTTGGCGGTGTTGGCCCGCCAGAACGGCGTGGTTTCGGTGGTGGACAGCGCGCACGCCGTGGGCGTCGTACCGCTAGACTTTCCCAGCTTCCAGCCGGACTTTTTCGTCAGTAACTTGCACAAGTGGTGCTTTGTTCCCAGAGGCCTCTGTGTTTTGTGGGTGCACCCGATTCATGCGAAACGCATCCAGGCGATTCCGATCATGAGCGATTATGCTGGGCCAGACGAGGAGTTGAGTATGCAAGAAGAGTAAAACTTGGTCTTGCGCAAGTTTGGCCAGGTTGCTGACTCCATATACCCCCAGGTGTTGTCTGCCGAGCGTGCGTTGCAGTTTCGGAGAGAAGAGTGTGGTGGTGAAGACAAGATTCTTGCCTATTGCCACGCGTTGGCTGTCAAAGTAGGTTCTGTTGTTCTGGAGTTGTGGGGGACCTCTGTTTTGGAGAATGAACTGCGGACCCTTACAACGGCCATAGTGAATGTTGAGCTACCAGATGTTGGTATTACTCCTGAGCATTACAAATCCCACAGGAAAGAGATTGAACTGGTTTCGTTTAGAGAGCAGCTTGCTAGGAAGACCTTGGTTCCGGTGGTTGTTCACAATGGGAAGATATATGCAAGATTTTCATGTAAGGTTTATAATGAGGTAGAAGATTTTGAGAAGGCTGGAAAGATTTTGGTTGAGGTTTTAAGGGTAAAAAGAATAGAAGAGTCAATTAAGGTTTGATTTGAATATTTGTAAATATGTTTATATGAGTTTTCTGTTTGATATGAATATTTGTTAATATGTTTATATGAGTTTTCGGTTTGATATGAATATTTGTTAATATGTTTATATGAGTTTTCGGTTTGATATGAATATTTGTTAATATGTTTATATGAGTTTTCGGTTTGATACGAATATTTGTTAATACGATGGTTTATTAGTTTTCGGTTTGATATGAATACATTTTGTCAAGGTGTATCTGGGAAGTAGAGAAATCTAGGTAGACAATCTACATAGCAATAGTAATTTCTCCAATACTTAAAGAAGTAAGTAAGTAAGTTGACAACATGGCTAGACCAAGAAGAAAGAACCCAGAAGACCCAGGTCCCCCTCATCGAGAGGCACCTGATCCATCAGGGACTTCTAGTCCGCCAGAGTCAGCTCGACACATTTTATGATTTAATAACTCATGTTAGTTTATGAATACACTCTATTTCGAATTGAAAGCTACGTACTCTCTCATCCAGATCCACAAAACATTAATGTAAAGTCACTCCATAGGTTCAACCAAAAAAAAACATCCAATGAGTATCGAAATCTTGTGTAAAGATTTCCGTGCCAAGAATTTTCCTGAAATTCAAATTTGCAGCCAAACTTTCTACTTGTAATCAGCAAATGTAGATAATCTAATGAGGTTCAAACAGGTTATTGTCACTGAAAACATGCAAGGAACATTCTTCGTTGAGTGAGCGAATGGAAACGTACGTTCACAAACAACGTGAATGCTCTGAACAAATTTCTTCCTCCTTCTAACAATAAATTTACTCCAACAAATCAACATGTATCGATTCAACTCAATCAAAATGCAATCACATCAACATAACAATTTAAATGCAAATGACAGCTGCATCATGAACTCAGTAATTTCGCAGTCTAAGCAGCATAGCATCTTTGTGGTGGCTGATCCCAAGCTTAAAGTTAAGCGAGCTGTTGTAAATGGCACGGCTAGTAAGGCTTCCTGGCTTAGGTTTCCCCAAATCTAGTCTTTGTGGTTGTAGTTAACCTTTTATTAGTTGAATAGTCCAGGTACTTCAACAAATTGTTGTTGTTGTTGGTGGGCTAGTTTTGAAATTGAGTGGCATAGACTTTTTTGAGTGGCCCTGGCCCGTGTTTTGAATGGCAAGTTCAATTCTCAATTAAGATGACACATTGGGTAAATAGATTTGGTAAAGGGTATCCCCCATACTTTAAGGGTTCTCGGTGGAGCGTTCCGAAGGATGTGGCTGCCTTGGTACATGAGAATAATTTGAGTGAATCAGCAAATTAAACCAGAACAAGTTGAATCTGAACAAGTTGAAAAAGAACAAGTTGTGTGTCTTTGATCCTATAGCAAACTTTGGTGTTCCTTTGAGTGTGATTTTCAAGAGCTGGTGTTCTTTGAAAGCAAATTCTGCCTTTTTCAACTAAGGCAATCAAAAATTGAGCCAAAACACCATAGGCAGCTCATCAACCATGACTTTCGAGAGCCTCTTCAACGTCTATAGTATAATTAAGACATGAGCATAGTATTTTCAGAGCAGGAAGTCATTGGTGAGTCATGAATATGCACCGCATATGAACATAAAATTTGAAGATTTCTGCTCTTTCAAATAACTGAGATAGATGATTGTCATTAGAAGAGAGTATCACTTTTGAGTACTTTTAATACATAAACTCCAACTACTCTTAATAAATGAACTCAACTACTCTTAATAAATAAACTCCAACTACTCTTACTAAATAAACTCCAACTACTCTTACTAAATAAACTCCAACTACTCTTACTAAATAAACTCCAACTACTCTTAATAAATGAACTCAACTACTCTTAATAAATAAACTCCAACTACTCTTAATAAATAAACTCCAACTACTCTTAATAAATGAACTCCAACTACTCTTAACAAAGAACCACTCTGAAGCACAACAATAAAAAGGAGGAGAAACTTCCTTTGGACCACTCTTTGGTTCAAAAAATATAGTAATTCGTGTAACATTCAACTCAATGTTGAGCTCTCTTTGTATTTTCGTAACTTATTTGAAGGTGCTTGCAAACTTCTGCTTAACTTTATGTCCCATCTGATGATTCAGAGTATGCTAGTAATTCAGCGTTCTCAAAAGTGCACCTAATCATAAGATATTGGCCCAAGGTTCGTACCAAAAACGCATCAATTTATGCTTCTTATGTCTGAATACATAAAAAGAGCTTGAACAATTACGAAGCCGAAAGAGGAGTACATCTTCAAGCCGTCTATTCTCTATTTTGTGAACTTCATCAACAAGAGGCTTGTGGCTTAATTCACCAAATACCGGCGAATGCCTTGAGTGACAAAGTTCGTTTGAGAGACCACAAACAATCCCTTTGCCAGACGTTTGCAAACTCACAAAATAAGGTTCAGTAGCGAATCGCCTAATCGCCTAGAGAGAAATGCTTTGATGATGGGGCGTTTCAAATGTCAGCAGAAGCTATTGTGAGATTTGGATGCCTTGGAGTGCAAGGCTTTGTTTAACCTGGAGGTGTAGCCTGGAGGTGCTGACCAAATAAACAGCCAATAATAGTCACTTTCTGGTAGACAATTTCGCCGATTTTCCACTCAATCTTCTCTCCACCTTAATCTCCGCGTATTCTGTCCCCACTTCTCCTTGTTAACTTAACAATTGAAAATTAACCTCTAAACGGACAAAAGTACAGCATATTGTTGCACAAAAAATATTTTGCAACCGCGACATGAACGTATTTCATAGAATATAAAAGAAGGAAACGGCGCCGTTGAAAAAACCCTAGGAATTCCAACTTCAGTCTTTCGCTAACAAGCTCACCCAAGTCCATCGCTTATCCAACTTAGCCACTCTTTTCTAATGTTGGTTGCAAGCGTACTTTCAATTTTCACAACCTCGTTGTTGCTCAGCTTGGCCACGGCATTCGACCCGACCTCAAATCAAAATGTTGTAATCTACTGGGGCCAGAACTCTGCCGGAGACGAAGGAAATTTAGCTTCATATTGTATGTCTGACGATGTCGATATCATCGTTTTGTCGTTTCTTAACGATTTCCCAACTGATAACAGTTTGAACTTTGCAGACCACTGCGAAAGTGGTACTATCCTAGGAGGACAGCAGTGTCCGCAGATTGCACAAGACATCCAGACGTGTCAGGCGCAAGGCAAAATCGTGATGTTGTCACTTGGAGGCCAAATAGGTGACTACGGCTTCGCCAGCGACGCCGATGGCGCCGCTTTTGCCCAAACCCTTTGGAACACCTTTGGCCCAAATACTGGTTTGGCAAACAGACCTTTTGGCGATGCTGTGGTCGATGGTTTCGACTTCGATTTTGAACACAAGGATACTACTGGGACTGCTGCGTTCGTTAACACTTTGAGTTCTCTTATTGCTGGACCTAAGAAGTACTACCTTTCTGCTTCTCCACAATGTGTTTACCCTGACGCTTCAGATGCAGACATTTTGGCCCAGTCTGTTGTTGACTTCATCTTTATCCAATTCTACAACAATCCATGTTCTGCGGACCAGCAGGGCTTCAACTTTAACCTGGACTGGGAGAATTACGCGGAAAACGTCGCAAGTAACGGTGTAAAGTTGTATCTTGGTGTTCCAGGTGCTTCTGGTATTCCAGGCTACCTCACTGTTGACCAACTTATTTCAACTGTTGGTGAAACTAAACCTGGTAATAGTTTCTTTGGTGGTATTTCTCTTTGGGATGCTTCGACAGCCACTGACAATGTTATTGGAGATCAGAATTATGTTCAGATAGCGAAGTCTGTTTTGATAGGTACATCTACATCGACTACTAGTTCTGCTACTAGTTCTGCTACTAGTTTGAGTTCTACTACTAGTTCTACTACTAGTTCGAGTTCTAGTTCTACTACTAGTTCTAGTGTTACTACTAGTTCGAGTTCTGCTACTAGTTCGAGTTCGAGTTCGAGTTCGAGCTCTACTACTAGTTCTACCACTAGTTCGAGTTCAAGTTCAAGTTCAAGTTCTAGCTCTAGTTCGACTTCTAGTTCGACTTCAACCTCGAGTTCTTCAATTACTCCTGTCTCTGCTTCAACCACCCCATCCAGTGCTCAAAGTGCACCTACTAGTGCTCCAAACAGTGCCCCAAACAGTGCTACTACCACTCCATCCGCACCTTCAGTCACTTCAGACTTTAGCTCTTCCCTGTCATTAGCTCCAATTTACCCCAACTCAACCGTACCAGGAGGTGCTGATCATGGTGTTTCTACTTCCACTGTAGTCTCCACAGCTGTTGACACCATAACTAGCTGTTCCGACCACAAGTGCACCGAGATTCCAGCCACCTCTCCATCTACAGTTACTGAGTCTCACATCATTGCCACTACTGTCATTACCATAACTAGTTGCTCCGACCACAAGTGTACTCTCAAACCAGTCACCACTGGTCTTACTACGGTTTACGACGTCGACACAGTATACACCACGTACTGCCCACTTACTGGTAAGGCTGCTACAAGCACGACTACTCCAGTCTCCGTGGAGTCCACTGTTGCAACAACAGCTGAATCGGTGGAGTATGTTTCTTCTGGTGTTGCAACTGCACAGGCTTCATCGTACACCTCTCAAACTACTTCTACGACTGGAGTGGCACACTCACCAGCACCAACCACTATTGTTTCCTCTGAGGTCTCAACTGCTTCAATTGCTCCTGCTACAAGTGTTTCAATTGCTCCTGTTACAAGTGCTTTAATTGCTACTGTTACAAGTTCAACTACTCCAATCGCTCCTGTTACAAGTGCTACTAGTTCAATCGCTCCTGTTTCAAGTTCAACTACTCCAATCGCTCCTGTTACAAGTGCTACTAGTTCAATCGCTCCTGTTTCAAGTTCTACTACTCCAATCGCTCCTGTTTCAAGTTCTACTACTCCAATCGCTCCTGTTTCAAGTTCTACTATTCAAACCACACAGGTTCCAACCATCATCACCTACGCTACCTACAACAGTATTTCCATCGTGACTACTAGCACCCCTTCAAGTCCTGGTACTTCTGTCCTGCCTGTTTCCACCAGCGTTCCCCCTGCCATTCCTACTTTCTCTCAATTCAACGCTGCTGTGTCCACCTCTACTAACTTTGGTTTTGCTTTGGTGGCCTTCGTCATGGCTTTGATGATGTAATTTGGAGATTACTGACATTTGAATAGCTCTTCTTCTTATATGTTGGTGAGCCTAACGGTCCACCAGTGTCCCCGGCCTAGCATCATATAGTTTAAAAAGAATTGTTACTCCAACGGTTGTATGAGAAGAAGGTTTCCAAGACTTCGGTCTGTTTTATTGTACTGGGCAAATGCACACAACCAGCAAAATGGCTGCAAAAAGGTTGCAAATGAATGAAAAAATAGAAAAAAAATAGTACGGGGTAATTAAGAGAACCTAGGGAGAAAGAAACTTTGTTGGGGTAGATGAATTTGGATGGTAGTGCTTGTTATGTCACTAAAGTGTGCTAAGGTAAAAGTAAAAAGGAAGTAAAATTTTGTGGAGATGTTAAAGTTGGAATGAACTAACAGAAGGTGTTCTCTGAATAATGCTACCTGTGGAGTGTCGTAGAGTAGTGATAAATTTAAGCCTCTAGATGGTCTTAGAGAAGAGTGATAAATTTAAGCCTCGCGCTAGTCTAGAGGATTAAAAGCACCAAAACAAGTCAAAGAGGTGGATTTCTACTGTTAACCTAAACATGGATTGATGGAAAAGCGACACGGTTTGATCTTTCGAGATGTAGAGAAATTTGAGAAGTCCTGTGATCTTTCTACTCGTTCTTATCATTCCTTCACCGACAAGCAATGGATATTGCACATAAAAACTTGATGTTTGCAAGCATACAGTAACCAGTTAGCTACAGTCCAACTTCATTTGTTGAGAACGGTTTTGGACATTGAGATACAGAGGTCAGTAGTTTTTTAAATGAGGGTCCACTTGACATTTGTGATTGTTTTAAGGTTTAAGTGTTTGTGATTGAGTGAATGGTGCTGAAATGTTCAGGGTTGAAAAGGTTGGAAAGTTGAGGAATATGTTCTGGAGTGATCAAGGTTTGAGGAGGTGTGCAATTAAAAAACTGTGCTGGGAGCCCATACTTCGATGTTCTCTACCGAAATTTAGTAGCAGAGTTGCAATTGGTCTGGTTGTTGACTTCTTCATAGGAGGAGTCAGAGGAAGTCAAAATGGTCGATATATTTCCGACATCGGGTGTTAAATCAGTTCAAAAGAGCCAATAAAGGTCTTTCGGAGTTTGAATGCCGTGACTATCTGAACATGAATAGTAAGATGATTTTACGTGGCGAACACTAGGAATTCTCGGTTTACAAACCAAAAGTAGAGCGAAGCAATAGAATGAAGATATCACCACCAGAGAACAACAATTGTGAATAAATATCTCTTCATTAGTTCCTTCTAGTGGATTATATGGGGTGTTTTGGGGTGTTCAAATGCTCTGGATTTGCAGCCATCCAGTTTTGAATCAACTAAAAGATAACTAAAGGTAAAAAAGATTGAGGAATGGAAGGAAGACAGGTATACATGGGCGATTCCACATATTAAAAGTTACATTAATCCTTACGTGAGAACATTGTCAATTCGTTTAAACATAACTATTGCATTTTAATTTAGGTAATGTTGCCTCTAATCTTGAGGCTCATCCAAGGGTTTGTTTTCTAAATCGTCTAAGTACAGGTAGGCTTGCTGCAAGAAAACGCAACCAAAAGCTACTACTTCTCACTAAAGATTGCGAATCATTGAATCACCTGAAATTTTCACTATTTTCAAACGCACGAAAATATACTCCATTTTCTCTATCACACCAATCCACTCCTTTGCAGCTACTCCTCTACAGTCCTCACCTCCCACTTCTCATACCAACCATACATCCTCATCCTTTCCACCCATTCCACCCTCTTCACCCTTTCCACCTCCGAAAACACCCAAACCCCGTATTCGCCACCAACCAACAACCCAACCCATTGTTCTTTTCTTCGAAAACTAAACTCCTTCACTATCCCTTGCCCCTCAATCGCCTTATTCTCCCGACCGTTTTACCCACGTTGCAGAAAGTCTAAACGTGAGTCTTTTGTCGTTCATCGTTTATGACCCTGCAGTGTCGTTGTTCTAAATTACTCGCTATTCTATATTATACTCGGTATTCTATATTATACTCGGTATTCTATACTCTGGAAGTACTCCATAAAAGTTATTGCTATGGGGACTATTAGAAGAAAAATCACTAGCTTGCCCACCACCATGTCAGTCTTTCCTACCTACATCTATAACAACTTTCCTCCACCACCACCCACTCACTCTCCTTAGTCTACCATCCTTCTCTCCTCCACCATCAACAAAACCCAAACCTCAACACAAATTCCGATTACTAATTACACAACCACCACCTCCACCAGCCGTACCTCCCACTCTGCCTCCCCAAACCTATATCAAGTCTACCACGTCATTGTCCTCCCCACCCAGCCCTACACACTCACACCTGCACCCTCCTCCATCTTCCCGCACATCCACAGCTCCCTCCTCTTTCTTTTCGTACCCCCTCAAACTGCTTAGAAATTCATTTAAAAAGCACTGGCAATCCCAAAATTTATCTGCAAATATATCTCGCTCTTCCTGATGACAGACTACAAGAGAAACATATCTGAGGTGATGCCCGGTATGGCGGACACACACGACGACAAGAAGGCACACACGAAACCCGGACGTAAACCTATCGAGACGGAGCCCAAGCTGAAGCGCACGGCGCAGAATCGCGCGGCCCAGAGAGCCTACCGTGAGCGCAAGGAACGTAAAATGAAGGAGTTGGAGGATAAAGTCAAGTCGTTGGAGGACACCAACGTCAAGATTGCGACCGAAACCGACTTTTTGCAGGCCCAGGTGGACATCTTGAAGGGCGAGTTGTCGCGCTACAGAGGGCACTCTGACTTTTCAGATTTGAAGTTGCCACTGAAGGTGGGGCATTTATCGAATCCGCAAACGGGTGGATATGTGCCCAAGTTTGAGGAAAATAGTGACACCACTCAGAATAATCGTCCCCCTAATAGCAAATCACTCACGGCTAACTCGGTATCGCTGTCGACGCTGAACGATCTTGACTATGGGCCTCCATCGGATGGATCGCTGTCGTTTGCACTGCCCTTGAACAACAACTTTATTGTGTCGCCAGACCTGTCTGTAGCTTCGACGCACTCATCCCAGTACCCCAAAAACACGAACTTGGACCTCACTGCCACGTTTGACGAGCAGGTGGACGCCTTCTGTGCGACCCTCAACGAAGCGTGTGGCACCAGGGTGAACCCGGTGCCCAAATACAAGCGCGGCAGCGACGTTTCGGCGAAAAGCGTGAGCCAGTTGAGCTCCAGTGCGCCCACAAACCCGGTAGGTAACCTGCCGTTGTCGAACTTGGTGACGCCGACCTCCAACTTCAACGCGGCGAACCCGTTGGGTTTTCTCGACTACTTTGAGGACCCGTTTGTGAGCACCACGGGGCCTCTTCCAGCAGCACAGCCGGACGCATTGTCGTTCCTCATGGACAACAACTTTGACGTGGATTTGGCCTTTGGCACGTCCAGCTTGCTGCCGCAGTTGAGCCACCAGTCACAGCAGCAGCAGACCCCGCGTGCGGTTGCTGGCACAATGGGCACAGTGCTGCTACCTGCCAAGAGCGAGCAGGATCCGTTACTGTTCCTCACCACAGAAGACTCGATATACGACCCTCTCTCGAACGAGGACCTTTTCTTCAACGAGTTGGCCAAGGGCGAGAAGAAGCCGTTGGGTGCGGTCAAGGAGGAGGAGGAGAGCGAGGTGGTGCCGGCCCCGGAAAAGACGATACGGTGCTCGGAGATTTGGGACCGCATCACGGCGCATCCTAGGTACACGGAGATTGACATTGATGGGTTGTGTACGGAGTTGAAGGCGAAGGCAAAGTGTTCGGAGAAGGGGGTGGTGATTAATCTGGTGGATGTGAATTTGCTTTTGGAGCAGTCTGCGATGATGAAGAGATAATGGTTTGTATGTAAATAAAGGATATGAGATAAAGATTCATCACTCACGAAGTGAGTGATGTGAGATTGAAGTGTATTATCACTCACGAGGTGGGTGAGTTGTGAGTAGAGCGTACTATCTGATCACTTTGGTGGAGTCTACAATTTCATTCATTATTCTGACTCACGAAGTGAGTGAATGAAGTGTATTCGCACGAAGTGTATTCCCACGAAGTGTATTCCCACGAAGTGTATTCCCACGAAGTGTATTCCCACGAAGTGTATTCCCACGAAGTGTATTCCCACGAAGTGTATTCCCACGAAGTGTATTCCCACGAAGTGTATTCCCACGAAGTGTATTCCCACGAAGTGTATTCCCACGAAGTGTATTCTCACGAAGTGAGTGATTGAAGAGTATTATCACTCACGAAGTAGATTGGGGTGTTCTTTCATTTACTTCGTAAGTGAGTTGTGAGTGGGTCTTCTTATCTATACACCAACGAATTGACTGAAGTGAATTGTCACTCACAGTGAGTGAATTGTGAGTAGACCGTACTATATCACCTACGAATTCTTATTGGAGTCTATAATTTCACTCATTACCCACTCACGACTATAAGTGAAGCCTATAAATTTTTTACACTCCCACCAAAACTGAATTGTGGGGAGAAGTATCTATTGATGAGAATCTTTTGATGAGCAGAGAAAACACTCAATTGTTAAGAAGAAGCAAAAATATTGTAGTAGATGAAAAAAGGCGATATTGCACTTGAAAATACCCTGTTTCGTTTATTCCTTTTAAATAACCTAGGCCTCATGATGCTCGACAAACAGCAAAGTTCACTAGTGGAACAAATCCTAATACTTTAAATATCCGAGTGTTGCGGTCTCCCATGACTTCTGCTTAGTGCTCGAAATCTCAGTCTTTGGTTAAGGTTCTGCTGCAATTGGCATTTTATGATGAGGAGCTCTTGTTAAAGGTTCTTCAACCCAGGAGCACTACTTTATTGTACTTAAAATCGTAACGTAGCAGAGCTCAATTGATTTGGTTCTAGAATGAAATCAGAGAGGTTCCTTCCAAAGTTAATCCTTAAACTAGCTCTTCAGCTGCTGAATACGGAATCTGGTACTTTTGGTTACACCGTATTTCATTGTGGATGCAAACCGCAAACCCGGAACTACTTCTCTTCCGGAGCAGAATAGATAAACTATCCACTTGGAACGAGAGAACCCAATAATCAGTGCTCCTTTCTCTCGATCTGGCAAAGAACCTGAGAAGATGACTCAACAAGTGTTTCACTTTTCTAGTCAGAAAATCTCATTCAAATTTGCAGCCACTCTTGTTTAAGCAGTATCACGATTTGCCTGATTTTAAGAAACAAATCTAACGGTTTAGTAGGTTGTCCACGATTGACCAAAAATGAGCTAGCTTTCTTAGAGTTCCTACACTCTCAAAAAAATTGAAGTGCCTTACATTCTTGAAAACAAGTCTTAGAAATTGCACAGTCCAGACTCATGTTCACTAGAGATATGGTTTACTGCCACCTTAACATTTTAGATCAACTGGTATGTTAACCTGTAATATCAAGGTTTAAAAAAAATGCGTCCAAAGGCCGTTGCTATGTAGTTCATTCCAATTTTAAGAAAACGTAAACATCCTGCAAGTCTTGACTGAACAACAATATCCCAACTATACTATTTTAATTTGAATCGAGAGTCAATTTTCTCACATCTAATAATTCCCTTTCTGGAGATTCCGTATGATTATGCGGAATATTTATACCTCCACAGCGTTTGAGATACTATAAAGCACACTTTCGTTTCAATCCACTAAACTACCAAGCATGGAGAAACGCTACCTGAAGATTGAGATCTATTCAATGTGGTAATCGGTGAGCTGTTGAGAAGATGAAAGTAAATCTTGCAAGGATCTTTAAACGGGCTCTTAATCGACGGCTGCAAATTTCAAACTTAATTGAAGTTTCTGAAGCCCATCACCACTTTTTGAAGCAGTAAAAGTCCATTTCAATCAGTCTGAGAAGTCAATTATCATATCAATGAGGTTTACTTCTCATTTCATTCCTTCATGAAACGTTCGATTCCATACCAAGTATTTGTTTTAATTCCATGAAACACCATTAATACCTTGAAACAACGCAAAAGTAACACTCTCTTTCATGCGCAACCCCGTTTACAATAATAAAGCAACTCCCACTACAATAATAAGGCAACTCTTTACAAAAGAGCAAACACTGACTCCATGTAAATGTAAAGCCCCCATTTATATAAAGTGCTAGGCTAAGCAAAATCAACATTAAAACTGCAAAACTGAGAATATACATTCACCAACATCCCTTCAACCACTAATGACATCTCCAACATACAAAATCCCTCTACAATCTCTCTTTACCATCTTTCCATATTATCTTAATGAAAACGTATCTCACATGACAAAATCCACCTGACAAATTCCATCTCAAATTTTTCAATAACCATCACTCCATGAAACACCCATACCAAGTATTGGCAGTAAACAGCCAAGGTACCCACTTGTTTGCGTCCGTAAAGACCCACTTACAGGTGTTTGACTTGGAAAACGGCAAAATTGTCGGGTCCTGGGAAGACGTTATAAGCAAACCAGAACCAAAGGCAAAGAAAGCCAAGACAGACCAAAACCCTACTAGCAAGCCAAAATCGACCAAAGTCAAGGAACTGGTGATTTCTCCAACACCCAGTGGGATCAGATCGTTGCAAGTGTCGAAAAATGAAAAGTACTTGGTTGGCACCACCGATTCAGACAAGGCCGTGGTGATTTTCAGCATTGACTTGACCCAAACCAACTGTTTGTCGCTCCTTAAACGCCAGAGTTTCCCCAAAAGACCGTGTGCGGTTTCCATTGACAACGAGGATCTGACTGTGGTTGTCGCAGACAAGTTCGGAGACGTTTATGCGGTCAAAATTGACAGTGAGGAGCCTGTGCCGGAGTCTGAATTGCTGCCCATTTTGGGCCATGTTTCCATGTTGAGTGATGTCTTGATATCCGAATACAACGGCAAAAAATTCATCTTGACCGGCGACAGAGACGAGCACATTAGGGTGACCAACTACCCCAAGGCATATGTCATCAAGAACTGGCTTTTTGGGCACCACGAGTTTGTTTCTAGCATGCACATTCCTGTTTTCGATCCTTCCGTGTTAATTAGTGGTGGTGGTGACGATTTCTTGTGTGTGTGGAGGTGGTACGACGACGAATTGGTGGAAAAGGTCCAGTTGAGGGACTTGGTGGAGCCGTTTTTGCTGGACGAGCACTTGCCTATGGAAAGATTCCGCACCGAGGACTCTCCGCGAGAAATTGTGGTCACCAGCATTGTTTCTGTGGAAGTAGATTCCAAAAAGTTGGTGCTTGTGACTGTTGAGAACACCAGGGCCGTTTTTGTCTTTGAATTTGGCGACAAGTTGACCCATTTACAGACTTTGACGACAGCACACACGTTAATTGACGTAGCTTTGGATGAAAAGAACAAGAGGGTTGTTGCTGCTGTGGATTCAGAAAGCAAACCTTTGGTAGAATTTTACACCTTCGCTGACGGAAAATTGGCATTACAATCCAGTTCTGAAGAGATTTCCCGACAGAACCCAGTGGACGTTGAGTCCCGCGAGGAATTCTCTCCATTGTATTTTATGAGCTCCTTGAGAAAGAGGAGTGATCATTAGCATAGTGTAAAATTTATTAGATATAGAGTAATTGTAAAAAAATGTTACTTAACTCATTTTAAAGAGTTAATATTACAACTTTATTAATGCGACACTCCTTGAGGACGCTATACTCTATCAAACATAAATATCTAAGGATTACTCCTCTTCAACGAATCCACCTTGTTGACACAACAGGTAGAACAACGAGTCCTTTTTCTTCAACAAGTTGGATGGGGTATCGAACTCAGCAACCTCACCCTTCTCCAACACTATGATTCTGTCCGAGTCCAAGATTGTATTCAATCTGTGGGCAATCGTGATGATTGTCTTGTTCTTGAACTCCGTTCTGATTGTCTCTTGCAAGATCTTGTCTGTTTCGACGTCAACGGCAGCGGTGGCCTCGTCCAAGACAAGCACGTTCGAGTCTCCCAACTTAAGTAAAACACGACCCAAGCACATCAACTGTCTCTGGCCAATCGACAAGTTGGCACCGCTCTCGTTGATCTTGACCTGCAACCCCTCTTCCGACGTTTTGCCCTCCTGGTCGGCCATCTTGAGGACGTGGTCCTTCAAGTGCGACAATTCCAAGGCACGCCAGATCTGTTCGTCGGTGTAGACATCGGTAGGGTCCAAGTTCGATCTGATGGTACCCTCCAACACCTGCGAATCCTGTGGAATGATGGATAATCTTGTTCTCAAGTCAGCAAGACCGATGGCAGAGGTGTCCAAGTCGTCGATATTGATGTGGCCATCGGCAGCTTCAATGATTCTGAACAAAGAAAGCGTGATGGATGACTTTCCGGCACCGGTACGGCCGACAATACCAATCTTTTCGCGTGGCTTGATGTCCAAGTTGATGTTCTTCAACACCAAGTCCAACTCGGGTCTGTATCTGGTGGAGTACTTTTCAAAGGTGATACCACCTTGTTGAGGCCAGCCCTTCTGGGGTCTGTGGTCTTCGATGACAGCAGGAGCTTCAGGCGTCAACTTGGAGTACTCAGAGATACGTTCGACAGAAACAATGTTGGTTTCAACCTCAACGGTCATTCTGACGATCCAGTTCAACGACTGGGTGATTTGCAAAGAGTAGGAAACAGACAAACCAACCAAACCAGCACTGAGTCTGCCACTCTTCAACGACAAGATGGAGATACCAGCAGCAGCCAAAATGATGAGCGAGCCCAAGAACTCCAATCTGACCGCCAACCATCTGTTGGCGTTGATTGCTGGGTGGTACGCACTCATGTTGGTGTCGACTCTGTTCTGGTTCAAGTGGGTGAAACGTTCTTCCTGGCCATATGCTCTGATGAGAGTGACACCAGTCAATGTTTCCTGGAAGTTAGCAAAGATTGGAGACCTGGAAACGGAGTCCAATCTACGCAATTCACGCGACGTGCGCATGTAGTACTGCTGGTAGTAGACGTACAAGACCCCGAGAGGAAGAATAACGAAAATGAACTGCCAGGTGGAGAAGGTGATGACAGAAATGGTGAACAAGACACCGGTGGAGTTGGAGAAGAACATACCAAAGACACGGCCCAAAACCTCGTCGACCTTGTAGATATCGGTGGAGAATCTGTTGGTGATACGGCCGATGGGGGTGGTTTCAAAGAAGGTCATTGGGGCACGCATAACGGAAACAGCCATCTGGCTGTGCAACTTGGTCGAGCCGTTAATAGTACAGTAGATCCACATCCAGGTGACCTGGATCAAAGTGGCGAGCGACAGACCAAAACCAAGCAAGAAGTAGATACCCAAGAAAAAGCCAATTTGGGTGTTGGAACCCCTACGGGTGTTGACTTCAGACCAGTGTTTCAACCAGACGTTCAGAACAACCTTGATCAAGTTGCCCAACACGGTGAAACAGAGGTAGATGGCAACGGAGGTTGGGTTACATGCATTAGCGTACTCACGGTACACCTCCCACTTGACTTTACCCTGTTCCATGTGTTCTTTTCTTTCCTTGTCTTCGGTGGAGTCGGTTTCAGGTTCAGCGAGTTCTTCATCTTGAACTAAAGGTAAAACGGACGCTGCCAACGACTCAACATCCTCGAAGTCACAGTCGGACGACAAGTTCTCCAACTCCACCTCCTCGTCGTCCTCCTTCTTTTCGTCTTCCGAGTCGGGTTCGCTCTTGGACTCCTTGTGGCCAAACTCCTCGATCAACTGGCGCAACTTAGACGAGTTGTTTTCCAGCTTCATGATTTCCAGTGGGGATGCCTGTTCGATTAATCTTCCGTCGCTTACCATGTGTGCAGTGTGCGCAATGCTCAACACTTTGATGTTGTTGGTGGCCAAAATGATACATTTCGACTTGAGCAATCCGTTAGGACCCAAAACATGGTCAATCATGTGTCTTCCAACGTGTTCGTCGACGGCACTCAAAGGATCGTCCAAGAGATAGACGTCGGCACGGGAGTATACGGCACGAGCGAGCGATAATCTAGCTTTTTGGCCACCAGACAACGAAATACCCTTTTCACCAACCTCAGTTTGGTCACCTTTGGGCAACACTTTAAGGTCGACACTCAACGCACAAGCTTTCAAAACGTGTTGGTAAAAGTCAGGATCATACCTGTGGCCAAACAAAATGTTGTCCTTGACGGTTCCGTTCATAATCCAAGGAACCTGAGAAACATACGCAACCTTACCGTGAATACGAACCGATCCGTCAAGTTTATACAAATCACCCAAGATGGCTTGGATAATCGAAGACTTTCCAGAACCAACCTTACCCACAATACAGTGGAGTTCACCCTTGTTGGCAACCAAGTTGATGCTGGACAAGGCCACCTTGTAGTTGGAGTCGTCCAGGGCCTTCAGCCAGAGGAAGGTACCGTTTTTGATTTCCACCGCCTGCTCACCCAACTTTGTTGCTCTGGGTTCTCTAATCACAGCATCAGGCTGCAATTCGGCACCGTTCAAGAAGTTGGTCAAACGCGAAATGGCAACCTGGGCCTCCACAAGCGAGGTAATGACGTTAGGCACCACGGCAAGAGGGAAACTCAACAAGTTGAACAAAGCCAACGCAGGGAAAACGATGTCCGTTGACAAACTGCGCTCCTTCTGTGTCAACACAAACAACGCAAAGGTGGAGCAACTCACCAAAAATGGAGCCAACATCCAGGTGGAGGTCAGGAAAGCCTGCACAACGCCCATTTTCTTCAAGTTGGCCAACTCTTTGTCGTTACGAACATGGTTTAAGCGTTCCAAGTACGCAGACTCCCACGAATATAACTTAAGCGACTTGATGTTGCTCAAGATTTCACTGATCAAACGCAGTCTTTCGTCTTTATAACCCATCTGGGTCTTTTGCAATCTCTTCTGGAGACGTGCAATGACACCGTTCAACGGAATCATCACCACCATGATGAAAACACCGGCCCACATAGCGTTACCCAAAAGACCGTGCAACGACAACAAACACAAGATGATCTGGAACGGCCCAGACCAGATAATTTGCAAGTTCTGCACCAAGTCCTGCAATCTTTGGACGTCCACGGACATCAAATTGACTATATCTCCCGTATTCAGCTTCAGCTTGGACTCGTTGGACAACACAAGCGACTTGTTGTAGATGACGGACGTCAACAGCGACTTGATTTCCATGCCCATGTCGAACGCACGGTAGAAGTACTGGTGGAGACACGCGGTTTGGGTGACGGAAACGAGGAACATGGCGCCCGCAATCATAAGTCCTTTGGTGAGTGGAATGGGTTCCAATTCTGCAACATCCAACGTTTTTCTTCTCTGAACTTCAGAGTAATATTCATTGACAAAGTTGATCAACATTTTAAGCAATTGGGGCTGGACAAAACCCAAAATATCCTGCAAACCCTTGAACAAACCTCCAAGCATGAAAGCAGGTCCGAACGCTCTCGCGAGAGCCCACGAAAGTGACGGAGTTTGCGTGTTCTGCGACGTCCAGTACTTGGTGAACTCATCGGTGGTCAGTTTGGCCTGCAAATAACTAGGAAGCACAGGCAAGTCCACCTGGGTCAAGTACTGGGTGTACCCTTTTCTCATCAACGGGCCCATCCACCCGAAAGTGATGCGCAGAAACACGTTGGAGCGTTCGTACGGTGAAACTCTTTTGCTACGTTTGCCAGCCTGGTAAATAGGCTGCGGTGGGAACGTCACTGCGAGCAAAAGGATCAAAAACGCATTCACCGTCAGCAAGATCACCACGTTGGCAAACTGACTGTGAATGGTTCCTCTCAAGTTTAAGTTCACAACCCTGCCCAAATTCAAAATGACCTGGAAAAGCCAGTAAAACAAGGCTACCCCATTGGGAATGGTGGTTTTTAACTGTTCCAAGTAGACAATAGCAAGAGCGACAACAGTGGCAAACACATTAAGCAACAATGCGGTGTTGATGATGTCGCCATTTCCAGTGTGAAGCGAATACAAAACACTTTGGAAACCGATTTGCAATGTGACCAATAACAATTTAGCAAAGTAAGCCCACGACGTACGATTCGCGACAACGACTTTCTGACGACGCAAATTGTACACTTGCAATGCTCCAAGCACGACCATGAGCACGGCAGAAGTGCCAAACAAGATGCCCTGCAAGAAGCACGGAGTGAAGTCTGCGTAGACGCTGGACATGGGGCCCCATCCGTCGCTGGACGCGCAGCCCAACCACCCGGTCTGGTTGTTGAAGGTCGAGTTGGGTGCGGACGTGAACGGCGACGGCGCCGGCACGTATAGTAGGTGCGACAACTGAGGCACCGCGTACCCAATGTATGAAAAGTCTAACTGTTCCATGATGGCTGCAGATAAATTTTGGAAAAAATGCTTCTTCTTATCTGAAAATTCGCGTTGGTGGCGAACGGATTAGTAATTAGTGGGGAGTTAATGAGAGAATTGGAATTTTAGTGAGGATTAGGGAGAGGTGGTGTGGTGGATGAGTGGTTTGGTGGTGGAGGATGCAATGGAAGAAGGGAAGAAGTGGTAGTAGTAATAGTAGAGAAATAGTAGTAGAAGTAGCAGTGGTAGTAGTAGTAGTAGTAGAAGCAGCAGAAGTAGCAGTAGCAATTGTAGTAAAACCAATAATATCGTACCCAGTGCTATCTCTCATCCACTAGCAAAACTAAAATTTAGTGCAAAGAACATCGTTTAAGTTGCTGGTTAAAGGATCGTGTATTTTGTTTTGAGCAATGAGCTGGGACAAATACTGGATAGGGAATGGAATATAGAGTGGCAAAGAGAATGGGGCTTTGGGGCTGGAGGGAAGGTAGAGGCTGAGGTGTTTCGTTTCATGGTGGAAAGTTTAGTGTGATTTTGAGGGTTTGTTTGGTGATTGTGAGAGGGAGATGGAGAGAGTGTATGATTGGTTAGAGAGTGTTAATAGTGGTTTTGAATGGTGGTTTTGAATGTGTGATATGATCGATGAAGTTTAAGATCAAAACAGCGTTAACAAGATCAGCCTCACTTACCTCCTCACTGGCTCAATTTTTCACCTTAAGGATATTTTTCTCTTAACTAAACAAATTACTAATCACTTAACTAAACAAATTACTAATCACTTAAATAAACGGTTTCCATATGAAAGTGCTCATTTTCAGAAGATCTTATCTTTCCTTTGAGTAAACTTTAAATAGCATCTAAGTAAATTAAGTACATTGGAGTCTAATGGAAAATGAAAACTTATATTGGAGTAACCCAGTTGGGTATGTCAATTGGATATTTTCAGTTTCAGAATTTTAGTGGTGTAGTGTTGAATACTCCCTATTCAAACTAGTCAATTGTAATACTCTAGTACCCAAACTTTTACTAATCAGAAAACAAATCATTAAACTACATCTCACGTTTTTGGTACTTTTCATTCTTCTTCTTGATAAGATCTTCAAGGAACTTCTATCACCATCCCCAAATCAATCCAGTACATCTTCACCTTTCTGGTTGTATTTGTTCTTCCACTACTCATAAGATCTTCAAAGATCTTCTATCTCCGTCCAAATCAACCATCACATCTTACTTTTTGGTTCATCCTCTACTTATAAGATCTTCAAAGATCTTCAATCTCCGTCTTCAAATCATCTCATTCCACAGAGAATCTCAATTAAATGTAGATCTTTTACAAATTGTCCTTCACTTCCTACCATCAACCAATCGGTCTTTAGCTTCAATTTTGTCTTGTCTCCAAACCTTCATTTCAAACCCACAGACAAAAAGTGTCAGACCTTCCAAATCCCGGGTTTAACAATCCATGTATAGGAAGCTCTAGGCACTACAAAACAATCACACCACAATCCATCCCAACCCCACACCATTCCACACCAAAACCACCACCATCCTCAGCCTCTATCCCGGAACAATCCAGCTCCGCTGACGGCTCGGCTTTTATTCTTTCACACCGGCCGTTGTTATTTTCGCGCCTCAGTTCTCCGGCTGTAAATCTGAACTTCTTTCGGCCGTCACGAACCATGGCCAATCCACCTGTACGTCGCGAACGGAGATTATCATTCCCGTTCCACAAACATGAAAAACCAGTTTACCTAGCACGGTCTCTTTCTCTGGCTTACATTATTGAGCTGTTATTGGAGATCCGTCTAGGTGGTAAGACGATGGTGACTAAACCAAGATCACTTGTTGACCGGTAGAGTATTATTAAGTACCCCAGCTTTATGATCATGCAAAGGAGATGATTGGCTTTGCATGTGTCGTTTCATTTTAGTGTCTTTTGTTAGTCAGAAAGTGATGTCGTGAATGGTGCAATTATGAGTAGATCTGCGACAAGACATAGTGAACTCTATAATCTATAGATTGACCAGCAACAAGACATTGTAATCTCCACGAACAACTATTTCAGCAAGTTTATCATTAAGTCTAAATACCGACGCTAGGTTTGCCATTCAATGAAAGACCCTGCTGGGCTTTCAGCATTTCAATTGAAACGGTTAATGGTTGCAAATTTTAGTCATTTTAGTGTCGTGTTAATCAAGTCTCATACTCTGGGGGGATATTTCCAATCCAAGTCATGGTTTTATAACTCCAGGGGTACTGATCCTCAACAACCTCTTATCATCCTACCCCTTCCACCTAAATTCTAATTTACGGAGCTTCCCGCTACTTTGTACAAGGTATCCTTGAATAACTATCTTGTTCTTAATTGAACTTCCCTTGTTCATTGACAATGGTCCATAATTTTTTCACATTTAAGTCACTGTGAATGCTGTCGGTTATATGATAGCTAATTTTCGTGAGCGGGGTCTTCCTCAGATGGATCCTGGGGTGAGGATGGGGAAGAAAGTTGGGGTTGGGTTAGGTTGGGCTGCAATCGACCAGACATTAACAATGTGAATCACAGTTGAGTATACAAATTAACCCCACCAGTCCAGAAAATAGCATGTACAATATTATTATAACCTTTAATGTTAAAACTTTTGAGAATACCAACATTTTGATGAATAGAAGACGCACATGAAAACTTTCAAAATTGAGGAATGAACTTCATTACTTTCTGTTGTATGTTTCCAATCCATAGAGATCATCACCTTACGTCTTCACCTTTTGGTTATGACGTATAAAGGACCCTTGCTGTCGTTCCCTCCAATGACGTCTTAGCGCACACAAACTGAACTTATCAGTTGCTTTAATCCGTAGATCTTTGCAATTACATTGAAAAGATTATCGTACGTTCGAAATCAACCGATACTTAACCAATACTCCCAACAGCCCACTTATATCAGTCGATGCCCGATTTCGGCTCCAGGCTTGACTTTGTACCTTGAATCGGACCACTACTCGTATGAGCCATTTATCGGCCGTTAGTGTGGGCATTATTCAGCCATTTACATTCCACGGAACTTGCATGGCACGATTACTCGACGCTACGGAGGTTCTTACCCTTTCTGTGCACCGACATGCGACCGAATCTAGGACCGTATCTGTCGACCGAATCTGCAGACCGTATTTGTCGGCCGTATGTGTAATCCAGTATAAACCTGGGGCTGGCTGCAAATGAACATGGATCGGAGAACGGACCGCATAGCATGGCTCGAAACGCCCTCCCCATTTGCATCCGAAGGCTGATCCGAGAGCAATGGTTAGAGTGTTTTAGGTTTGATTTGTCATTGGATTATGAGCGAAACAAAGGAACAGTTTAATCTGACTTGCAGGGTCATATATTTTCGTTTTAGTTCAATGGAATCTTTTAGGCACCAAGATTTTGTATTCTGTAGGGTATTTTTCTTAGATGAGTCAGGAAATAGGTTGATTTGTGTAGTTCTAGGTTCAGGTTTATTCTTACTAATTGTTAATAAAGATCGATTGGAATTGACTGTCTGAAGTATGTGGATTGTTTGATTTAAGTTGATTTGTGCTTATTGAGATAGGTATTGTAGTTTGTTTGTTAATTCTAATTGAATGGATTTTCTTTTGATATTGGTAATGTATTATAGATTTTTTTGGCTGCAAATTTACTGTACGGTTTTTTTTGGTATTGATTTGTTGGTTGTGGTTTTGAATACTATACTCAATTGATTGAATAAGTTTGTACTCTTTCCACGTCCATTTACTTTTCCATTATCCTTTCCATTAACTTAGATTCTCCTGAAGAAAGTTCAGTTAAGTTGAAACAATTTTAACTTTAGAGTAGAATTGAATTAACCTGAGAGTGTCCTTTACGGGCCACGGGCCACCCAGTTAGTTTTATCCCTTGATTTCAGGTAAACATAAAATAATCTGTCGTGTGCATCCTTCTAGATCAAGAAGGATCGATTCTTCGCTTCCTTCTTTTTCAGAATTTTCAAACTAGAGATGAAGGGTTTTCCAAGAGGAGAGACTATAATTAAGTATTAGTTTTGCAGAAATATTATTCTCACAACAGTCTGAAAACATGGAGTAAGTCTATTCTCACAACAGTCTGAAACATGGAGTAAGTCTATTCTCACAAGTCTGAAAACATGGAGTAATTCTATTCTCACAACAGTCTGAAACATGGTGTAATTCTATTCTCACAACAGTCTGAAAACATGGAGTAAGTCTATTCTCACAAGTCTGAAAACATGGAGTAAGTCTATTCTCACAGCTGTCTGAAAGCATGGAGTAAGTCTATTCTCACAAGTCTGAAAACATGGAGTAAGTCTATTCTCACAGCTGTCTGAAAGCATGGAGTAAGTCTATTCTCACAAGTCTGAAATCATGGAGTAATTCTATTCTCACAACAGTCTGAAATCATGGAGTAAGTCTATTCTCACAACAGTCTGAAAACATGGTGTAATTCTATTCTCACAACAGTTTGAAAACATGGTGTAATTATATTCTCAGAACAGTCTGAAAACATGGAGTAATTCGATTCTCACAGCTGTCTGAAAGCATGGAGTAAGTCTATTCTCACAAGTCTGAAAACATGGTGTAATTCTATTCTCACAACAGTTTGAAAACATGGTGTAATTATATTCTCAGAACAGTCTGAAAACATGGAGTAATTCGATTCTCACAGCTGTCTGAAAGCATGGAGTAAGTCTATTCTCACAAGTCTGAAATCATGGAGTAAGTCTATTCTCACAACAGTCTGAAAACATGGTGTAATTCTATTCTCACAACAGTTTGAAAACATGGTGTAATTATATTCTCAGAACAGTCTGAAAACATGGAGTAATTCGATTCTCACAGCTGTCTGAAAGCATGGAGTAAGTCTATTCTCACAAGTCTGAAATCATGGAGTAAGTCTATTCTCACAACAGTCTGAAAACATGGTGTAATTCTATCTCTATCCTCACAACAGTCTGAAAACATGGCCTAATTCGATCCCCCCAAGAATTGGTTTTCATTTCCAATACACCCATTCACTCTCTATGCTTTAACTGTATGGTTTAGGTTCCTTGACTTCTTTTGCTGAAATCTGTGTTCACAATTAACCCAAAATTTCAGGTTTTATCTTGGAGGTATTGGATATATTTAAGATGCGGTTGCTTTGTTATCACCTTCTTGTACTCCTTTACATTCATCAACTTTGAACTTCGGAGCTTCTCTTTCTATAATTTTTGGCTGCAAAATTCAAAATATATGAAGTTTCCCAGAGAAAAATGCGTGAAAATGAATGAGGTTCTCTAACTATCATAAATTTTACCTCTAAACACTAGTATTCATAAATTGAGTGGAAATCTACTGTGAGTGGCCCCAAGGTTTAAAGTGGAGCTTTGTTACTGTGCACTCTTAATGTATTTTTGCCCAGTGTTCTAAAATCACTCTTTATATTCAGATACAAGCACTTATATGTCACATAATTACTCACTGACTCAACTGAATACCACTAACACCACTCTACTGAATAACTGACACCACTCTACTGAAAACCACTAACACCACTCAACTGAAAACCACTACACCACTCTACTGAAAACCACTAACACCACTCAACTGAAAACCACTACACCACTCAACTGAATACCACTACACCACTCAACTGAATACCACTACACCACTCAACTGCAAACCACTAGCAGCTTACCACCTCCACCTCCACAACCATATATTTACATCACATGACAAGGGCTACAGCCCTAAACGGGTTACACGTGACCATAAACCCCCCCCAGCTGAAAAAAAAAAGTTTGCAAACTCTCAAACACCATACACAACATGTCTACTGAAGCCTCTGTCTCCTACGCTGCTTTGATCCTTGCTGACGCCGAGCTTGAGATCTCGACCTCCAACTTGTTGGCCATTACCAAGGCTGCTGGTGCCTCTGTTGAAAACGTGTGGGCCGACGTCTACGCCAAGGCCTTGGAAGGCAAGAACTTGAAGGAATTGTTGTTCTCGTTCGCTGCCTCTGCTCCAGCTGCTGCTTCTGGTGCTGCTGCTTCTTCCGGTGCTGCCGACTCTGCTGCTGCTGCCGAGGAGGAGGAGGAAGCTGAAGCTGAGGAATCCGACGACGACATGGGTATGGGCTTGTTTGATTAAGTGTAGAATATGAACATAATAAATGTCTAGATAATAATGAGAAGTGAGTTGACTATTTGACGATGTTGGTGGAGTAGTTTACTTGATGTAGATTGTTGTTGGATTAGTTTACTTGATGTAGATTGTTGTTGGATTAGTTTACTTGATGTAGATTGTTGTTGGAGTTAGTGAGTTTACTCACAGCTGGAGCAATCAGTTTACTTATAGCTGGAGTAATCAGTTTACTTATAGCTAGAATTAATGAGTTGTTGCTGAAGTTTATACGATTGACCAAATGTAGGTGAAGAAAAACTTTGGATATAAATGATAGTGGAACTACAGTACAGTGTAGTTGATAGCTCAAGAATGTACTTGATCTATAGCTAGTAATGCATGGCCTTTTGATGTCTCCGTCTACTATTTGAAGGTATTATTGAGGTATGGATTTTGTTGGCTGCAAATCAAATATGTTGGGACCTAAATTTCAAAATTGTAGTGATCTGAGTTTGTGAGGGAACTTAACAGAGGTGAGCATATCACTGGATATTTAGAGTGAATTCTGAGGGAGCGGAGATCAATGGAACGAAAACCAACAGCAAATGAGCTCAAAAATGGAAACAGAACATCAAATCAAATTGAAAGGAGAAAATGGAGATCAAAAAAACGGTCAATTGTGTCAGACATAAAAAGGGGATGTAGAAAGGGATGACGCCCCAACAAAACTCCACAATTAAGAATAGAAGTAATAAGAACCTTCCACTACGTAAATCCCCGTATATTCTTTTGTTGCATATAATCGCTAAATTGGCTTCGGATCAGAAACGGCTGCAAAGTTAAACTCCACACACCGCACCACCTAACCATCCCCTGTCCCTGTTCGTCCCCTTCTACACTTCCGCCCCTACCGCTACTTTATCCAGATTGCATAGCAAAACTGAGGTGCAGGGCAACGTACCTCCTGTTCTAGAATTAGGTCTTAAGCCAGGCTACAGCCGTGAGGCGGGAAACAAATTTCACAGAGGTAGAGGGGATGAGGGATAGAATGGTGGTGGAGATAAGCATGAGGAAGGGGTCAAAGTGGACATTGAGAATGATTGAAATTGGACTGAGAATGGGCATTGGTTGGAATTGAGGTGGCATTGCGAGTGGGAATGAAGCTTCCTTCGAAGAAGAACTGATTATCGCTGAAAATTTGAAATCAAGATTGGCAGTCTGGAAGTGTGAAAGCCTGATTTGGAACCTAGTTCTAGGGTCTAGGATTCATTAAACCTTAATCAGCCTCACGTAATTGCTGCAAATGGCTCCGAAAAATATAATACCGCGGAGGAAACAACGGTAATAAGATGACGTCGGCCTCTGAGCAAAATTGACACATAGAATAGAAACATTAGTAAGGTACTGTGAAAATTTCAGTCAATTAACCATTATTAAATTTTCTTCTATACAATATCTGGGTACAACAAACAGAATCCTCGTCAATAACTAGATTACATCGTTTCTAATGACCGTATTTGATTTGTATTCATCAAGTGTTCCACTTTTTCCGTTAACGTATCAACTTTCATTACGTATCAAACTTTCATTACGTATGCAACTTTCATTACGTATGCAACTTTCCTTACGTATTTCATTCATTACGTATTTCATTCATTACGTATTTCATTCATTACGTATTTCATTCATTACGTATTTCATTCATTACGTATTTCATTCATTACGTATTTCATTCATTATGTCATTCAATACGTATTTCATTCACTACGTACTTCAACCTATTAACGTATCCAACTCTTTGAACGTACTTCAACCTATTAACGTATCCAACTCTTTTATCGTACTTCAACCTATTAACGTACTCTTTTAACGTACTTCAACCTATTAACATATCCAACTCTTTTAACGTACTTCAGCCTATTAACGTACTCTTTTAACGTACTTCAACCTATTAACGTACTCTTTTAACGTACTTCAACCTATTAACGTACTCTTTTAACGTACTTCAACCTATTAACGTACTCTTTTAACGTACTTCAACCTTCCCATTATCACATCCAACCGATCAACGTATCCAACTTTTTTTAACGTATTCTCCAGTTATTACCCTAATCACACAAGACTACACCTCCAAATCAAACAACCCATAAATCGCTCATCCTAGGACGGAAATGTCTCTGCCTTGCCGAGTTGTGTCTGCAAACCCAACGTCTGTCAATTTAAAGCGCAGTTGGAACTCGCTGTCCCAATCCGGAAAAATCAGCGAGTTTCTCTTATAGCCGATTTCCGTATCTAATGGCCGCTGCTGAGAGCGGTTTAAACGATCGCAGAGTGAGTATAATGAGGTGGAGTAGCATAATGAAGGTGGAGCGCGAGAATGTCGGCCCATAGGTGCGTGTTGGGACCCACAACTCGATCCTCCCTGTCTGACTAACACCCAAGTTTGCGATTACGCTACTTTCTTACAAACATTAGTAAGTCACGGCTGAGTAATTGTCTCCAAACCATGGTGTCGGAATTAGTGCGGAATAGGAATTGGGAGAGTAAGAGGGTCAGAATTAGAGGAGCAGCACAAGAAGCGCAGCAACGATCGACATCTAGAGGGGCGAAGCTAACCAAGCGAGCACGTAAAAGAATACAGCGAATCCAACAATGAACTCAAAACAACATAAACATCGCGGATAGTCCTCCCGAAATCCAGAACTTTTGAGCAACGTTCAACAAACTTTTTACCCCCGGATGGCGATTCAAATACCGATATCCGAATGTCATCGAAACGGATTACAAAAAGGCTCCGAATAAAAAATATTTTTTGCATACTAGGCTAATGAATCACCAACATTATAAATAAAGTTGCAAATCCCTGGAGTTGAGTCAATTACAACAACTATGTCTACTTTATCATTTGCTGAAACGTATTTGCTTGCTTCTAGGGTCAGAAGTAAGCTCACCAAGGAAGCTGCCAATCCCAAGGCCAGTTTACGTTCTTTGGTGGTGCAGGCCAACATGTTGGACAATTTGATGGAACATATTGCGGAGGAGTCGCAGAAAAAACAGAAGGCTGAACCGCAGGTTGCATTTGCATTGCCCAAAAGGAGTCCCAGACGTGAAACCAGACGTGAAACTTCGGTAACGGAGTACGAGGTGGATAGCGATTCTGATGAGGAGGACGAGGAGGAGGTGCAGAGTGTGGAATATGCTGTAGAAAGTGAAAGTGATAGTGGATTTAGCGAGTCTGAGTCTGACTACAGCTCGGACGAGGAGGAAGACTACTATTATTCTGACGATGAGGAGGAGGTGCAAGTGCATAGTGTTCAGGTGCATAGTGTTCCTTCTTACAAGTCGCTTCCCTCGATGCAATTGGGGTCTATAGAGGAGGTGTATGAAGAGGATGACCATGAGATGCCTGGGTTGTGTCGCACGATATCGTTGACCGATGACGAGGAGGACTATATTGAGGCGTATACGACGGAGCGAGTGGAGCATGAGATGTTTGAGAAAAAACCACATCACATTGGGTTTGAGAAAAAGCCAAGGGTGGGGAGTTTGTTCAAGATAAGCCACGGGAACGGACTGCAGGCGAGTATTTTAGACAAGAGTGTGGGTGAGATATATTCTATGGAGCAGATGTTTTAGGACAAGTGTGATGATTTATGACTATTTATTAATGATACAGATATACGATTGGGTGTAGATTAATATGATATTGATGATTTATGACTATTTATCAATGATACGATTGAGATTAATATGATATTGATGATTTATGACTATTAATGATACGATTGAGATTAATATGATATTGATGATTTATGACTATTAATGATACGATTGAGATTAATATGATATTGATGATTTATGACTATTAATGATACGATTGAGATTAATATGATATTGATGATTTATGACTATTAATGATACGATTGAGATTAATATGATATTGATGATTTATGACTATTAATGATACGATTGAGATTAATATGATATTGATGATTTATGACTATTAATGATACGATTGAGATTAATATGATATTGATGATTTATGACTATTTATTAATGATACGATTGAGTGTAGACTAATATGATATTGATGATTTATATGGGTTTAAACTTGGTTTTTGACTATTAGTGATAATTTTAAATTCGAGACCATTTATGATTCGTAATGAGACTGTTATAAGATAATGTAGATACGAATCTATGCTATTTAAGATACAGTTATAAGATAATGTAGATACGAATCTATGCTATTTAAGATACAGTTATACGATAATGTAGATACGAACCATTTGTGACTAATAATGATAAAATTATAAGATAAAGTAGTTTCGAATCCATTTACCACATATATTGAGATACACTTACAAGATAATGTGCATTCAAAACCATTTATCATATATAATGATACACTTACAAGCTAATGTGCATTCAAAACCATTTATCATATATAATGATACACTTACAAGATATTGTACATTCAAATCCATTCATCATGTATTATAGATACACTTACAAGATAATGTACATTCAAATCCATTCATCATATATAAAGATACACTTACAAGATATTGTACATTCAAATCCATTCATCATATATAAAGATACACTTACAAGATATTGTACATTCAAATCCATTCATCATATATAAAGATACACTTACAAGATATTGTACATTCAAAACCATTCATCATATATAAAGATACACCTTACTGGTGTATCTTTATGCCTATCCAATTGTAAGAAAATAGGATTCCCAACCGAGCATTAACCGACTTCTTGACACAGCGAAACATTCTGAGAAACAATTCAACACGAACGAAGAATTTAGAACACACTCAACACCTCCAAGAAATTTGTGTCAGCCAAGAGTCTTTAGAACACTTTAATGGATTTCTGTGAGATTTGACCAACAAATGGAAACGAGTTCTCACCGTATACGGTGAAGGGAAATGAGCTTCGTTCTTCTTTACGATTCATCTTCAGCTTGATCGAACTTCTTACATGGCTGCAAAAAACACGGCGTTCCCAAACGAAAACAACCAACCCCAGTTATGAAGCCCCAACCACAGTCATCTATTTTTTGGCTCGCTAACCAGAATCCACCACTACTTCGCCCACTTTCTCGCTACTCTCGCCACCAGACTCTCCCAAAAATCACTTTCCTCATTTGTGGGGTCGTATTTGTGTCGTGTTCTGAGCTCTATTTTCTCCAAAACCCAAAGTGCAACACAAAGTAAACGTTTAGCGGTTCGGCTGCAAAACGCGAACCAGGGCCATTTTGCTCGTGAAAACGTCCACGAAGGCCGCACGACCTGGTCATCACACAGATTAGGCCACTCCCGAAGTTGCACCGGGACTAAAAAAAATCGGTAATTGGCCGTCGCCAAATAACTTTCGACTTATTCTCTCATAAATTAGCGGGCCACCAGACAAACCGGCCCTAACAATCAGGCCCTGCAGCCGCTACACACTCGCCAACCGTACCACAGAATCGGCCTTCTCAACAATACTGGCACCAACAGAACCGGCCATCACAATGGTGGTTTTTCTGCTGCCCCGTCGCTCCACGGAAACCACGTCTCTTCTGCACCACAACCTCGCAAACCGAGAACTCGGCCAAAGACAATGCCGAGGGCCTGGGGGGGTGTGTTGTTCTGTGCAATAGACGGGCACCTCGCCATGGGCCTCTGAATGATCACAATTGTCCCAAAAGTCTCCTGTCATTAGGTCTTCCACGCACAATCCACGCACTACTTCACAATGTAGACACATAGGTCTAAGTCCACGCTACAATACCCAACCGCCTGGGCTGTCTCGTGTTTCACCCCAGCTCACCACCCTCACCGGATCTGAACAATAGGTGTCCAGACACAGCATTTCAGGTCTGTGGCCACAGGCCAGCTGGATTGGCAACCACACATGTAAGAACTGGCATGTTTTGGCTTGGAAGGAATTAAAATGCGCTTAACAGGGGGTCTGGCCTGGCAGTTCTGCCTGGTGAGCGAGAAGACAGTAAAAATAGACGAATCAAAGATCTGGTTCTTCACTGGGGCCTGAGTTTAGATCGTGCGAGTTTTTGGGTACCGTGTTGCGTGAATGCAAATGGTCGGTCCAGCAATGATGGCAGAAGTAGGTGGATACGTGATTGGGGATGTTTGGGTAACACCCTGAGAAGCGAGTTTTGTGCGAGCGGAACATCTAGAAGGTGTTCAAGTTTTGTGGAAAGCCTAATACGTATTCAAGTTTTGTGGAAAGCCTAATACGTATTCAAGTTTTGTGGAAAGCACTAGTACGTATTCAAGTTTTGTGAACAGACACTAGAACATACAACTTTTGTGTTTTTGGAGAGGGAACCTGAAGCTGGTTGGCACCAGAAACGTGTTTACCTGATAGTGGCTGAAGTGTTTGTTGGTGCCAAGTAATTCAAAATCCAAGTTTTGAGTGTACGGTGCACATACTTTCGAGTGTTCGAGATTTCGCAGTACCACGCACGGCTCAGGGTTTATCAATCAGATGTATACGGGTTTCTGTTTTGACGTTCCGAGATATGGCAATTGCCGCGCGGTAGCCGTGACGTTTAAAAGGGTTTGGTTTAAATCGTCTGTCCTACTCGCGTATACTCTACATCTGTTTTTCAGTTTTAATGACTTTTGGTATTTCTTGACCTTTAGTAATTCATGAGAAACAGATTTCTTGACTAACAGTGGTCTTACAGTCCAATTGACGTTGGTCTCTCAGATATTCCGTTGGCCCTTGGCATTTCAGCCTCATAGTCTAGAAGTTCAGATACTCCACTTATTCCTTGGCACTGATACACTTCATTTTTTCGCATCCAATCGATACGAGCTAATAACTAATCACTCCCACATGGTTTATCTCTCTCCGTGAAATAATACTTGTTGAAATTCATGCTCTTTATTCTTTTGTTGAGCCACCCCTATCAAGAAACCACTAAAAGCGAATTGCGTACCTTATTTAGCTGCTCAGGTAAAGCCACACACAAGAATTCAGCCTTATCGCCCTTTGGCACGCTCAACCCACTATCACCATAATCAGTGAAACCAACATGTTGCAACCGTTTCCCAAATAGGGCGTTACGTAAGCAGTGCATTTGCAACCTCCCAGGAACCACAAACATCGTGTACGGACCCTTGACCCCTATCGAACCACTTCAGTGGACCCGGATAGCTAGACATAGCAATACCCTCGGAACTTGCCTCCCTTCAGAGCAGAGTCTTCTGCTTTTGGTAATTAATATGGACCAATTAGTATTGTTCTTCCCAGCACCTACAACAACCTCATTACTGTACTCCATTCCAGATGACGCACGCTTATGCCCGCCGCTCAATTCACCACCTGGTACATACTTTTCACTTCTGTGACAGCCTTCCAAACATTCATCCCTTTCCCAAGAAAGTTTGCCCGTCAGCTCTGTGGAGAGCAGAACCAGAAGGAATGATCCGACGAATACATATCCCTTAAAACCCAACACATATCCTATGGGTCCATTATGCCCCCCGTCAAAATCTGCAACTCTTCTTTTCACGGTTGAGGACAATTGTGTTCCGCTGCAACCTAAAAGGCTGGCTAGAGTAGTGTGAGAGACTGAAGAGAATCGCCAAGTTGGTGAATAAATATACAATATCGAGATCTGAGTACTCCATGATGTACACATTCATAACAATTCCAGCCTCGAATTCAATTAATACCATTTATAGTTCATTCACAGGACGTTCGGTCTTTACCTCAATACTTTACACCCAAAAATTGAAACCTCGGTTGGAATGGCTTCAATCCTATTGTTTTTCATTCAGACAACAGTTTCTTAATGTCCTAACAGAGATTCTCAAAACTTTGTTTCGCTATTCGCTAACATTTTAAGTTTTATAGTGCACTCCACAATTGAGATAATGTAGGTACATTTTCTATGCTTGCACTGTTAATCCACCTGTGTTTGTGGAATCCACTAACTTTAGGGAATTCTATTATAGCATGGTTTGGAGTGCAGTGCACTGACTTTGAGCATTCTCAAACCCTTATTCCCAAACCCTTAATTTAGAAATTTGCGGCTTTACAGTAATTCAGGAGTATTACTTAATTTCGTAAATTAAATCTTAATAGTCAATCCCAATTTTCAGTCTATATACTCCGCATTGCGGAGTTTACTAAACGCTCACCTTCTTCAATCCCTCACCAATATCGGTAATTTCCTCCCCAGCCAAACCCTTCTCAAATATCTCTTTTCCAGACATCTTTCCCTGGTGCATCTCATTGAACCTCTTCTCGAAATATTCATCCAACTTCATCTCCTTTCTAAACCTGTCTCTCCACTGGGCATACGATTCTTTTGTCACCGGAGTTCCTTGAAACTTTTTCTGCTCCTCCGACTCACGCGCAGCTACCTTGTCGTCATACTCTTTTTGTCTCTTGTTCAATATATCCTCAAACAATTGCTCTGCATCGTCCTTCAATTGTCCCACTAACGTGTAGACCATTGGCATGCCAATCCACCCGTTGGCCTCTTCTAACAATTTGCCTTCTAACATGTCAAAATCTTCCCTGCTGTAGTCTATGTTTTCAGACAAGTTCAATGCATCTTTGGTTTCAGAATCTCCTTCGTCGTCATCTTCATCATCTTCTACTTCTGATTCCTCTTCTTCAGAGTCCACATCCTCTCCATCCTCACTTCGAAAGTTGTATATTATGTTGCTTGCATAGTCAACCTCTATCTCTGGAACCACGTCTGGATATGTTGGAGGGTACTTTACAATGAGAGCGATGGTGTGCTTTCTGTCACTAGATGTGTCGAGTTTGATCTTGACTGCGTAATGCTGAGGCAGCTTGATCTTGAGTTCGTCGGGGTAGATACTCTCCAAGACCTCGATCTCCTGTGATTGTTCTTCAGTGTAGTCCATGTTTTTGGTGATGGCTGAATTTATGAAAATTTCTCGTTCATTTGTTTAGAGTGGGACGAAATGGTGGGAGTTGTTTTGGGATGAGAAATGAGGTGGAGTGTTCAAAGTGGGGGGATAAGTAGTGGCAGTTGGAGCATATAAATAGGATTGTATGTAGTTGTATTAGTGGTGGAATAGAAGTTTGGTTGGTGATTGGATGGTGAATTTGAATTATATTTTAAGTATGAGAATCAGATGTAAAGGTATGGTAAAAAAATAGGTGATTGTAGATGTATAGACGAGATGGAGATATAAAGGCGATTGGACATACTATTGAATTAGAGTGGTGTTGATTTCTTACCTGTTTACTGACTCCAGTGTTCAGATACTTATGAGACTATGAGGGTAGTTGTTTTTGTTTGACCGGATTTCTTAGTTATGAGGACAAAATTCGAGAGATTGAATCATACATATAAAAAAAGCTTCGTTAGCTTCATTAGATTTTGAGAGTTGTGTCACGAATCCGTGTTGCGGAGGCGTTATGAGTATCCAAAACTTGAGACTTAGGGATATTCATGCGAGTATTCAATGACATTCTGAATCTTCATTGCGGAAGTATTTGATGAAATCATATTCCACCCTCATAAATCTCCAATTTCAAGTTATCTGAAACTTGTAATTCATTTTGAGGATTTGAGAAGCTGCTACTCTAAATATTTCGCATAATAATCAACGTCAGCTCAACTAGTTTATTCTAAAGACTTACGGTGTCAATCGATGCCCTCTTACAGATGATGTACCTTGGACTCAATTCTCAATATTCGCTGCTTGATAATCCAAATACCCAGCATTCCGAGTCTCTCATGTAAAGAATTCCGAAAACTCTTCTCCTATTCGAACTATTTAATCTTGTAAGTTAAACTTACTCTGCATTGCAACGGTCCTTTAAGTTAAAGCTTTAATTAACACAACCAAAAAAATGCAAGCTCATATTTTGCACCCAAAATTTGAAAGAATAACTCCGCAAGTTGACCGTTGAAACAATTAGTATTTTGTATTGGGTTTCAGACTGTGAGCCCTGATTATCATATATATTTGTCCTATTCGGTGTCTTGCAAACCGTTATTATGTGCCTGTTCAAGAAAGCTACGAGAACACAACTTCTGAAACAATGTAAAGCCCACTAAACGATTCACTAAATATAACAGTCATAATGTACTTTGTCTATTGAAAATACGGAAAATTCTCAATGAGGAAAGGATGAGAAGTTAAACTTTCACCTTACATTAACCTTACTTTATTCTGGTCTTCACATGACAAAGAGCAAAAGGTTATTTGGTGGCCCTTTGATTTTTGGAATTGCCTGGCCGCTCTTTTAGATTTGTACCCCTTTTTGAGGACCAGTGTTTAGGGTGCAGAGAAGTCGTATCCCAATGTTTTAGTATATTGGAACTTGAATACATGGTATGATGAGGACTGAAAATATGTAGTAATTGGAGGACATATTCGATGGTGCTTCACTCATTCTAATCTCATTCATATTAGTCTCTCATAATAATCTCACCAATGTGTGCACTCACATTATCCCATAATCTCGCCTATATTGGTCTCTCATATTAGTATCACTACTTAGTTACTCACTACTTATTTACTCACTCACTCACTCACTCACTACTTACTCACTCACTCACTCACTCACTCACTCACTCACTCACTCACTCACTCACTCGCTCCGTTCGTTCATTCGTTCATTCGCTCGCTCGTTCGCTCGTTTTTGCACCCATTACATAATCACCCATTCCCATCTAAAACCCTTTACCATCCATTCACCACCACCCTCACACCACCACCACCCTCACACCACCACTCACACCACCACCACCCTCACATCCCCCATCCCCCAACCCCACCGCCAATTCTTCCCTTTTCATCAATCTCACACAATCTTGCACAATCTAACACAATCGTGCCGCATTCTTCTCCCCAGAGCCAGAACGAACGGTTGGGCAGCTCCGGTATCGAAAAAAGTAAGACATCACTTGAGTGTTGCATGATAGGGTGGGGCCACAGAGATGAGTGTGGGTGTAAAAGTTGCTTCAAAATGACGAGTTTGACTCTGCAAACGAATGGAGGTATGTTGGAGTACGGAAAAGTTCAGAGTTAAGTTGTGAATAAGGAGCATATATTATTATTAGTGCAAATGTTGAACACTAGATGAGAAAGCTGCAGATAACATATCAAAAAGAACCCATCTTGTCTCCAATATGTTTCAGTTATTTGTTTATCTTTTATATGAACCAAATTTCTCCCAAATTGCCAGCCATCTCAAACATTCTCGAGACATGCAGATTATTAACCACTTCATGTATGATTTGTATCTCATACTTAACACAAGTGTTTTGTTTATCCCTCAATCCTATATATTATCATCAATTCTCATTATTCAACATCATTATTCAACATCATTATTCATCATCATTTAGTATCATCATTATTAAAATTAAGTATCATCAATCATCAACTATCATCAACTATCATCAACAATCATCAAACTCATCAACTCATCAACTCATCAACTCACCGACCTCATCTTCATCTACTTCCCCCACTCAAATACTAACCCACATTCACCCTCATCAACAATACATCTATACCTATCCACTCTCATATCTTATTCTCAACCATCAAACTTAACATTTTTTCCAAAAACTAAACATTCATAAAAACCAGCACCAATGGGAGACCTAGTAACCCCCAAAAAACCCCATGACGGAGGCGGCAGCACCACACAGACGCTGCCCGAGGCCCACCAGCAGTCACCCACGCCCTCGCAACGGCCTCCCCCGGTCACCCACATCCCAGAAATCAAGGACTCAAGCACAGACCACGGCGACGAAGCGCTCTACAGCCTCTTCCCGTCCAACACGGTCATCCGCGACTACGGGTACGAGCAGTCGCACCGGCTCTACGTCGGGAACTTTGCGAAACCGCTCCTCTACGACGGCGTGCACGTCTACAACACCGAGGAGGAGGACGACGAGGGGGGCGAGTACGACGACGACGACGAGTACGACGAGGTGGACGAAAACTACCGTTTCTACCAGCAGCAGTTCAAGTACAACCCGTACATGTCGCCTGTGAACAACGTGGGTGGTGGTGTGGCGACGATAGAAGGCACGATCGACGGGTCGATCGACGCGGAGTTGGGCAGCAGCAGCAGCAGGTCGAGAATACGAAGGGACAGCGACGACAACGACAACATTCTCGAGCAGGAGGACGGCGAGTACCTGAGCGACGAAATCAACCGAAAAGCACGGGCCTTGTTTGACTTCACGCCGGAGAACGACAACGAGGTGGCGCTTCTGGAGGGGCAGATCATATACATATCGTACCGGCACGGGCAGGGGTGGCTAGTGGCGGAGGACCCTGTGACGGGTGAGAATGGGTTGGTTCCGGAGGAGTATGTGGATATCTATTTTAGCGATGAGGAGGATGAGGAGGAGGAGGAGGAGGAGGAGGAGGAGGAGGAGGAGGAGGAGGCGAAGCCGTTTCTCAGTGAGATTATGTTCAAGAGGGAGGGTGAGGGGGAGGAAGAGGAAGGTGAGTGGGTTGATACTGATTATGAGGGAGAGGAGGATGTTGAGGACATTGAAAAGGGGATTGGGAGCATTAGTATGAGCGAAGCGAGTACTAAAGAAAAGTGATGAGAAGAGTGATTTCATTATTGAGTTAAAGGTATTACATCGACAGTTCGATTCACGCTATTTTCTTCAAATTTTGACAATGCTGTTGAGTTTTCATAAATTCAACACGAGAAAGTTGTAATACATGAAACTTGTTTTCATTCAAATTAAAACTGTCAATAGAAAGCAATTCTTGCTGGACATACACATGTGGGAAATTCTTGGATACAATTAGAATGGTATGTGGAACTCGATAAAGAGCACATTCCCGTTTTTGGTCCAATTTGGGATTTGAGATTTTCGTGTCTGCGATCCGTTTGAATTGGATTTTAGATGGTATTCTCATACCGTGTTTGAGTTGAGTGTGAGAAGTATTCTTATATGATTATTTGAGTTGAGTATGAGAAGTATTCTTATATGTCTATTTGAGTTGAGTGTGAGAAGTATTCTTATATGTCTATTTAAGTTCAATATGAGATATCATTCTCATATCCCCTTTGCTTTAATTATGAGATACCATTCTCATATCTGTGGCCATTCACCATCCAAGCTGACAAAAAGCCACAGTTTGACTTGAATATGAGAAAGCATCTCATATCTTCGTTTGACTTGAATATAAGAAAGTATCTCATATCTTCGTTTGACTTGATTATGAGAAAGCATCTCATATCTTCGTTTGAATTGAATATGAGATCCTTCTCATTATGAATTCAATATGAGATGTCCTTCTCATGTCTGTGACCATTCACCATCCAAGTTGGCAAACTAAGCCAATATTGTCTTCTTTGAAATTTGAAAGCACTGTCTGTTGACTCATTTACAGAGAAATCACTTCCCGTGACTCCTTGCATCAATAGTCACTTGCCCGTAACTCGATAGAAGTCACAAGCAGTCCCGATGCACTCCGAAGGACCTCCTTCCAGATCAAGAAACCATCCGCAGGTTATACGCAACAAAAACCACTCACCTTCACTCAAAATCCAATGAAACATTCGCCTAAGAATTCCTTGAGTACTCCTAACAGTTCGTTTGTCTTTATTAAGATTTTTGTGTTTTGTTTGAGTGTCTATCATCTTGGATTGTGATGTTTTGAGATTGTTGGGTGAGAATAGAATATTTGTGAGACGAATAGTTGGGTTCGTTGAGTTTTAGTGACCAAAGTGAAAGTGTATGTGTGTGTTTTAGATTAATATGGTCATATCAGCTAAAGTACTATAAATTGAACAAACTGCTACAAGAATGAAGATTTTCCAATCTGAAATTTCAATTTGAAGACCTGAGTACCTAACGAACCAAACCAATCTGATATACTCAGATCCTATGTATACGTGCTATAAGTTCGCTAATTTCAGCTCAAACTTTCACCAGACAAGGTTTGACTACTCATTTCCCATAAGGCCAAATACTTCCAACCACCCAATTCAACTCAATACTCCTCACTCACCTAAATAATCAAAATCTCAAATCTCCAACCACCCCAATCTTACTTTTTACTCTAATGTTTTATACTGTAATATATAAAAAAAATGAAAAAATTAACCAATGGACCTTCCGTCTCCAACCATAAAAGACGCACTGCCAGTTGAAGAAAAATCAAATGTAGATGGCCCATTGGACACACATCCAACCCCCCCACCAGAACCCACCACCACCCAGACCAAAAAACCCGATGAGCCCAAATCAACGCTCTCGCACAACAAACGCATCTTCAGAGGAAACATCAACTACGTGGACTTCTACAACCGGTTCGTCCAGGAAACACTCAACTACCAGGACGCCAGTGCCACCGAGTACTACAACCCGCGAATGCCGTTCAAATCCACGGTCGTGAGTCTCGATGGGTCCGTCCAGCACGGCGCACACTCTACGGTGCCAGGAACACTCTGGACACCAACAGACAAGGAGAAGTTCTTCAGAGCGCTAGGTCTTTATCTGATCCACCGCGTCGAGTTGATAGCGGAGTTCATGGGTGGAAAGAAGTCCACCTCAGAGATCTTGCACTACTACCAGGTGCTCCGCAAAGAGTTGAAGCGCAGAAAGTACGGTGGGTCGGGCAACAGAAGACAGTTGTACAAGTATAAGGTGCTATCGCAGAAGAAAACTATCCGTTTACCGCAGTTCCACAAGCACTTACTTCGCTACAGCGAGCTTCCCATCGCATATGAGATGAGCGATGGGTTCCTCAAGTTTGAAGAAGAACAGGCAGATTTGATCTCGATAAAGGAAAAAACAAGGCTCCAGGACACGAGCAGGCACTTCAACCGGTTCTGGACGGAGTTTATAGACGAAAAGGAGTGCAACTTGGTGAATGTCGAGTTTCTCCACGAGCTTTCCGATTTTTACGGGCGTGGAGGAATCGCTCCGCGACCCGATTTGAAGGCGTTGGTGTTTTTGGAGGAGGTTGCGCTGTCGTTCTTGCGGCGCGTCTTGTGTGCTGCGATCGAGAACAAGGTGAACATGCCGCACCACCAGTTTCGGTTGCTGACGAAGAACATTGCCGAGGCCGTGCGGCTGGTGGGCGTGGACGTCGACTGGATCAAGTACTGGGCGGAGATTCTGGCACGCTTGGATCTCGATGTGGAGGACGGGCTGTCCAACAACCGTGTCATGAAGCACCGCGAGGTGAAGGAGTACATTGAGGAGCATGCTGGGTATGATACTGACGTTTATCCGTTTGTTCAGAGAGAAAGAAGGTACGAACCTCTGAAGCCTGTTCATTTCGACGACCCGTTTTTGTATTCCAATGAAGTGATTTCTGACAACTCTGAAGATTCTGATGGTTCTGACGATGCTGGAGGGGTCATACAAATTGGTGCGCTTATGAACCGGGTGGAGGAAGTGACCGAGGATGTTGATGTGATTATGGAGGAGCTTGGAGATCATGAGGAGCAGTCGTTGGAGAAGAGTGATTATGTTGATCTGAGGATGTATGAGCGAGGTTTGGCCACGTATTTGAGCACTGCAAATAAAGAGCGACTTTTGGACCGACTTTATAGTGATGAGGAGGCGAAGGAGATTTTGAAATCGTGGAAGATTGAGAGGAAGATGGAGAGGAGGGATGCCAAGGTGTATAAGGAGACGCAGAAGAGGTTGCGTAAGGAGTATAAAGAGAGGGTGAAGCGGAAAATTAAGTTTTTGGAGAGTCGAGGAGGAGAGGTGGAGCTTACGTGGACTGGGGAGGTTAAGAATTTGATGGAGACTGAGGGAGAAGAAGGGGAGGATGAAGAACTATTGGAACTGGGAAATAATATGGAGGAGCAGGCACATAATTTGGAGGGACAGGTTGAAATTGCGGAAAAGCAGGTAGAGGAAAATATAGAAGTTGAAGATGATAATGAAGGTGATGGTGATAATGAAGGTGATGGTGATAATGAAGGTGATGATGGTGATAATGAAGGTGATGATGGAGATAATGATGGAGATAATGATGGTGATGATGATGATGATGATGATGTTGATGATGATGAGGACAATCAAGAGGAAAATCAAGATTCTCAAGAAGAATATCAAGAGGAATTAAACCAATACCAAAATGTTCGGTTTGAACAAGTCCAATTTAACCAAGATCATCCCAACCAAAATCAGCATTTCGTTCAACACAACGATCAACAGAGTAATTTCATCATGGAAGACATTAATGGCCAAGACTCGGACCTGGACTTTTCACGAGGCAAGAACCCTGAAATATTACTTTCGAGCGGACTTTTTAATTACTTCAATTATGCATTTACCGATTATTTAAATTAACTTTGGGTTACATTTCAACTGAAACTTTAAAGTGTGCAGTGGATTTTGTTCGAAAAGGATAAACACTTTCGAGAATTAGACTAGGAATTGTTCGAGAAGCATAAAATTGAGTGATTGAGTTTAAAGATTATTCGAAAGTTGATGATATGAGAGTGATTTTAGAAGTTAAAAGGAGTGACTTGAGAAATCAATATGGGGGTATTCTGACTTGATAGTGGAATGATTTCGAGACTTTCCAGGCATTTACGTTGTACATACAAAATGTTCCCGGACTATAATAGACGTGATATGTTAACTATCGAGAAGTTTATCCAATTATATCCAATTAAATTACATCAGCGATGGAAGGTAGTGTTTCTGCAGCTCAGTAAAATCTTTACGTTGTATTCACTTTGGTTTTATTCCACCTCAAATCGTGCTCCACTGTAATTAATGGCTAATTAAATCTGAATCATTCCTTTCGATCTAATGAGCCCCAATTGAAACTTAAATTATTGTGCAACACAATAGGTTTAACTCGTACGAGCAGTTGCCAGCCATGTTCTAAATTCATTTTAAATCCTCATCTTCATTAACACTGACTCTAGTTTCATCTTATTTACTCTCTAGTCTCATTTTAAACACTTACTCTCTATTCTAATCTTTACTTTGTTCTCTACTCTCATCTTAAACTCTACTCTCTACTCTCATCTTAACTCTACTCTCACCTCACACTTTCCATAACCCCTCTTCCTTATTACTCTATTATTCTAATTAACATACCCTATTTTTAGCGAATCTAGCTCGCTATCGAAATCTATAAGCCTAGCGTTGAAGGTTCAACTGATGTGTGAATTCGCCCAAAGGTGATGGCTCAACCAACATCTTTGTGTGATTTGTGGACTTCTCCATTCGTGGTGGTGAAGTTTTTCTTTCGTGCGAAGTTTTCCTTTCGTGTGAATTTCGTGTGAAGTTATCCTTTCGTGTGAATTTCGTGTGAAGTTTTCCTTTCGTGTGAATTTCGTGTGAAGTTTTCCTTTGGTGTGAATTTCGTGTGATGTTTTCCTTTGGTGTGAATGGTGAAATTTTCCTTTCTTCGTGATCATAAAATTTTGGAGCTCTTGTCTTCCAAAGAACAAAATGAGAATACCGGTTCTCCCTCCCTCCACCTCACACACATAACCCAATCAAATACAAATCAAATAACCCCCCAACAACACAAATATACCACATGTAATCATCCCTCCATTCCACCCACCTTTTTTTCTTATTGAACATGTTCACATCCTCATAAAACACCGAATAATCGGAAAACTCCTCAACCCCATGCACCAAAGTGGCTATCTCGTACATGAGAAACTGGTTGATGAGGTAGAACTTTATCGAGTACTGGCACAACTTGAATATGGTGACCATCACGACGTTCGATTCATAGAGCTGGCCCATCTGGTTGACATACACAAACGAGTGGCTAATTAGTATAGGCAAAAAGTTATTATTGTTCTCGCTCAAAAACTTGTGCCAGCCCTCAAAGTCAAACAAATTTGCGATGATCAAGATGTACGGAAACACCACCTGGAGCACCATGAAGGCACCGAAAATGCCCGACAGAAGCGAGTTGATGACGAGCGACAGCCCCAGGTTGAACATAAGGTAGTAGCAGGCGTAGTTCTGTGCCGCAAAAAGACACATCTCGAGCCAGACGGGAAACCTCCACCGGCACCGGAACCGCGCGAGAAACAACATATTTATGGCGATGGACACCATATCCATGAGCAAATCGGACGGACTGACATCGGGCTGCAACGCAAACGCAACATATAGATAGCACACTAGCAACCCACTACAGGCCACCGGTGGGTTGTATATAGTTGCTGTCACCCAGTCGATATACTTTATACAGCGACTGGTGGGATACTGTTGAGGTTTTTCTGACATTTGTTATAACGAGTGTAGTGACGATGGATTAAACCAATAATAATCACTTTCTTGAATTTGATATCACCCTTATATATACAGCAAACACAATGAAAATTACTCTCACAATGGAATTCTCTTCCTTATAACCACGGAAATCTCTTCCTTATAAACGTGGATCATTGCAAATTAAGCTCAGACATGTGGGCACTTATTTTTTTCGAGCCAGAGCCCAGATTATGTACTCGGGACGCGCAATGCTGCAGACGGAGGTATGGCGATCGCCGTTCATATGCGGAAAGGTCCGTTTTGGGCTAGCCTATTACCTGATTACAGAGTATGGGGTTCTTGAGAGTAAGGTTGGGATTGGTGGGAGGTTGCACTGTGGAGTAAGGGTGTGGTGTGGATTTATTGGATATGGTGGATGGGAATGAAATGGTTGTATGAGGATATGAGAAAGATGAGGATATGGGAAAGATGAGGATATGGAAAGATGAGGATATGGGAAAGATGAGGATATGGGAAAGATGAGGATATGGTAGTGTGACGGCTCGGGAGACGGTTCGGCTGGGATTTGAAGGTGGGTTATAGCATAATATTTGGGTGGTTGGTGTTTATTTTATTTGGATATCTGGTGGAATGAGTGTGTGATGTTTATTGTTAGGCTATTGTATGGTTAGTGTCACATACTGAGTGCATTGTACAATACTTTTACGGTTTATATAAATTCTTGACTGAATTAAGTGTTAGATAGGATTGAGTATCAACTGAGACTTTCAATGGAATAGAGCAGAATAAAGTTTGAATTGAAGAAATGGGCTAATGAATAAGAACTTAACTAACCTTCACAGTGAGAAGAAAACGTAAAAACGCAAAGCCATAAATTTCGTACCGAGAATCTTTAATCAACTAAACATTTTGTACACCCAAACCGTCCATCTCATCTCCAATCGTAAACCCAGCTTTGAGATCTCTCATAAGTAAAGTTGAGTAAAGTGCACAGCAAATGAAAACGCCTTTGCAGGTGGAATACCTCACAAAATTTGCTGAAACAAACGGCTGAGTGCATAGATAATATACATGCTGTAATGATTTACGATCTGTATCGGTTCATCCACCATACGACGAATATTTTCGTTGAGCATGACGTTTTCAATATACCGTTTGTTTAGGTTTGTTATTTCGATGAAGTATATTGATACTTAAGAGAGTAGATTAAAGTTTCATCCCAAAGAAAACCACGATTTAATCCCAAGACGAGAATCTTAACCTGAGCATCAGGAACATTGAATGACTTCTAAAAGTAACGTCTTCAATTTTGAGTCAGATCTGAGTGTTTTGAGTGAGATCCAAGTCCTTATTGTTATAAGAAAGTTCCACCAAAAGTTTGTGCGAGGGAAGTATTCTCTTCGAGTGGTTATAAGAGAGGCGGAACTACAAGTAAGTAGGTAGGAAGGGTAGTAAGTGTGAAGAGAATGATAATACGAAATAAAATGAAAGAGTCACAAGCTGAATTACTTGTACAAAGTCTTCAAAAACAGTTCGAAAATGTATGTACAAAGTCTTAAACAACCGTAAATTTCTTCGAGAAATTTGGAGAATTTCAAGCACAAATAAAAGTTCAAAGATTTTGCTTTTTAAAATTTCTCTTCACTCTTTGAACTTTGTTAAATTAGTCTTAGATAGTCCTGTGAACTAGCTGACCAAAAATATTGTGAGTAGACTGGATAGTATACCATCTCAAACCTATCAACTTCCAAATAGAAGCCCCTATCTCCCAACCTCATTTCCATACAGTCTCCACGTGGGTTCAATCTCCTTCTTTCCCCAGCTGTTCTTGACACAAGAATGGATGGAGGGTTAGGGCCGACGGAATAGGTCCCTTGGAATAGATATTCCGTTCCGATTCCCTACTCTAGCTTCTAACCATAACACATTTTCCTCTAATACTTCTGACAATAATTCATAATTTTTAACTTCAAACCTTATAAGCCATCCCAACACATTCCTTACTAACATTAGGTCTAATTTTAACCACGTGTTTGACAGGGGAGCTGAAACTTCAAAGTTTACATACGTTTATGCAAACACTTGCTCATTTTAAACCTCAACGCTGAAAATTAGATGTCTGCTCATCTTTTCCTCTTTTCTCGAGGAGGACAAATCAAAACGGCCTCGGTTAATTTTGTTTTGAGATGTATGTAGAATTTAGATTAGTGCTAAAATACTGTCAACCTCTTAGGCTAAGTGGCAATTTTGCACAAGGCACATTCATGGCATGGAAGGGGCACAACCTTCTTCATTTGCGGGTGACGGGAAAGTTAGAAAGTTAGAAAATTGCGCTTCTTTTTGAAATTAAATGGGAAGAGTGCAAACTTTGGCTTTGTTCACCTTTAGTCAGTATTCTCTAGACTCAGTATTCTCGACTATAAAATCTAATGGAATTTAGAAGTTGTAGAATAACTAGAGTGTATTGTAAAATCAATGGGAGACGAAATTATCAAACGTCTCTGATTAGAAAACTCTTCATCAGTGAATCTTTTGGTCTTCGAATTTTTTCTGAAATGTTCAATAGTTTTCTCGAATTGTATGTGGCCCAAGAGACGTCTATACTCTGGACTCGGTGGATTCAACGTAAGGATTTTTCCTGAGAGACTGACTGAAAATGGAACACTACTTTAGTTTTCAGATTAAGAGACGACAAGTGACTTCTTACTTGTGCGGTAACCTGTTGCTTACACTTCATACCACACGACAGATTCACTCTGTTCATTTCCTTGCTGTTTGCAAATTCTTGGTCATCAAGCTTATCCTCTCCAACTGATGACAAACTGAGCCTCCTTAATACCTTTTCATCTTCCCAACCTGTTAAAATAATCGCCCGTCACTCTCTGTGAGTATTACGTCTGTTACACTCTACTTTTTTTAGGTCGCGTATACTTCTTAAGGGCATATTTACCAATGAAACTAACACCCTACCTTTAGTCCACCTTAATTGCCATAACTACTACCCTACGGCAATAAATTCACAACTTAATCAACTTCAACAATCTTGAAAGATTACTGGTCTTGCAAGAGTGGAATGGGAATTTTACAATTTCGATGAAAGTATCAGTATCAGATATGGCTGCAAATCAGCATATTTAAAAGGAAAAGTATATCAACTCTAAAAATTCGTTCCAAACTCACTTATATCGGATGGTTGCTCAACTTTTCCTACACGACAGGAATTTGTACCGAATATACATTAACGTTGTACCTCTAATTTATTAATATTTTACGTTGACTCCCCTCAATAACTTCCTCGTTCCCCTCAATCAAATTCTTGGACTGATTACGCGTAGAGCTTTTATTAAGCGAGTTTAGCAACGTTGGCAACGTCTGAGCTTTACATCTAGTTTTCTCTATTTAAAAGAGAAATTCAAACCACTCCCAACTACATCTAGTTTTCTCTTTTTAAATGAGAAATTCAAACCACTCCGATCTACATCCAGTTTTCTCTATTTAAAAGAGAAATTCAAACCACTCCCAACTACACCCAGTTTTCTCTATTTAAAAGAGAAATTCAAACCACTCCCAACTACATCTAGTTTTCTCTATTAAAAGAGAAACTCAAACCACTCCGAACTACATCTAGTTTTCTCTCATTAAATGAGTGAAATCCAAACCACTCCTGAGTCTACATCTAGTCTTCTCTCTTTGAATGAGAAATTCCAAACCAAGTACCTTCCCTCAACCTTTATCATTCTCGATAACATAAACGTCTGAACCTCTTCTCCACACCTCTTGGCTTCATTTTACTCACCTCTTTGCCATAAATCACTTTGAGCATTTCCTTTGAAAATCAAGACCTTATTCTGATAAATCTGATACACTATTCCCAACACTCTTCCTCTCGAATCATTCTAAAGTCTACTCTGTCTCTCAAACCATCCTCTCGAATCATTCTAAAGTCTACTCTGTCTCTCAAACCATCCTCTCGAATCATTCTAAAGTCTACTCTGTCTCTCAAACCATCCTCTCAAACCGCCCGTCGGCCCACCCAAGAAAACCAAAATGGTTGCAAATTCCTGAAAAAACATGCAGACAAAATTAGAAGTCAATTTCTCCATATTTAGCTAATTTCACCATTACCGGGCAAATTCACCTACCAAACTTAATTCGCTGGCACATGCAAACCCTTAATGTCCTCCATTCGAAGCCTTGGCTGCCATTCCTGCCACGTCTGAGCCAAAGCGGGTCGTGCGAGACACAAATGAGGAGGGTGGAGGAGATTAACCCGGCATTGACGCTAAAATAGCCATCCAAATGTTCTCACGTTTTAATGCATCATATGATGTGAGCTTCACTGATAATCTTGTAGCATCCACTAATTTGTCTTACCACTCTAAACCGTTTATAAAACACGGAAACTGCCACCTTCCCTCCCTATTAACTTTCCCAAAAGAGAACCGCCCCTGTTAATTGGACAGCACGTGCCCCTGGGGACGACCCTTCGAATTTAACCCAGAAAACACAGCAATTGCACCACAATGGATGGAGGAGAAGCCTGTCGCTCACATTCCCAACTTTTGCACCCACATGCCTCCCCTCCAGGAGCCAGTGGGGAAGACCTGCGACGCTCAGGTCGGGCAACGACGTAACCACGCATATTCCCAAACCGGATAATTACCTAACAATGGGAACAATCTTACCTCATCTACATTCTAGATTCTTCTGTGCCCCTCAGCAAAGTGGAAGTTGCCAAAAAAAATTGCGTCCAGAGTTTTTGGCCTTATAAAAAGCAGGCCACCTGCTGAAATTTTTGCAGTCTCTATTCTTTTCAGATACAAATACGAAAAATGGGTAAAGTTTACTTTGATGTTGCCGCCAACGGGTCCAACTTGGGCAGAATTGTCTTCGACTTGTACTCGGACGTTGTCCCAAAGACCACCGAGAACTTTAGAGCCTTGTGCACTGGAGAAAAGGGTTTTGGCTACGCTGGCTCGCACTTCCACAGAGTTATCCCACAATTCATGTTGCAGGGTGGTGACTTCACCAGAGGCAACGGTACCGGTGGCAAGTCCATCTACGGTGAGAAGTTTGCTGACGAGAACTTTGCCAAGAGACACGACAAGCCAGGTTTGTTGTCCATGGCCAACGCCGGCCCAAACACCAACGGCTCGCAGTTTTTCATAACCACCGTGCCATGCTCGTGGTTGGACGGCAAGCACGTTGTTTTCGGCGAGGTTGTTGAGGGTTACGACATTGTCAAGAAGATTGAGGGCTTTGGCTCTGGTTCTGGTACCACTTCTGCCAAGGTCTCCATTACTGCTTCTGGTGAGTTGTAAATGATTGATATGAATAACGAGGGTGAGTTTGAACAGGATGTTGTTAGTTTTACAATCAACGAGCAATCTGTTAGATTTGTAGTAAGCGATTTGGAGAGATAGTCCATTAATTGTATATTGTAGAGTGTTTTGCGTCATTGATTGACTTTAATAAAAGTTGATCTGAAGAGTTTCAGCTTTTTCTATTATTTGGAATGAACTTTGAGTTTGTTTTAATGTTTGGGTGGCAGTAGGTGAGGTAAAGTCCATTTTTAGAACGTTATTCTTCTCCTTGACTGTTTTTTTTCCGTTAACTCTAGAGGTATTAATTATCTCAACTCTCAATCTTTAGTTCTCGAATACTCCCTTCAATCCCTTCAATTCCTTCAAAAACACTCTTTCAGTTCTAAACACATCCTTCACTTCCTCCCAAATACCCTCTCTCCATCACTACATCCTAAACCCGTCTCCAGTAGCCAGCAACTGAAAAACTCAAACAGGGATGCAAATCCTGAAACATGGAGATTCAGGGTGAGTCTTCACTGAAGGGTGAGAATATGTCACTACTCTCGGACTCGCCCCTATTGTTAACAATTGAGCAATGAAAACGTGATCGTATGGAAGCAACGGAACAATTGAGCAAAGTGATTGCCATAAGATCTATTTTACCGTAAATTGAAATCACACAATTGCTTAACAGATTTGTTGAGCATTAATACACTAATTTAAACGATGAATGATAGAATTATCAGTTAAAACGATGAATGGCTTAATTATCAGTGTTTATTATCAAGTAGCTTAATAAGATTGTATAATTATATGCTAATTTAAGATTCCCTTTATCAAAACGATCTGATTGAAAGGCGTGTTTCAAAGATCTACCTGGACCACGCATCATTATAATGCATACAGAACGTAATGAAATTAGGGTTTCTGGTGTTATTGTAACGTTTTTACTTTTATCATGTTCAATTAACCTTTCATGATCTCATTAATAGCTTTCGGAAACGATATTGGTCACCAGTTGCATTCTATATTCAAAAATTTAATTATCAAATCCTTAAGTTTAGTAGAATCTTTAGAGTCAGTTGAATATGATAGGCAGTGTATTCATCAAATGTTTATGAACCTTCTCAACTGACAATCCTAAAATAAAGACCAACAAATTTTTAAGGAACTAAACTCTAATCTCAACTTACTAATCAAATTAATCAACTAAACTCAGTTCTCAACTCATCAAGTTAATCAACTAAACTCAGTTCTCAACTCATCAAGTTAATCAACTAAACCCTTCCTCATCAACTCAATTCTCAACCTACTTCTCAACTAAATCAATTAATCATCTAAAACCTCCCCCCTCACCTACTTTTCATCTTAATTCTCAACCTAAATATCTTCCAATCTTAAATTTCACCCGAATTCCACTAAATTTCCACTCAATTCCAATTCTACATTCTAAAATCATATCATCAATAACTAAAAATCCACTACAACTTAGCACCAGTAACAGCATCATAACCACTAACCTTAACACCAGGTCCCTCCTCCTTACCAATGTACTTCACATTTCTCTCACCATCAACAACAATCGCATATCTTGCGGTTCTGATACCCAATGGACCAGCATCAATGGTCAAGTCATGGGCAGAACTGAACTTGGCCAATGGGTCCAGCGCAAAGATAACCTTGGGGTAGTCTTGGCCCTTTTCAAGGTCAGACTCCTTCAAGAGCAACTTACCCCAGGCATTGTTCACAAAAGCGTCGTTGGCACTGATGATGATAACCGTTTCAATGCCCTTTTCGGCCTTCAACGACTTCAAGTGGGCCAGGGTCAAGAATGGAGGAATGTGGTTCTCGGTGCAGGTTGGAGTGAAGGCACCTGGAACAGAAACAATAACGACCTTGGCGCTTGGAGAAGACAACTTGGACAAGACGTTGTCGAACTTCAATGGGAACGGAGAGGCACAGGCCAAAGCATCGGTTTCAGCAACAGTGTTCAAGTCAATTGGAATGTTGATGAATTCAACGCCTTCTGGGATTTTAGAGCCGGTTTGCAAGGACATTTTTTGGATTATTGTTGGATTAAGGTGAATAATTGGGTAAAAGATTCTGGTGGAGAATTGAGGATTGTGGTGGTTTAAATAGGAAAAACGAATTATTGCGGAGTATAGGCTGGGTCACGTGCGTGGGTGCAAAAGTATTAGCAAGATTTGTGAAGTAGTTGAGAGTAGGTGGAGATAGAGGCTGGAGGGAGTTGGAGTGAAGATAAGTGTAGATTTTAGGGTGGTGGGATGGAATTTTGAAATTCAGAGTTTTGAATGAACTTATTTTAATTGTTCAGATTTCTGGCGGTCAAGGTAAACTTAATTGGTGAACGTTCCTATTCTCTCCATTCACTTTTCAATCCCACTATCAGTTTCATCATCAATTTCTAGGTTTTAAGAACTGTTGATTTAATATCTACTAGAACGTTCATATATAGAACTCATATACTAATTTAGTAGAATTGTTCATATACTAATCTCCTAGAACGTTCATATATAGAACTCGTATACTAATTTAGTAGAATTGTTCATATACTAATCTCCTAGAACGTTCATATATAGAACTCATATACTAATTTAGTAGGATTGTTCATATACTAATCTCCTAGAACTGTTCATATACTAATCTACTGGAACGCTCATGTACTAATTTAGTTCATATACTAATCTCCTAGAACTGTTCATATACTAATCTACTGGAACACTCATATACTAATCTCCTAGAACTGTTCATATACTAATCTACTGGAACGCTACTAATTTAGTAGAATTGTTCATATACTAAACTCCTAGAACTGTTCATATACTAATCTACTGGAACGCTCATATACTAATCTCCTAGAACTGTTCATATACTAATCTACTGGAACGCTCATATACTAATCTCCTAGAACTGTTCATATACTAATCTACTGGAACGCTCATATACTAATCTACTAGAACTATTCATATACTAATCTACTGGAACGCTCATATACTATTCTACTAGAACTATTCATAAACTAATCTACGAGAAATATTCATATACTAGTCTACTAGATCGTTCATTTACTAATTAACTAGAACTCATATACTTACCTACTAGAACGTTCATTTACTAATCTACTAGAACTGTTAATATGCTAATCTACTGGAAAGTTCATATACTCAATTTTCTCAACAAGCAAAGTATACACCTCGAAAGGATGAAAATGGCTAAAACATACTCCGAAGCTTCAATATTTGGAAATAAAACGCTCGCCCAATGTTCTCAAAAGAACTCGTTGCGTCCACTTATCATGCAAGCAGGAGAAAAAATGGTTCTTAACAGGACTACAAAACAGAAGATTTGTCCTCTGCATTTTGCGTTTTTATTGGAAATACATATTCAATTCTGCACATTATTCATAGCGCTACAATCAACTTTTAACATTGAAAGATGTATAATATATGAGTGTATTGTGTTCCAACCAAATTGTTTAAAGTATGCTAATCTATCCTAAACCGCTCATCTCCTTGTTTAAAGTATCATAATCTACGCTAAACCACTATCTTCCTTGAGTTCAGTCAACGAATACGTTCAACTTGTCCTGGAATTGCATCAACAATGAACAGGTAAATCCTGAATAAGATTTATCCTAACATAGAAATATGTTAACCGCTCTTTCATGAGCCCACATATACTGGACACGCATTGAAGAGGTCCAATTTTCAGAAGTCTGAGTATATAGGGACAGTAATGTCTGGTAGTTCAGCGAGAAAAGGAAGGCGTTTTCTACATAGTAAATTCTCCACATAGTAATTGTCATCATGGCCAGATCAAAAAGACCTAATCCAGAGAATGAGGTTCTCCTGAACGCGAAACATCTGATACTTTAGGATCTTCTGCTCAGTCAGACACAAGTCGTTAGTCATTGTCAGGATCAAAGGGTATTTGTGTGATCAAACTACCGCTGTCTGTATTTTTTTGCAGCCAAATTTTAAAAGAATTGGATTGCATACCGCCGACAATTGGTTTGTTTAAACAGGTAGTTTCGCCTTTAATTTTTGTTTCTATACTTCAGGTTCTAACCATACAACTTCATATTTTACCTGAGTTTTCCAATTGCAGCTGATGAAACAGACATGAGTAACTTAGAGTACAGAAAAATCGGTGACATCGAGAAATGCTTACCTTGTGATGGGTACGCAGAAGACTCAAGCAACGAAGAGATTCGAACTGGAGGCTCCGAACTGGAGGATGAGTTTCTGAACTTCGATACGCTTATGCTGGGTGCAGTGGTAGTGGTGATGAAGAACACTCTCAAAAACTTCAATTTTAAAGAGTGTGGAAATTGGAGACAGGTGCTTGTAGATGTTGTCATCACCGTTTTGCACTCTTCATTACAGTGTTATTCTCAGTATCATTGATATACTGTAGGCCAACTGTATATGCTCGTTTTGGGATGTCAGTTCCAGAAAAGTACGTGTTGAAGTTATCGGACTTCTTACAGATTTTCGGTTTTGGGTGTATGGCAGGATACTTTGGATGGTATTTGCCGATACTTCAAGCTAACGGTGCTTTTATCATTTTTCCAGCGCTAACAGCAGACGCGTTGGTGCCACCAAATGTTTAGCAACCGGCTCGTGCGCCTAGCTAATGTCCTGTCTTGTTGTACAGGCTTATGATTCTGCGCGAGAATAGACCATCGTTTTCTCCAGTTTTTGTCCTTATATGAGTACTATTAACTCAGTGGTTGTATTTACCTCATAATTTTCAGTTAAGGTTTTTCTAACCATTTAGTAGTCTTTATATTTTCTTTTACCATAGTTTATTTAGATTATTAAAAATTTTTTGAAGAATAGTTTATTAGTTATAAATCTTTTTCACCAACCAGTTGAGTATTCAGTTGTAAAGTTTTGTTTGTTTATGTTAAATGGGACTTAGCAGCAATATTCTAACTCTGTTACTTAAGGTATATCAGAAGCACTGATTTCATGATAACAACTTGATAATCACTGTTATTTAGCAGGTAAAATCTGAAGAGACAGAATTGTAGGTAGTATTTCTACATGGCAATAGTAATTCTCCACCACAGTTGACAAAGTAGTTGATATATATATGTGGCTAGTTCAAGAAGTCCTAATCCAGCTCGGAAAACTTAGTACCGTGGCTTGTTAACAATTTAGGTTGGAATAACAGTGGAGGTACTACCAGGGCCAAACAGGTTGAAAATTAAAAGGATGCTCCACACTCGGAGTTTGAAATCTTTCTTTGTACTGAAAGAAAACCACATGAGAGACGGGATATGATCTTGAGAGAGGTGTAATTCCATTTGGAGATGGAGAAGATGCAGGGGAGTTCTGGGTTTCGGTGTGGTGGAAGTGGTCAAGTGGCAAGGGTTTGGTTATTTTTGATTGTTAAGGTAGTTTTGAACTGATTTTTTGCAGAGTATAGTAGATGAAAATGGATGTATTACTGGGTTGATTGAGACCTGAATGGGCTCGGTACTGTTCAATTGGATTTGGTGACAGTTAGCCGTGCATTCGTGAAGTTGGACTCAAAATCTCGTATATACGCTGATCGTTGCATCTTAATGCGGCTAGTCTTTGACACAACTGGAACTGATACAACTTAGTAGTCACTCTGGAGATGGTTAATCTGTAATTAGGATTTGCATACGGTTGATTATTACAAACCTACTGGATTACAATTTCACTTTCAAATTAGTTATTGCTAACCTTTCGATTCGAAGCTATAAACCATTTTAACTATCACTGTAAAATTACCATTTTAGCTTTTCTAAATCACTGACAACGTAATTTTAGCTTTACTAAATCTCTAACAACGTAATTTTAGTTTACTAAATCACAACCAACGTAATTTAAATTCTACAAACACCCTCTCATTTTTTTTATTCACCACTCAACACCTTCTTCAACATTATAACCTCTCCCTCTATCCGTTCTATCCTCTCATCCAGAATCCGCTGGAGTTGCTTGATTTGCTCAATCTGTTCCTCTAGCCCCAGAATCAAACTACGAGTTATTTCTTCCTCATTTTTCCGCGTTCTTCTCAAATACTCAATTTTTGCAGCCGTTTCACTTTGTAAATTTGGCGGTGTTTCATAACACGTAACTTTTCCAGTTGAAGTCAGAGGAGAAGTAGCTTCGTAGGTATTTCCAGTTTGTAAGAAATGGGCCGTTCCTGAAAAGTTCAGTTCTCCACTAAGGAGCGACTTGGCCCCTTCTTGACCATCCATATTTGGTTGGATAGTTTGTTGGAAATTGGCAGGATTGTTGGTTGATTGAAAAGGAAGGCTATTTGTTGTCTGGAAAGGAAAATAGTTGGTTGGCTGAAAAGTTGGAAGATGGTTCGTTGGTTGGATAGTAGAAGGATAAATAGTTTGGTCAGGCGATAAGTGATCAATTTGGGGGTTAGTTGAATAATGGTCATCTAATAGCTGATTATCTGAATTCTGCTCATTCAACTCATCCTGCCTTTCCTGGCCCCCCCCACCTTCCTCGACCGTTTCTTGGTATATTGGCGGAGGGACAGGCTGGAGCTTCGGCTGGGTGGTACTGTGCCGTGTGGCTGGTACTTCACCCTGTGACATAGCACACGTAACTTGGCTGCCAGAACACAATTTACATGGCAAAATAGGTGCCCCACCATACTTCGCATAGTAGCACGCTCTCTTAACGTTAGTACATTTTATACACTTTCTTCTTTGACGTTGAGCTGGTTCGAAGCGCTTTTGGGAGGGTAGGACAACTTCAGGTTCCAGCATTGGAGTGGAACTAATTTGTTGATTAAAGTGTTCTCACTTATATGAAACATTACTGTGAATGTGTAGTGTTGTATCGAAAATGGAGGTTAGAGTGGGATATCAAAGTGGGAGGTGGAGGAAGAATTTCAGGTTTTAGGAGGGAAATGTGAGTTTCTATAAGTGCTAAGTACGATTTAAGGGTCCCTCATTTTGATGTACTTCAAATTGGCTGCAAATTCACAAAAGTCATGTTAAGAGTGAAAATTTATTAAGTACTCAGAGATAATTCCATGGAATGACACTGACATCTCAACGGTTTAAAATTTGGTGCCCATATACGTTCCACCTTCCCAACAAACCCCATCTAACAAACGCCGTTTAGAGTCACCGAGACCAATAAGCTCAAAACAGAGACAATGAGCTTCAATGATAGCCTTAGAGTGGAAAATTCTGAGAAATATTGAATTAAGAATAGATTCATGCTCAAGGTGCTAGCTTTGTTTAGGCGGTTAAATAATAACAATCATCGGTTAATGGACTATTGTTTGTTTAGATGATTAATTTTCGATTAATTTTCATATGTGATGATTAGATTAAATCGAAATTATGTTCAGATTGATTGAAGTGAAGATAAAGATTGGTTATGGATTGTTGATGCTGGCTAACGTAGAAGTAGGGTAGTTTTCCTGAAATGAGCATGAGAAGAGTATTATCAGCGCAAACAGAAAAGACACGGGATGGTGAAAAGAATCATCGACTAATTATAATTAAAAAGCTGAAAAATATAATAAGCGAGGATGAATAATGAAGATGATCAGGTTAAGTTCATAAAATGGTTAAAGAATTGAGTTTCAAGGTCTTAGGATGATCAATAAGTAGTTGAAGAATAGACCAGAGCTCGAAAAGATGGGATGTTAATTCTTAATTATAGCTCTGAGGGTAGCCAATTGCCTTATAAACTGCCATTTAAACTTAAATGGCTCGTTAACCTCATAATACGTAGTTTCGTAACCCTCGTTAAGGAAAGTCGTTAAGAGTTGCAGGCCGCCATGTTTTGTTCATTTTACCTTCAGACTATATGATAACATTCACAAACACGAATAATCCAATAATCACCACACAACCAAAATCACCAAACAACAAAGAACTACTGAACCACCAAACAAACAAACCCACTAAAATACTACCCAACCAATTAGCAATCACCTCATCTCGCAGCCCAAACAGTTACCATTCCACGATCCAATACCATTCTGAAACAAACCAAGTCACAATGACTCCATTCTAACCAACAATAATGTAAACCAAAAAAACCTAGACTGTACAAATAAGCACAACCAAGTAGAAATCAGTACAACAAAGTACAAACAAGTACACCTTTCAATAGTATTCAATCCTATAAAATGACCAACCACTCCACTATCATTCACCCTTCTCATTCAACATTCACCCTTCTCATTCAAAATTCTCCCTTCTCATTCCTCTCCTTCACATTCTCTATATTTCCACCATACAAATTAAGAACCACAACAACAACGCGAAATTTGAATCTATGATCTCATCACGATTGGAAAACATAATGCCTATTCATATACTGTAGTGTCCCACTGTACCTTTATATACTATCATACACATATAATATATGCCCATATAATATATACCCATATACTATTATACACATAGAATATATACCCATATACTATTATACACATATAGTATATACCCATATACCACCTCCCTCTCTTTTCTTCCCTCTCTTTTCTTCCCTCTCTTTTCTTCCCTCTCTTCATTCCTCCTCCAAATCAATGACATAATCAAAAAAACTAAATCCAAAACACGTATCAATGGAGGGCCTCCGAATCAGCGACACCAGCATGGCGCCCGATAATGAGGCCGCTGTGCGCACACCGACCTCGGACGTGCACCTCTGGGGCGAGTCCGCCGCCTCCAGCGCATCCACATCGCACGCCTCGCTGCCCAGCCACCCGCACCTCCACCACACCAACACCTCCGCCGTCAGCGTCAGCAGCTACAGCAGCGCCGGCGACGAACTCAAGCCGATCCGCCTCATGAAACGCCAGCAGGAGCGCGACGCGCGCAAGTCCTTCACTGGCGGTAGCGCGGCGGTCAGCACCGCCGCGAGCATCGCCAGCACCACCGCCAGCACCGTCGCAGCCTCGCCGCTGCTGCTGGTGGTCTCCTTCGGCAGAACTTTGTTAGGACAGCTGGTCAAAACTCCCACCACCGACGAGTTCCAGTGCAGACCCATCCGTTTGGGCTCCAGCTCCAGAAACACCCGCAGAGACTCGCGAGGTTCGTTCACTGGAGGTGCTACACCAACAATATCCCAGTTTGCTGCCCACAAGAACGACTCGATATCGGATCTAAGTAGTACGCATCTGGCAGAATACTCATTGAAACGAACCAACAGCCAAAACTCGCACAAGCGAAAGTCCATCCAGATCAAAAACTTGCTGCCGATTAGCAGTACAAGCAAGAATGTTAGTGTGAACAGTGTTCCGAGTGTGAGTGAAGACGGAGACGTCATTTTCGCCATGTGTTTGGTGGATTTTCACCACCAGAGGGGACCAGAAGTGCAGTGGTGGAAGTCAAACTACCACCCAGAATACACACCCACCATTTTCAAGAACTTGCCGTTCCAGGCACTTCCCGACGGATCCCACCTATTCGAAGAAACCTTTTCAAACTTCAACTTGGTGTACGATTTCAAGTACCAGCAGCTGATTGACGATCTCCAGGATTTGAACAAATACAAGGGGGACCCCCGCAACTTGAAGACGGTATTTGGATGCTCGTGCGTGCGGCAGGTCAAAACAAGCGATTTGTCCCAGGACGAAAGAGACAGAAACCAGGACATCACCCGTTCCATCGTCCAAAAAGCTATAGTGGTGATTCTGAGAAAACAGCCCATCTTCACCAAAATCAAAGAGAAGTTGGCCATCATCACCAAAAGCTACTTTCTCCAGGAGGACATGCACAACTTTGACATCTTGGACAGTTTGTTCGACAATCTCAACATGATGGGTGATACCATCATCCCGGAAACCACCCTCAGTGGTGATGATGCTTTGGTGCTGCAGAAACAGATCAACATGAAGATGAACGAGATGGACGAGGAGTACTTTATCAACCTCAACCTCAAGCAGTCGATTCTCAAGTTCAAACTGGACTTTTTGCGTATTTTCAAGTGTCTTCTTTTGGACAAGAAGATTATCGTTTTCTCGAATAATAACCTTGAGATGCTCACTCAGTTTCAGAACAACTTGATCTCCTTATTTCCCAACTTGATCAACCACTTGGAGAATGCTGGATGCCCACTTCTGGACTTTAACGAGACTAATGGCCCCCTCGAAAAGCCAAACTCGCTCAACACAACCAACCGCAAGTCCATGTTGCGCTTTTTTGGCCTTCCTCTCCAGATCTTCAACACCAAAAACGCTTTTTGGAACCCATATCTCCCTCTCCAACAGTTGGACGAACTTCTGGTGGAAAGCTACATGATTGGATGCTCCAACTTGCTTTTTTTGAACCAGGCAGAAACGTATAAAGTGGACGTGGTGGTTAATTTGGACCTGGGTGAGATCCAGTACCCCAAGGGGAAACCAGAGGAACTTTCCCTCAGCCACTGCGACAAGAAGTTCATCAACCAGTTGGTCAGCAACATCGGTGACGGTGCCAGCGACGAGTACATGGGCAACGACGACTACATACGATACCAGTTTGAGGACTATCTCACGTCGTTAGTGGCGACGATGAGGTTCACGCAGTATGTGGACAAGTTCAGCCAGCCTCCGCCGGGCTTCGACCCGCTGAGTCTGGCGGTGGCCGCGGTGGTGCACTCGCACTCGCCCCACGGCAGCACCGCAAACTTGCCCTACGGTGTCGGCGACTTGTCGCTCTTCAACAGGGCCTTTGTCGACCACTGGAAGCTCTCCAACAACTACAAGATATGGAACCTGATGGCGGACGAGTTCATTTTCAACTTTAGCGAGCCCAAGCACTTGGGCGTGGACATCCTGGAGACGAGCCAGGCGTACAAGAACATCAGCAACTTCTTCAACAGCTTCAAGTTCAAGGCTGTTCCGGAGGAGGAGGGGCCCAAGGCGCAGAAGTTCCTTGCGGATGACGATGATGATGCGACTGCGGTTGCGTCCGAATCGACATCGAACAGAACGAGCGTGGGCATAAGCATCAAGACGCCCAAGCAGGAGAATGGCTCGGAGCTGTTGGGCGAGGAGTTTGAGCATGTTGAGGCTGACACGGCAGTCAAGAGGTTGAGTAGTTGGACTACCGGGTGGGGGTTTAAGAGGAAGGTTTAGCATAGGAATAGGGTGGTTGATATAGAGAGTTTAGTAATTCTTGGATGGAAGTGTAGATTTGAAAATGGAGAATTGTGTTATTTTCGAGTATCCTATTTTGAGATGATTACTTTGTATGAGTGTTTGTGGTGATACCCTTTATTCATATTACTGAAGGTTTAACGGCAATTAGAGAGTGCTCTTCGTTCATGGAGTGACAGATCATAGAGACCAAATTCAAATTCATACCTAACGATCAAATTCAAATCTCTCCATATAAACCAAACCAAGATTCTTCTATATAGACATATTGTAAATTCTGAGATGGCGTTTGTTCTAAGATGATTCACACTTCTTATCTCCAATTTCCCGATGCAATTTTTTGTTAATTTGATTTTTTGCACCCAAATATTTTAGAACATACAACAGTTTTCGACTTCTTATTTTTTCTTATGAGAGTACTCATTTACATAGAGTTTAACCTGTCGGTTCTTAGGTAAGAGATATAGGACTCTTGAAGTCGATTTTGTAAACTATTTTACTATACTGTAGAACCCACTAGAAACGCAAGCTTAAGTGATTGTTTGGTTGGGAATTAAACAACGCAGGTTAAATGGAATAAAAGTGAGGGAAAATGTCTTACCGAGCTTCTTCAGCGAAGATATATCCCAATTAATATATCTGTTTAAAGAAGAGCACTTCAAACTTCACCAATTCGAATCTTCACAGGCATTTGCCAGATGAGAATTAGTCATTTATTTAGGAGCCTCATTGTGGTAGGAGGAAATCCACTATGTCTAGCACTCCTCAGCTTTGTTCTTCTAACTTCAATCTGAGATTATCAAATCATCAAATTCAAATATCTTTGTCAAGTTTCTCAATATAAATTTCCAAACTCTCGATATCTCAAGTCTAGATATCAAAATCAAATCTCTCGATTTCAAACCTAAAACTAGAGGTAAATACAAGTACAGAGGTCAACCAAACACAGAGGTAAATCAAAATCTAGGAGTCAACCCAAGTTATCAATTACATTCCATATCGAATTAACTTCTCTCGATATCAATTCTCTCGATATCAAATAACACCTAGACATGAAATCAAATCTCTCGATATTAAGTACAATTACTCGATATCAAATTCAAATCTCTGGATGTCAATTCAAATCTTTTGGTGTCAAATTCAGTCTCTCCATATCAAATTAAACCTAGACATTGAGTTCATATCTCTTAGTATTAAATTCAAACCTAGAGACCGAATTCGAATCTTTCGATATAGAATTCTAACTTAGAAGTCAAATACATGTCTGGAGATCAAATTACCTCCCGATATCAATTCCAAAGCCAGTATCTAATCTAATCTCTTGGTGTCATATCCAAACTCTCGATATCAAATTCAAATCTTACGATATCCAAGTGATCAAGTAACATACAGACTAATTCAAATCTCTCGATATCTAATTAAGTCCCTCTATACATTCCAATCCCTCGATATCACGCCAAACCTAGCCTTCACCCCCATCTATGTGATGTAGTAACTCCCATATTTAAGTAGCAACCAAACCTTTACACTTTTAGTTCACAAATTTCGTGGTATACTTTTTAGCTCACAAACTTCATGTTATACTTTTTAGCTCACAAACTTCATGTTATACTTTTTAGTTCACTATTTCATGTTATACTTTTTAACCACACCTACGTCAAACCTTTTAGTACTATTATCCTCATAATACTCTTATAAATCCTTTACGAACTGTGCATTCAAAACTATAAACAAGACACCACAACCATCAAACTAATTCTCAATAAACTTCTTCACAGACGTCAACCACTTTCTGTACTCTCCCTCCTCCTTGTGCTCACTCAAAAAGATGATAAACTCAAGCAACTCCTCGTTAAAACCCCTCTCCTGCAAGTACGTCTCAAACTCCAACTGCAAAGACTCGTCCAAGTTCATGAACTCCGGGCCCTGGTACGTGACATCATCGTAAAACACACCCTTCTTGGCATAGTCAGTCACATACTTGGCGACGTCAGCAACAGGCGTGATGCTGGAGATCACAAAGGCCTCGCTGAAGTTCTGCAAGGTCAACTCGAACAACAAGCCCAGGCTGGCCTTGCTTTCGATGACCGCGTAGATGTTGGAGAAGCCGGAGGCCAAGTCGCCGTCGTCCTCGTCGGCCAACTCGTTCTCCACAGCGTCCTCCTCGGCAAACTCGGGGCCCTGTTGGGCAGCATTGGTGACTTTCTCCACGTCAAAGAAGATTCTGACCACTTCGCCGTTTTCCAATGGCTTCTGCAACTGGACAATGGCGGATTCCGGGTCCTGGACCAACTCGAAACCGGACTTCTTGAGGAATTCGGCCACGTTCTGGTCGCCCTCGGTCAAGTCGATGGTCTTGACGACCTCAAGTTCCTCGTTCAAGACACGCAACAACTTGTCGTTGTTGAGGGCGCGCAAGGGGGGGGCCTTGGAGAAGTGTCTGGTGGCGCCAGACGCGGCGATTCTGGGGAGAGTGGCGCGGAAGAGTGTTCTCTTGACGGTCTGGGCGACGGTAGAGCGGATTGATGTGGTAAGTAATCTGGAGGCCATGGCGGTGTTTAAGAAGAAGATGGCGATGGATTGAAAATTCCTGAAAAATGAGGAGTGCACGAGAAAAGACAATTCACTATTGTTAAGAATTGTTTGAGGATTGTGAGAGTGGTTTGGAGGATGGAGTTATTGAGTTTGGTGTGGTTGAGTTTGGAGTGATTGCGTTTGGAGTGATTGAGTTTGGAGTGATTGCGTTTGGAGTGATTAAGTTTGGAGTAATTTGAAATTTAGTTGAAGAAAGTAAAATGGTTACATTTCTTTGGTAGTTGGGGTTTGATTTTTGGAGTGAACGTGGGAGTTTTGGAATGTATCGATTGTTTGGTAGTTTTAATGTGGAGTGATTTGGTTGGTAAGTAAGATTGAATTGGACTGATTGATTGGTAAGTTAAGTTGATGTTAGTTGGACGTGAGTATTTGATAGTTACATTTCGTTTGTTTGTTTGAAGAATAATTGGGTGCAAATTGTGGAGGTGGGTGAGTTGTGAAACGGTTTAAACTGTGGAGGTGGGTGAGTTGTGAAACGGTTTAAATTGGGAAGCTGGGAGAGTTGAAAATCTAGGGTCTAAGTATCGTAGGCGTGTACGGTTGAGGATAATTGACTTCTTTATGTCTATTCACTGTTCTCAAGTATTTCAAAACTGACTAGAGTTGAGCTTAATGTCCCAAATATTGTCATGAAGGTTGTCATGAATGTTGAGATAAATATTCCCAAGAATGTTATCATCAATATTGGCATTAACTTTGTCTAAATATTGCCATCAATATTGTCATAAACATTGTCATTGTCACAAATGTTATTGTCACAAACTTTGTCAATGTCACAAATATTGTCACAATAATTGTTATTGTCATAAATTATCATGTATATTCATAAATACTGCCCTAAATACCCAATGTCTAGAATGCATGTCTTAGTATTTCAAATCTCAAATGTATTCATTATATCTTAAGCGAGTCTAAATTACCAGTCTGTCAACTTCTCCCACTTCTTCAATTACTTCTTCTTTCCGTTCTTTCATTCTACTTTCACTCTAATTACACAACTCTTACTGAACATCAAAATTCCAAAATATACGATACGCCTACACCATCAGTTATCCAGCAATTCACTCTGTTCCAACTCACTGGTCTTCGGTCTTCTCACCAAAACTCCTCAAATTAAGAACTCACTTTCCTCCTTGGGAAAAGCCAAAAGCGTAATTTGCAGCCAATACAAAATAGCAAACACCTACCCAGGGGTCCTTTGAGTTGAACATACTGGATTTGTTCCAACTGCTGAAGTCGACGGCTGGCTGGGAAAGTACAAGGACAAATACTTGATTCTCAACTGCTCCTCCAGTATTGATACCGACATTCAATTTCACCTTGGATGTTGAGTGCAAATTTGTGGCCATTGGTATTCCTACTTCAAAAGACTTTTCAAGTTTCCTGTGGTTATTTCTGTGGCAACAATCCAAGCTTTAGTTCGCTGCTTTGGGGGTCCAACGAAAAGGCTTTCAGGATGCATGCTGCTTTGCAGTAGAATTCTAGACCATAGCTGTCCAAAATGGAGAAGAGGGAATTCGTGAGGTGTTAACGAGAGCTTAAAAGGTGATATTAGTATAGGTTTGTGTTTACCTGATATGACAATGTTTTTAGTTAGTTATAGGTATATTTAGGTGTATTTAGTCAGGTATTGTTTAGTTATAAGGAGGTATGAATTTTATTTAAGTATAGTTAGGTGTAGTGGGTACATTAGTAGTTAAATATATTTGGATTTAAACTTTACTCAGTATAATAGGACATAAACTTTGTTAGGTATATTTGGGTATACTTTCGTTAGGTTATACTTGAAATAGGATTACATTTATATTTTTCTATACACATTTTGCAGCCAATTTTGTAGGCCTTTTGATTAATTTTTCTCGTAGACTGACTCAGGCCAACAATCACTGTTCATTAACATACATAACACAACTCAACTAACTCACTTCGTTCGTTAGTTCATTCGCTAGTCACCCTACAATCTTCACAATAAAATTAAATATTAACAACAACCACGGCAGCACAGCGAAAGAAAACAACACATTAAAACAAAACATAACGTCTATGAAGGAAAAAAAGTGCTGGCCGTGGTATCAACAAAAACGAAAGAGGGCAGCCTCAGGTAGAAAACATCAAATGGAATAATACAATGTGGGTGGTTGATCCCCATGATAACAATAAATATTAGTTATTAGTTGGTTGATGGGTCATGATTGAATTGTCAACAAATTAGTGATCATCCAAATGGTCTAAGAGGAGGGTTTACCTCACTCATGCGATAATAATGCAACAAAGAACACAGTTCAGGTGTAGTACTTTTAGGATTTTGATGTCGAGGATCAAAGTTTTGTTTGAGATTAATCCAAAGGTTAAAAGTATTTTGTAAAGATCAATCTGAAGACAAAAACACTTTTGTAAGATCAATCTGAAGTACTTTTGTAAGATCAATCTCAAAGTACTTTTGTATAAGACTAATCCAAAGACTCAAAATACTCCTGTACAAATGCCGAGGATCTTCTGTACCTTCTCTCCTGGTACTTCTCAAAGATAGCCTTATGGTGAGATTCAGCATGACGACAGTTTTCCAAAAGCGCCTCTGCCAACGGCTTGAGCTGTTGTTCTGTGTATCCGGAGTAGAAGACGTGCAACTCTGTCCAGTCGCCCTTGTTCAAGATCTTGCGGGCCAAGTAGTGCGCGCCCGCCGCAAGCCAGCTCGGCTGCAGCGCCACGAACCTCAGGTCCATAATGGTGATCTCCAAAAAGTACTTGGCCAAGGTTCTCGTTTCGTAGTCGTACTCGTCCGCCTTGGATGTTCTTCTCAAAAACGACATTGGACCGGGCCAGCCCATATCGAAGTCCAACACGTCGATCATGAACCTCTCGGCCTTCAAGAAATCGTCGATGGAGTACGCGTTGTCGGCCATGTACGCCACTTCCTGCACGGTGGGGCAGTTGATTTCTTCGTACTTGGCCGCAATAAACAAGGCCACCGCACCCACCAACTGGAACCGCGACAACGACACCTTACGTTTCGACAAAAAACGGTCAATATAATTAACTGTGAGGAAAAGCGTCTCCGGAAGCAAGTTGAATCGCGAATGCACTTGGACCACCCAGTCAATGAGCACCGAACGCATCTCCCATTTCAACTCGTCCTGGTTATCCATGTAGTTGGGGTCGGGTATCAACTTGTTTTCCAACTCGTGCATGTAGTTGAAGATCTCGGGTGCGTACTCGGCCACCATAGTAACATCGTACGTATCTTCGTCATTTTCGTCCAAGGTTGTTCTCAGGTACTTCTTGATCACGTACTGCAACTCGTTGAAGATGGCCTTGGTCCATATGGGCTCCATGGGCTGGTGTCTGGGGGCCCTTCTGGGCGGCACGTGCAGTCGCTGCTCCTGCTCAAGCTCCTCGTCGTCGTCGTAGTCCTCGTAGTCTTCCTCGTACTCCGCGAGTTGGTCGTCCTCGCTCGACTTGGGGTCCTCATGCACTATAATCTGCTTGGCGCGTCCGCCGCTGCGGTCCAACTTCTCGAAATGCCGGTGTATGACGTCGTTCTCCTTGTTTTCGTCCATCTCCTCGTCGTCCACGTCCTCGTAGTCGTCGTCGTCGTACTCTACTGCGGCGTCCTCCTCCACATCTGTGTCTTCGTCGTGCGATTTCGCATCCGCTTTTGTTTTTTGCAGCTTCTTGGTCAAAACCGTCTCCAAGCGCGGTTTCTTGAACAGGTGCGGGTATTGTTGTTTGTAGATCTGGATCTTGGAGTTGTTGGTGGTGGCAAAACTGCCGCCAGACACCTTTTCGTCGGACACCTCGTTCTTGGAGGTGACGTCGCCCAACACCTCTCTCTGTCCTGGGTATGCAAAATGTTGGGCGGGACCCGCCGTACTTTTTCTGGGGCCTGCTTTGGCATGCTTGACGATGTTTTCGTCGTTGACGGGTGTCATTGCGGAGGTAGTTGACTTGAATGACCTCATGTGGACCTATGTTTCAATAAATGTCCGATTTGTGTTTGTAATCTGGGTAGGTAAAATGTGTTGGTTGTGTTTAAAGTGTTTCAGAATTGGTAACAAGATGGGTGGTATCAAAATGTTGGTTAGGTTGGTTTGGTAGGTATTTGGTATCAAAATGATTGTGAATTGATCAAAATAAATTGAAATGGCAATCAAAAATCAAAGGTATACTTTTTCGACAAAAGATATACTTTCAAAGAAAATATCAAATGTAGTATATCAAATGAAAGATTCAGTTCCAAATGTAAGATAATATCAAATGAATGTCAAATGAAAGTATCAAATGTAAGATAGTCAAATGAAAGTATCAAATGTAAGATAGTCAAATGAAAGTATCAAATGTAAGATATCAGTCAAATGTAAGCAGTCAAATGTAAGATACTCAAATGTACGATATCAGCAAATCAAAGCTATCAGTCAAATCAAAGTTATCAATCAAAGATTCAAATCAATCAGATCAATCAAATATCCAGTAAGCGAATGTAAGCTAGCAATAGCAAGCAGGTAGCAAATGCAACAAAAAAACGAATGTAACGCAGAAGTCTGCTAGAGAGACACCGAAAGCTATAGTTGGAATAGCAATCAAGTGTTGTTCAAAGAACAGGCCAGCAATATGGGCCTAAAGATCCAGTTGAACAGTAATGGTGGATGGCGAATATCAAACGACTCCAGTCCGTACTTATGATGTTAAGACGGTCACTCAGAATCAATTCAATAAAAGAGATGTATGAAATCTCCAGAATGCAGCGGTCGAACAGCAAGGAAAACGTCCAAATCGAACAAATGTGACTGGTACGGGCCTCCCACGATATTTAAAGCAAGTGGATGAAATTCTATTGTTCTTTATTTGTTTATGTTTGAATTTTCGCTGCGCGACTTGCCAAATTTTCGGTGTGCACTGGGATTTTTGCCCTGGGGCAGCGACAAAAACAGGCCGTGGGGGCCTGCAAACTGTGCAGGGCCGTTGCAAGGCACGAGCAGCGGCTCCCCGGGAGGCGAAAGCGCAGCGCGGACGGCGTTTGAGCGGGTTTTTGCCTTTTAGTTGGCGAAGAAGACGTGTAATTGCAGTTTTAGCTTTGCGTCGGTGTTTATTTAAATTTACAGGGGGGGGGTCGCGAAATCTCGAAAATTCATCGCACTTGCAACCAGAGCAAGAGACGTGGGGAGGAGCAGAATTGCGCTGGGGAAATACTGAAGTGTCGGGGTCTTCTTTGAGTGTCTGTCCGGGATGCTCAAAGACGTGTTTGTAGTGGTTTTTCTGGATTTTTGATGAGATATTTTTGGATCAAGGTTTGAGGGCAGCGACGTGAATATGATTGATTTGGATGTTTGAGATTTGAGTTTGATTGTTTTGGTGGGTTTGTTTGGATGTTGGGGATGGATTTGTTTGATTTGTTTGGTTTGTTTGATTTGATTTGATGAGGTTGGTTTGGTACTTTGGATTAATGGTTTGGTTTAATAGTTTGGTTTTGCTGAGTTTGATTTAATTAGTTGGTTAGAGTTTGTTAATTTAATGAGTTTGGTTTAATTTGAGATTAGAAGAATTTGAGAGATTACTTTGAATGGATAGATAAGTGATGAAATCAACTCCAACAATAACATAAATATACTGCAACTCGGCCGAATCTCTTCCCGATTGCAAATACTACTGCAGCTTTGACTGCAAATTTGATATAATTTGTACCTGGAATTGTCGATATTTTGCGTGTTGACGTCATTTCCAGATGAATCATGGAGAACATTTTAGCGTTGGGTGTAGTAACTGCAGAGAGACGGACCATGCTGCTGCACTGTTTTTGTTATGGTGTGTTCGTGAATGGCACTTGTATTGTGTTTGTTTTAGTTTCTCAATGGACTAGTTTTGGTTTGATTTTGTGTTTCTGGCGAGGTTTGGGTGCAAATAAGAGAATTGGTGGTTGGATTGCCAAGCTGGAAGTGGTGGGTGTGTAGATGAATTGATGGTGTAGTATTGTTGTGTGATGGTGTTTTCATGTTTTGGCTAAGGTTGTTTAAGATTGCTATGATTGGTTAAGAATTGGTTAAGAATTGGCTAAGATTGGTTGAGAATTGGCCAAGAAGGTAAAGTTAGTAATAAGAGTAACAAAAAATGTCCAACACAAGAGCACGCAATGAACACGCCAACACAGGGCTGTTCAACAATAAGGATGCGCTATCGTGTAATAAGTGTCAAACAGAACCAAGTACACGAATATCACTTTTGCCATCCCATATTTAGCAAACGATACCGATTAAAATCCGTCCAATTTACTCTTCTTGTTAGACTTTAACATATTAGCATTCCAGGGTCTTTCAACCTTGGAACCACACGCCAATCTACCTTAACAATAATTTGGAGACGCAAGCGTAAACTATTCAAGTCTTTGAATATAGATTTAAACCAAAGTATTGATATTTCAAAGTCCTACCCTTATGGTTTTCAAAGTACTACCCTTTGGAATCCCAGGGTACAAACCCTTAGGATTATAAGAGTATCAATATTATGTACCATATTATAACAGATTCCACTAGTATTATATAGCATATTATAACACTTTACCTAGTATTATATACCATATTATAGCACTTTAACACTAGGGATATATAATAACACTTCAACACTAAAGTCACCAACGACTAAGAGTGAATATTAATACAGTGGAGTCTCAATAATAAAGTGTTCACACAGCACTCACAGTTCAGTACACTAAGCCATAACTAAAAAGTGTCCACACAGCACTCTCAGTTCAGTACACTAAGCGATAACTAAAAAGTGTTCACACAGCACTCACAGTTCAGTACACTAAGCCATAACTAAAAAGTGTTCACACAGTACTCACAGTTCAGTACACTAAGCGATAACTAAAAAGTGTTCACACAGCACTCTCAGTTCAGTACACTAAGCGATAACTAAAAAGCTCCGGCCCACACTTCCACAACATTGTCAAATCAAGGTGGTTAAGTCGATACGGTGAACCAGTGAACCAAGTCAGTCCAGATCAGTAATCTAAGTCAGTATCCATAGTAAACTAGGTATCCACAGTAATCCAATCCAGTAATCCAAGTCGGTATGCAAGTCTGTACCCAGTTCAGTAATCCAAGTCAGTGTCCAAGTCAGTGTCCACGTCAATATCAAAATCACTATCCAAATCAGTAGTCCAAGTCGGTATTCAAGTAAGTATGCAAATCACTAATCCAAATCAGTAATACAAGTCAGTATTCAGATCAGTAACCCAAGTCGGGATCCAAGTAAGTATGCAAATCACTAATCCAAATCAGTAATACAAGTCAGTATCCAGATTACTAATCCAAACCACTAATCCAAATCAGTACCCAGATCAGTAATCCAAGTCAGCACCCAAGTCAGCATCCATAGTAGTCCAAGTCAGTATCCATAGTAATCCAAGTTAGCACCCAAGACAGCAGATCAGCATCCAGATCAGCACCCAGATCGGTAATCCAAACCAGTAACCCAAGTCAGTACCAAATCACTGTCCAAACCAGTAGTCCAAGTCAGTAACCCAAGCCAGTATCCAGATGTGCACCCAGATCAGTATCCAAATCAGTAACCCAAGTCAGTACCAGATCAGTACCCAAATCAGTAACCCAAGTCCAGATCAGCATCCCAATCATTAAACCCAAATGGGTAATCTAAAACAGCACGGCGAACTCATTGCACCAAAAGGCCAAATCATGGCCCAACCAACATTCCCGCTCCACACGTCTTCGTCTCACAAAGGACCCCAAAACACAAATCTCGTTTGAACTCCTCTGGACGCACCTAAAAAGTACAAAGCATACCAATGTGAAGATCGAAAGATGTCACTATTGTCAAATCTGCGTTCGTCACTTTGTTCGCTCGTCTAGCCATCTAAATCCATCTAAGATTTCAATCTAGAACGTTCACTCGTCAAGCAGTCACATCTTAGAATGCCAGAACACTAAATTGCTTCCGATCTTTTCTCCGGAGCCCGACTACCTCATAAGTCGTAGTATGGGGCTGGTAGCGTACAACTTACCAGTTCTCTTATTGTTGCATCATCACTGCTGCAATTGGAACGATTGAGCTGGCGTATGCCACGCGTCTTATTTGTTACTTGTTTTTGTAAACACACACGCGGAGGGTTTGGATACTGGGATCATGCTCTTGAACGTGTTGTTCTTCGGTAGTGGAGATACTTTTTTGGTTGTGCTTGGCTACCCGAGAAAGGATTGGTAAATATTTCTTCCAAAAAACTTGATGTATTCAAATTACGATGCCTGTATGATGTACCAATATAGTGTACCCAATATCCCCAAGATGTTGTACCTAATATGTTGTATCTATTGTACCCATCTAATGTACCCCAATATACCCCAGACACTATTATACTCTAGTTCTCCTTTTAGTGCAAAGTGTTGACAACAAGTAAACTAAACCGGGAAAATTAGAAGTAAAAGGCATGCCTATACAAATGCAAGTGTGCTTAAGCTACACCGATGAAACACAAGTATACCTTGAAACTAATCCGATACACAAGAGTATACCTAAAGCACCAAAGAAGTATACCTAAAGTACCAAAGAAGTGTACCTAAAGTACCAAAGAAGTATACCTAAAGCACCAAAGAAGTATACCTAAAGCACCAAAGAAGTATACCTAAAGCACCAAAGAAGTATACCTAAAGCACCAAAGAAGTATACCCAAAACAATACAAAAAAGTTTACCTAAGCACTATAAATATACACCAATAAAACCCAACATTCTCCCAATTATAATGTACCCCCAAACTACGCAATTACAATTACCCCAACACTATCCAATTACAAAAACCCCAAATTCAATTGTCTTACCCCCATATTAATCCCAACTAATCCAAATTCCTATTCTCTTATCCAAATCCTTATTCTATGTTCTTCTCACATATACCCATCAAGATCATTGTACCGATCCAAACACAATACGCACATCAAAGTGCCCCGCCTAAAGATTTAGAATGTCAAACATATGCCAATCCTCTCAACTTAGTCTTCTTGACCGAGAAAATATGGGAGTAACTCCATGTCTTGAGAAGAAAATACACAGATTATTCATCTTGGAGAAAATATACAGAATACCTTCGTTCAGAACAGAAAATGTATTTCCCACAACTTAAACAACAAGAAAATGCTATCATTATTCGCTCACTCACTCAATTCGTTCGTTCGTTCGCTCGTTCGTAATCAAATGTTCCATACGATTCGCACAAAACAAGCACTATTGTTCTCAATTGTTAGCCAACTAGCAATCTTTGTCTCTTGCAGGGTGCTCTGCAAAGAGTTTCGATGACCCGTAAATCCTCACGCCACATCCCCGCTTGATACACAACCACGACGATCACCAAAGATTGCTACGATCCAAACAGCACAAAATAGCCGTTCGACAAGAGATCCGCTAAAACATACCTGGGACACGTCAAACACAAGTCCGAGCGCCAGCACAATGGCCCTGGGGTGCACTGAAATGGGCTGACAGCTGCAAAACAGTGGGTTTGTAGCAGGTCGTTTGTGCTTGTTCCACCCAGGCTGGCCGCTTGCTCCTGCTTGCACCCTGCTGGCGCTGGATTTCACGTTGACAGATGACGCGCAAGCCAGTTTCAAGACGCCGTTTACGTGCTCAAGACAGAAGCACGCAGTGGGCACGCCCCAACCGTTCTGGATCTTGTCTCGAGGCCCAAAACGGAAAATGCCCTGCCGCCTAAATGGGCCATGCACAACAATGGCTGAGTCCCCGTAATGTTCACTCACCGATAGACGGGTGCAATTAAGGTTTAGAGACAAGGCGTGTGGTATGTCCGCCGATAGGTCCACAAAGGTGGTGGGTATGGTTGGCGGTGTTTTCTTTGTTTGCTGTGTTTGTTATCTGGGGCACGGGAAACGGAGTGCACCGTTCGCAGATGTGGTGCTACTGTTGTAGTTGCTTTCCCTTTTTGTATTTAGGGATGGTTATAGACGCTTTTGCAGAAGGTGTATTTTTTTTGGCCATGGCATCATCATGGGTGTATTTTTTGAAGAATGGCTGACCGTTTAAGAGGATACAATGTGGAGTTATAATTTTTGAATCTGTGTAGGGAAGCATGATGAGTCCAGGTTTATCATAAATCTGACAAAAGTGTAATTGAATCATTAAGTGGGTGTCTCTACAAATTTGAAATTACAAATATAGATATGACGTCTAGAAGTTTGAGTACAATAGAGATAAAAGTCTACAAAATTGAAGTACAAGAGATAAAATCTCAAGTTTGAAATTACAGGTAAAGAATTGCTCCATGTTTGAAATTCGGTAAAACGACAATCTGATTTAACAGTAAAGTAAATCTACAACTTAAAATGAACTGTTAAACTTAATTTTACTAAAGTTGAAAATAACAGTAATATGAACGGTAATATTGAAATAAAACAGTTTTCGAAACTCTAATATTGAAATTAACAGTAGTATGATCTCTAATATTGAAATTCACAGTAATATGAGCTCTAATATTGAAATTAACAGTAGTATGAGCTCTAATATTGAAATTCACAGTAAAATGAACCATAAAATTGAAATAAAACAGTAAACTGAACCATAAAATTGAAATAAAACAGTAAACTGAACCGCAAAATTGAAATAAAACAGTAAACTGAACCCTGTTATTGAAATTAACAGTAAACTGAAGCGTAATATTGAAATAAAACAGAACCTCAAATCTCAATCAAAACAACCAAAAGTCCAATCTACACCAATAAAAAATGCATTATATTACCATGACAAATACAAAAGAGAACTGAAAGCATTGCGCATTAAAAAGATCAGAGCTTGCTCTGATTATGCAAAAGGAGATATCAAAAGTTGTAATCATCCATGTCGAGGTCACAATCAATGGAATCCAAGGTTATTGTGTCCATCTCATATGCATTGAGTTCATCGCATTTGTCGATCGGCAGTCTGTTTCTGGGGGTCTGGTAGTCGTAGTGCCTGTGCTCCACGGTGGCCGGGGGCGTCAACAACTGCGCCCTACCGTCATAGCTGGGCGGAGTGTGCTCGATCCGCTTCCTCTTGGCCAAGAAGTCGTGCGACTCCACCAAGGCTTCCTTGATCTCGTCCATCACAAACGAGGAGGTGTTGATTGCTGAAATCATTTCGCGTCTGTAGTTCATTCTGAGTGGTGCCCGCGTTAATTGAAATGGTGAGTCTAGAGACATCTTTATATATATTCCTATCTCTGTTGGTTCCATTGTTCCAGGATTGTCAGGGTATTTATACAAATCATCCTTGAAATTACACAGACTGGAGGCCAGTGCTTCGTTCATGGCTTCCAATTATTCTTTATTCTCTACCTGATTAGAAAATATCCTAAATCTCGAAGAATAAAATATTGCAGCTTTTGCTTCATATGCCGTTTTAGGCTGTGCAAAAATGTATACGAGGGAGATGTAAAAAGTCTGCACGGTGATACAAAAGGGTACTTGTTGAGAGCACGGTGATACAAAAGAGTACTTTTGTGGAAACGTGCGTTGTAGAGACTTTTGATGCCACAATACTTCGTTTGTATAGCTATTTGGAGGTGCAAACACTCATTTGTATAGTCATTTTGGAGGTGCAAACACTCATTTGTATAGTCATTTTGGAGGTGCAAACACTCATTTGTATAGTCATTTTGGAGGTGCAAACACTCATTTGTATAGCTAATTGGAGGTGCAAACACTCATTTGTATAGTCATTTTGGAGGTGCAAACGCTCATTTGTATATCCAATTTGGAGGCGCAAACAGCCATTTGTATAGCAATATTGGAAGTGCAAAGTAGTGATTGAATAGCTATATTGGAAGAACAAAACAGTGATTGAATAGCTATATTGGAAGAACAAAACAGTGATTGAATAGTTATACGATACCACAAACATCAACTTAAATACCATCGCGATCACAAACACCCACTAAACCCACAAAAACAATATATACTATGGTTTATCCAAACGATGATACAAACCCAAAAAATGACCTCGAATTCCAAGTAAAACCCGATAGAATAGCCTGTAAACAATGGCTGGTCCGCTGAGTGACGCATTTTTAGTGTACAAAGCAGATTGAAGTGGGCTACGGGGCTGGGACACTATGACCGAGCTCTGGCGTGCTTTGTGAGCGGTCCCCAACGTTGCAGAACACCAGGAGCAATCATGAAATACATTGTCAGCTATGAAGATGATCCCAATTGTTGGTACACCTGCAAGATTATCGTCATTAGCAGCCTTGGCCAAAAAGTAGAGCAGAAAAAAGGGCTGGAAGGGCCTCCTCCATTATTGTCAGTTTAGCCAGATCGGCACAAAACATGTCGGAGATCAGTTTTGGGGGCCTTCAAGGTTGCTGGGAGTTGCAAAGATGATATAATTGGGATGAGAGTCGAGTCCACGATGCTGCGGGATGCAAACCGTTTTCACATGGCGATCCATTTTATGGCTCATCCCTAAATTCGCGTGCTTTCACTGGCATGGTACACAAAGGTCTGTTTATTGTCTCGGAGCACTTCGTCTGGGCTAGTGGAGCGGACATTTTTGCGGGATCGACGGGCTGGGGGGGTAGCGATCGGTGATGGGCCGTCAGCAGAGCCGTTGCACACGGGAGCCACAAAGTGCGGCCGCCTCAAGGCAAGATCTTTGCAATTACGTCCGTAAACGTAGAAGATGCGTTTGCAGTGCCCGCAGAGCTTTGCACGTTGAACGACGCAGTGAATTTCAGCCAGTGGGCCGGGATTTGAGTAACAATGCACACTCAGACGAGAGCTGCTCCTGCGCTTGCTCTATTTGTCATTGTTGCTAAACGAGACCCTTGAGCCGGCCCAGATTCAGAAGCGTGGCCCACAATTGGGATATGTGCTTTTGCAGAACAATCGCTGCAGCGTGCTATCGCATTGTTGTGCTCGTCACGCACACTGGGCAGCGGGACGTGCTGGAAAACGGATCAGACAGCCACAGGTACGGCCAGGACTCACTTTGTTGGGGGCTCGGGTGCGTGCGGTGCCTGCCGATTGTGCTGGGGCCCCATAGGCATGAGGTGCCTCTTGAATGTGCCGGCTGACGCGCATGCTGGTTGCAGATCTCGTCAACGGTGAGAATGTGCTTGTTGTTTATGTGGTGCAGGCACGCTTTGCAGTAACCTGTTGGTGAAGTATTTTGGTGAGATTGTGCGCACTGGTGGTGGTCTTATCTTGTTGAGTGTGTGATATTTGTTCGGTATTTTGGATTAGAAGTCCATCTCTGGTACAATTTTGAATCATCTTGACAATCGTTTCTCAGTACTTTCTCATATTTCCACTGACTTACTTCTCACACCTTCTAAAATCCTCCACAATAGAGACTCACAATTCCATCAATCTTTGACCACAATGACTTTTCCACAATAAATTGACTTCTCTATCCTTCTCAACAATACCCTCACAAGTCATTAACTCTCTAATATCTATCTTCTCAACAATCCCCTCACAACTCCTTGGCTTAAAATACAACTAATCCTTGACTTACAATCACCTTCACAATTCCCCCACAATAGCTTCAATAATACCGTCACAAATCCTTGGCTTCAATCATCATTACAATGCTCCATAATAACTTCACAATGCTCCCATAATTCTTCACAATCCGCTCACTGCGCTCCCATAATTCTTCACAATCCGCTCACTGTGCTCCCATAATTCTTCACAATCCGCTCACTGCGCTCCCATAATTCTTCACAATCCGCTCACTGTGCTCCCATAATTCTTCACAATCCGCTCACTGTGCTCCAATAATTCTTCACAATCCTTGATTTACAATCACCATCACATTCACAATTCCTGCTCCACTCTCACCTCACAATTCCTTCTCCACTATCACCTCACAATCCACTCAATTCCTTCTCCACAATCTACCAATTCACAAATCCTCACCACAAATCCTCTCACAAATCCTCACAATACTGAACCTCACTAATGCTGGCACCTCCTGAACGCACATCTGAGTGCTCGCCTTCACTACAATGGTGCCTCACAATAGACTACCGTCACCGATTTCTGTCACAATGTTTCCGATTCCGTCACAATACCACGATATTCCACCTCATTGATAATACAATAGCCGTAATGCCAACAATAGCCCGTCTGAATACCTTTGTCGTGGAACAACGGTGCACCATTCTCATTCCAGTACTTTCCATTCTAGTAACTTCTCCATTCCGGTGAGAAGGTTGAGATATGAACCTCGTAAGTTAATCTTCAGTCTTCGGTAACCTTCTATTTACTGGTCAGTTTATTTTTCTTCACAAGATTATACTTGTGCTTTTAATCTGTTTTATGGATATTCTACATTTGCAGATTCTTACGAGTTTACTTGACACAAGAGCACAGGTTTATTCTACTTGTCCGTTCAGATTCAGAGTTTATTCCTTGAGATTCTTACGAGTTTATTCCTTGAGATTCTAACGAGTTTATTCATTGGAGTTTCTTACGAATTTATTCCTTGAGATTCTTACGAGTTTATTCCTTGAGATTCTTACGAGTTTATTCATTGGAGATTCTTACGAGTTTGTTCCTTGAGGATTCTTACGATCCTTGAGAATTCCTACAAGTATAATATTCGCAAGATTACAAGATTACCCTACAAGCTTATTCGCAATCTTTATCATTTCTCCATACTCACAAAGTATTCTCACTCTTATTCTTGATTATTCTCACTATCTCCATTCTTCCTCACAATTCTATCATCACAAACACTCTTATTCTTGTATTCAGTACCCAAGGCTATCTCTTCTCCGAATAAGCATCACCACACTCACAATGCACATTCCCGGCCGCCCCTATCATAGTATCTTCTTTATTGTGAACATGGCACACAATAGTAATTTCACTTCACTGACACTCGGTGCTCATAATAATTTTGATCCAAAAGTTGCCACTTCTCCATACTTTGATAGTTATTGTATTCTGCTCACACGTTTTCTTACACCTTCACACATTCACATTTAAACTTTTGTTGTACATATTGTACGCTAATTATTGTGCGAATTTTCTTCGGTGTTCCAACCAAGTAATTTCTGGCGATTGTTCAATTACCTTGTCTTCAGGTTCTTCTAGTGTTCTGTTGTGCTACACCCATGTGAGTTGTGCTAACAGTTTATCCCATGGTGTTGGGTTTTCCCGGATGCTTACTGTCCTCCTAACCATTCCATCATTTTGGTTTCTCCGCGCACTCCGAATTTCAGTGATGAAATAAGATTTCTCTTTTCGCAGCCATAATTCATCCAGCCTAATTTACCGAGCCCTGATAACTGGCAGTTACCTAAGGTACCGGGGAAAATACGTTTGGTAGGCCAAAGCCACCTGGGGCTTACTCGAACAATAGGTGTTTCTTTTGGTTTAAGTTACTGAATCTGCAAACGAGGAGTGGTGAATGATATCATCAGATGTAGTATGATGTAAAGTACATAGAGCTTGCTGGTAAATGATCTCAAAGACTACCTAGTCTAATAATTTAGAATGGTGAGATTCAGCAATAAAATTTCACACAAGCAAGAACTGAAATTTCGTTGACGAGTTGATGATGTTTACTATTGTATTGCACTCAAAGATGGAGTCAGTCTTATATGGTACTCAAAGATGTTTACAATTATAGTACGCAATTTTTACTCAAAGATATCTTATACTCAAAGAGGTTAATCTATAGTACTCGAGTTTACTCAAAGAGTATCCTATATAGCACTCAAAATTCTATAATAAAAAGTTACCTCATACCTAAAACGAAACTCAAAGATAAACTAAGACAATAGATTTGAGATTTTATAGATAGGAACTGAAGTGAAGACGACACTTTATAAACCGACATAAAAACACTGAAGACGATTTGAATGTGAAATCGCTTTAGATAATAAACCACTTTGGTGATTCACTTACGATATAGCCACTATCATCAAATAATATGTGCTACCATGTTTCAACAAACCAAACGCCTATTGATTGGCAATCCACACACCAACATCAGCTCATCATCGGTCCCCCAATCTCCTCTCTGTTTGCCCTTATTATAAGTCCACTGGTGATGGTGCTACATAAACTGCGGTTAAAACGAACGTTTGGATTAACGTGTTTGTGGCGCACCAATTAATAGTGCTATCCCGCAGTGTGTAAATGCCTTTTTTGGGTGCGAGCGGCGAATTCGCGATGGAATCGTTTACGAGTTTGGATGAGAACGCGGGCACCGGGTTGGAGCGAGATTTTGGGGGACTGGGAAGAAACTTGTTGGGCGAGGTAGTCTGGCCAGAAATGCGGGACTCTTGGCGAAAGTGCGATTTCTTGTAAAGTTAGCACTCTCTGCTTAACCGCAGCACATGGCTAGTCAAATGAATCTTACAGAAATGGTGTGCTTAACTGATGAAAATAAGTGGGTATAAAAAGTGGAGGATGGTGATTTCACAAAGTGTGGGGGTTGCTACAAAGAGAGTGAAGAGAGTTTACACAAGCGAGGTTGAAAAGGGGTATTGATTTGAGTGGAGAGAAGTAAGCATAAGGTTTTGAATCGTTTTGGTTTGATTTAACTTTACGATTTACTAAGAAGTAAGATTATGATTATTTGAAATTTTATGAAAAGTTTATTATAGACTAAGACTTTTTTTACAGTTGAGTTAAGGTGGGCAGGATTTTTGTACAGTATTTTATGGTATGGTAAAACTTTATTGTACAATACAACTTTATGGTATCTAAAACGTTCTGTACAGTTCAACTTTATGGTGTACTAAAACTTTATTGAACAGTTCAACTTTATGGTGTACTAAAACTTTATCGTACAGTTCAACTTTATGGTATAGTGAAACTTTATCGTACAGTTCAACTTTATGGTGCCTAAATCTTTATCTAAAACTTTATGGTATACTAAAAAGTTGTCGTACAGTTCAACTTTATGGTGCACTAAATCTTTATCTAAAACTTTATGGTATACTAAAAAGTTATCGTACAGTTCATCTTTATGGTGCACTAAAACTTTATCTAAAACTTTATGGTATACTAAAAAGTTATCGTACTGTTCAAAGTTATTGTACAGATCAACGTTATCGTACACTTCAACTTCATGGTATACTATTGACAGTTGGCATACTGAAACTTTACTTTACTGATATTATGGCACACTTAACCTTTAACGTACTGTACATTATGGCACACTTAACCTTTAATGTACTGTACATTATGGCACACTTAAAAATACTGTAATGAACATTATCACTTAATCTTTAGTGTACTGACATTATGGCGCACTTAACCTTTAACGTACTGTACATTATGGCGCACTTAACCTTTAACGTACTGTACATTATGGCACACTTAACCTCTAACGTACTGAACATTATGACACACTTAACCCTTACTGTGCTGACATTATGGCACTTAACCTTTAGCGTACTGAACATTATGGCACTTAACCTTTAACGTACTGTACATTATGGCACACTTAATCTTCACTTTATGTACTATGGCACTGAATATTTATCTCACCATCTGCTAATCTCCTCAATACAATTCTACAGATCAAGAAAAACCATCACCTACCAAATTAAGCATAAAATCATCAAAATCACCAAATAATCAAATCACTACAAAATGGTGAAAGTCCTCGGAATGGTCATAGATAACCAAACCCGATGCATCCACTACCACTCCAACCTAGATATCATTGCTCTCAAATTTAAGTGCTGCGGCGAGTACTACCCATGTTTCCAGTGCCACCCCACGCTGCACCAGGTGGTCCGCTACAACTCCCGAGACCTCCTCGCCGAGCGGGTCGTCTTGTGCGGCGCCTGCCACACCGAGCTCACGTTTGCCGAGTACCTGGGGCTGAGCGGTGCGAAGCTTGGCCCTGACTCTGCCCAGGAAAAACTCCGCTGCCCCAAATGTCGCGCGAATTTCAACCCAGCCTGCGCTAGTCACTACCACCTCTATTTTGACTTCCACTAATCATTAAGTTTGTTTGCTGCGCAAAAAGGTTACTGTGCCCCGATCGAGTTAATTTCTTGGATCCAATATATAAGCTTTAATACTCCTCATTTATCTCTTATATATCTCAATTAACCTCCTCAATACCTCAATAGTTAACCTCACTTGTCCAACATGAATTTGAATCCATCTCCCATTTTAAAGACAACCGTCATCATCAACAACTTAACCAAGGAGGACTTCTTAGGCAGCAACGGAAAGATGTCCTTGGTGGACCAGATCAAGTTGTTTGTTTTGAACTTGCCCGAGCAGGAAGAGGGATACAACTTGGCACACATCGAGCACTGGCTGAACTTGCCGTTTTTGAGTAGGGTGATAGCCATATTTGTGGACGAGAAGAGTGCGTTGAATGCGTATGAGCACATAGTGAAGGAGTTCCAGCAGGCGCACTTGAAGATCTCGCTCCAGGAGAATTTACTTTCGCGGTCCAAGTCGGCCGACTCGCTTTCGGGGTTGAGTGTGTCGTCTTTGAGCCAGTTCAAGGAGAAGAATGGAGGGGAGTCGAGTTACATCATTGAGCCGGAGCCTAAACTGTTTGATGTGCGTGCGAATTTGAAGAAGTTGGGCATAGATACGAGTGGTTTGGATGATGGAACAAAGACTTTATTCAGGCCTAATGATGATTTGAAGGTTGATGAGGTTAGGCTGCAGCCTGCTAGTCCCACAATAACATTAAATGAGACTTTTTAGAGGTCTAAGTGGTTTTGGCTAAGTGGTTTAGGACTAGTTTGAGACTAGTGGTTTTGACTTTGTTTGATTAGTCAAAAGTGGTTTGGGATTGAATTTGAGACTAGTGGTTTTGACTTTGTTTGATTAGTCAAAAGTGGTTTGGGATTGAATTTGAGACTAGTGGTTTTGACTTTGTTTGATTAGTCAAAGGTGGTTTGGGATTGAATTTGAGACTAGTGGTTTAGACTAGTTTGAGACTTCTCGTTTAGGAGACTTTTTCAGAAGGGTATTACTGATTTATTTTACACAACATAGTCATTTTTATGGATATTCCAGGTTCATGATGGTTGATCTACCATCAAATAGAAAAATAATACAAGCATTGAGAGATTATTCCCGAGATTGTAGTATTGTTTGATTTTGCAGGTATTGAGAAATGGGTATTGGTGATCAGTTTCGGGCATGAAGTTAGGTTAAATTTTCAGTGTTTGATTTTGGAGGTATTGAGAAATGGGTATTGGTGATCAGTTTCGGGCATGAAGTTAGGTTAAATTTTCAGTGTTTGGTTATAAGTTGGTATATCTAGATTGAATGGTACGAATGAGTGCCCTTCATATCATGCAAGCCACCCTTTTATGGGTTGTTATAATCCATTATTGATACGGCTATAGTTTCAGGGGTTAAAGTGCAATATTACGGTTACATTTATATCCACGGTTTCAGAAAAGCGTTCTGAAGTGATAACTTTACGTTTAAGAAGCTAGGCTTATTCACGTCATATGTGAATTCATTGTTTCTGGTTTGACTGCTGTTGCAGCCACTTTTTTGAAGTGATATTGTATTGAATGGCTGCGAAAAGATGCTGTGATTTTTATGCAATTTATTCAGGCGATAATAAGCGTTGTAAGTTCAGACAGTGAAGTTGTTTAATGGTAGGAACGGTTGGTAACGGAAGGTGCACCTGCTCATGCATAGCTGAAGCATTTGAAAATGGTACTCAAGTGTACACCCCCCACAACTGCGAGAGTAATTTGTACGTTCTCAATGCTGTGCCTATGAATTGAATACTTTAAATGTACACATAACAACGTACAGAACTTTCAGTAATTTATAACTTTCTTAATTCAAACAATAACGAGCAGTGTTCTTTTGAAATAAGTGTGGAGAGTTCTCTTATCAATTAATCAATCAAATTTTGTATGTTTTCAAATTTATTCTCCAAATAACTTAAAAATCAAGTAACTTAAATTTAATTCAATACACTCTATGCACAATTATATCGTTAAAATACACTCTCTTGAGTATATGAGATTTAATTTCCTGGAAAACTTCAACTTCTAGGCTCTCAAACACAGGAAACTGTCTCCCAAATTTTCCTTATCAAAGTGAGTAAACACCAACAAATTAACTTAACACTACCCTGTAAAAACTATCGCCTTTTACGAGTAGTATCATTCTCCTAATACACTACTAATACTTTCAATACTTTCATACTCCTACTACACTACTGCAAATACAGGAACCCTCCACTAATCCACTAACTCTCTTCCTCCCCGTGCTTATCTCTCACGTGCACTAAATTACTTAATCGACAAATTTCAAAAAACAAAAACCAATCACCAACCATGAAACTCACAATCGCCTTGCCATTGTTGCTGTTCTGGCTCCAATCCATCGTGGCAGACAAACCCCATCACAACACCGTCTCGGTCTACGACTTCAGCACCGAAAACCCCACCGACGAGACCCATGTGTTGTCGTCCAAGTCGGCAGTGGTCTACTTTGCTGACTTGGTTGGTGCTTCCGACGACTTGAAGTTGGGATCCGGAAAAGAGGCCGAAAAGTTGATCGAGTTGATCGACCAGCACCAGGACACCGATAAACAGCAGAAACCCACCTTGTTTGTGTCCGTCAGCGGCGCCGGAAAGGGCGAATTCGGCCACAGGCAGCCCACCTTCACCGTCAAGGCCAAACACGCAGACGACTTGTTCCTGAAGTTGAAGAAAACCATGCTCAGACAAAGTTTCGAGTCGGCGGAGTTGACTCCGGAAATCACCTTGGTGTCCAAGGACTTTGAGCACAACAAGTTGGCGTCGGGGTTCAAGATCTTCAACGAGGTTTTGCTCAGCTTGTGGGACACTTTCAAGGTGGACTTGAACGAAAACGCCGTGAGAATCGGCCAGCCATCGTCATTGGGCGTAGTCAACGACAAGTTCTTCATCACCGAGATGACCGCGTTGAACCAGATCAAGGACCAGGAAACGCAGCCCTCCGACGTCATTTTTGTAGACTCGAGTGCACTTTCGTCCATTGGAAAGAAAATCGGTTTTGGTTCCAGCACCTACAAGTTCTCCAAGACGCTCTTGGCCGACTACTTGTCTGAGTTTGGCAAGGACTTCAACATCTATGTGTTTGTCGACCACTCGAAAACGCACCACAATGTGGCCAAGTTCGAGAAGAGAAACAGCGAGTTGAACACCATCTTCAACTTCAACAAGAGGAGTGTCAGCAGCGACGCGTGTTTCTCGACCGAGGAGGCGTGCCAGGTGTCGACGTCGAACTGCAACTCGCACGGCGTGTGCCTGAAGGTGAACAAGGGATGCTGGTCGTGCTTGTGCAGTGCGTCCTTCAACAAGACCACCCTGGCCACCACCCACTGGTCTGGATTCGACTGTGGCAAGAAGGACATCAGTGTGGAGGCAAACTTGTTCTTGTGGACCACCTTGGCGTTCTTGGCTTTGTTGGTTGGGGGCATTAAGTTGTTGTACAGTGTTGGTTCTGAGAGTTTGCCTGCTGGGTTAGAGGTTGGGGGTAAGCAGTAGCAGTGAGCATATAATAATTAAAGAGATTTTTGAGTATTAGGAAAGTGATAATTGTAGGAATAGAAATGAAAAAAAACTTGATAATGCAAAATGATTGCGAAAAGATTGTATGGATAGATATAAAAAAAGGACAGGTTTGGAATTTCAAATTGAAGATTCCGAAATGGTGAAACTTATTGTGGAGAGCAGTAGCTGATAATTCAGATATTCCAGGTTTCAATTGAAGATAAGGAATAGATTATCGTGGAGAGTAAATGAAAATAATCTGATTGATATTACAGGTTTCAATTGAAGATAAGGAATAGATTATCGTGGAGAGTAAATGAAAATAATCTGATTGATATTCCAGGTTTCAATTGAAGATAAGGAATAAATTATCGTGGAGAGTAAATGAAAATAATCTGATTGATATTCCAGGTAAGAAATATGATATTTGTAGAGAGCAATTGAGATCTTCCAGGATACAATTTAAGATTAGAAAAAGAAGAATAGTAGAGAATAATTGATAACAAATCAGATATGTTATTCCAGAATACAATTGATGTTGGGAAAAGATCATAATTTTTGTGGAGAGCATATAAAAAAATAAGACTTTTATTCCTAGTTATAATTAAAGATTAAATCAACTGATAAATTTTCAGGTACCATTTAGAATGATTTGCAATCATCCATACCTCAGTAGAGTTAGCATCAAATGTTATAATCAACATTTATTTTCATCCACTCAACTCATTTGTTGAGCACAGTTGAGTGATGAGCACGAAAGTGATATCTTCAACTTTGTAGGCCAACTTCCTAATCAGGTAATAAAGCTGCAAATTTCAGGCGAACCATGAAGGGTCTAAATGGCCATGGATGCAACGAATGTAGAAGTTAGATAGTACAGTTAATGAGTTGCTTATTATAAATATTGGGTTTAAGTTGAAAGAATTTTGTGGAAGAGTATCAGAAGTGACCGTTACATTAGCAGCTCATCACTCATATTAGAGTTAAAGAGTTAGTAAAGAGTTTCTGTTGTCAAATATTAAGTCGACATTAACAGTCAGTTAATAGTTAGTTAAACTTTTACTGTACAAAAGTGAGTTGTAAAAGTGGGTTAATGGTCTGTTAAAAGTGAGTTAATAGTTCGCTAAAATGATAGTTTAATTTAAAATGAGTTCATAGTCAGTTTAAAATTCAGGAACTAGTTTAGTGGTTTGAAACTGAGGAAATAGTTGAGTATGGTTCTGGTAGTTCAAGCATAGAGTTGTAAAATTTTCAAACTAAATCGTCAATTTTTCAGTTGCTTGCTTTCAAAACTCAATTACTATTACATTATCATGTGTCAAGCACATCTCAATACTCAGGAAGCAGTAATTCTCTCAGAATCTCTCTCAGCAACTCACTCACTCACTCACTCACTCAGTAAGTCAGCCACTCAGTAAGTCAGCCACTCAGTAAGTCAGCCACTCAGTAAGTCAGCCACTCACTCACCCACTCACTCACTCTCCCACTCACTCACCCACTCACTCACCCACTCACCCACTCACTCACTCACCCACTCACTAACTCTCCCACACACTCACTCACCCACTCACTCACTCTCCCACTCACTCACTCTCCCACTCACTCACTCACTCGCTTCGCTCGTTCATTTGTTCGTTCGTTTCTCATTTTTCCATTCAATCACCCCATAAAAAAACCAACTTCACCATGATCAAAGCAGTCAGAAGACCAGTATTCTTAACCTTCTCCCTCCTCATCATCGCAAGTATCTTCTACTTCATGAGCAGCTCGTCGTTAGACGCGTCTCTAGGATCTGCCTCGCCAATCACCTTGCAAAAATACAAAACACAGGAGATCATATCGGAGAAGATCGAACCCGTTGTCAAGATTGACTTGCTGGACGACGAGAGAGACGAGGCTGAGATCGCCGACGCCGTTCCAGTGGTACCGGTCCCAGAAAAAGTCATGGGATCCGAACCCTTGGTGAGCGAAACCGCAGGCGAGTTCACGGAAACCCCGTTCATGCCGAAGATGGCCAACGAGACACTCAAGGCCCAGCTTGGAAACAGTGCCTGGAGACTTTTCCACACCATTCTCGCAAGGTACCCAGACAAGCCCACCAAGCAGGAGCAGTCGACCTTGGGCCAGTACATCCACTTTTTTGCCCAGGTGTACCCTTGTGGGGACTGTGCCAGGCATTTCCAGAAGTTGCTCAAGAAGTTTCCACCGCAGACGAGTTCGAGGAAAACCGCGGCATTGTGGGGGTGCTATATACACAACCAGGTGAACGAGAGACTCGAGAAGCCGCAGTACGACTGTACTACGATCTTGGAGGATTATGACTGTGGGTGTGGGGATGATGAGAAGTCGGATGATTCTACGTTGGGAAATGAGTCTTTGAGTCATTTGAGGAAGATTAAGGTTGATGAGAAGGAGAGTGAGAAGCAGAGGGGTTAACGAACAAACGAACGAACGAGCGAAGCGAGTGAGTGAGTAAACTTACGTTTATTTGAATAAATAATGAGAGGAAGTGTAAAATTGTAGACCATAATTATATCTCAGAATCATTCAATAATAACTTAGGTTAATTAAACCTTAAGTGTTTGTCTGATTTGTATTTTTCGCAGCCGTTTTTATGTTCTTGGAATTTTTCAAATTAAATCTTCAGTTTAGTTATTCTACTCAGAATGATTTAGAGTTTTAATTTGATTGGTTAGTTGCTTTCACGTTTAAACTACTGTTGGTGGCTAAAACGAAATCTGTTAGTGTTTAGTTGATTTGACAGACTGAAATGGGAGCATATGAAGTTTGACAATTTTACTCTCTTAAGTCCCCTCATTCTCTAAACTTGGAAAGATTGATATACTTATTTGGTGATTCAAGCAGAAGATTTCAATTCAAAACAGGAGGTAACCTCAGCGTTCGACTACAAAAAACGTTCGAACGCTTAATTGGAGTGCAAAGTGTTTTGAATATCAGAATGCTGGTTAAACTCAAATGCGCAAATCGATTAAAAATCCAGTAAGGAGGGAGAAAATAGTAAGACAATCTCCTCAACCAGAACCAAAAATCCAAAAGTAGCTTACACTCTACTCAAATTGAAAGGATTGCTTATATTTCCATTCTTCTTCTTAGGGAACAGGAGAGCTTTCCAGCAGCAAATGCTTCAACACGCGCAGGCAAAGAGAATAAGGCTCACCAATGAAGAAAGTAAAAATATGAGGTCTATCAAAAATCCGGCCATTTTTTCACTTTGCACACCATAGACTACTCATTAAACTCACTTATCTGAAAATAGTTAGTATATCGAAGTTAGAGATAATTATAACAAAATAATGGAGCTTATAGATTCCCCTTGAATGAAAAGCACTGAAATCGGAGGAGAACTTGCAATGATTTTAACTGAAACTGGAAAAATGTATGGAATATGGACTTGAAAATTTGGAACCATCTGCGCAACAAGGGGATTACGGTTTTTGTAAGAAACCACTAGACGAGTCAGTTAAGTGATCTTTTGTCTGCAATAAACAGAAATTCTCAACTTGTTCTCATTAATGTTAGAACTATCTAGTATTTCGAGCTCATATAAGTTGAACTTTAGAAATTTAAGTAAGCTGGTTCAAGAATAGACATGAAATGGAACGTTTTCAGCTCAAAATAAAGCTCCGCATACATGGCAATTTTAGTCTTGAGTTTTTTTCCTGGAACAACTGAACTGAATTGGCCAGGTACATCTAGTGGGTTTTGATTAAAAATCCATTCACTCAAAACGTTCTGTTCTGGATGAAGCCTGTTTTGTCTATCTTTTTTCTGCTTTATGCTCAACTACTCTTTGGATGCAAGTAAAGTGCACCATATCAAAACATCCAAGGCTCATTCAAAGTAATACGTTAACCCTCATTTGAAGTCCAAGAGTCTAAAGTATTGGCCATTTGAAAGTACCAGCTAATAGGAAATATTTTGAATAACCTCCCGTACTCTCTTTTACTTGTTCACTCTCAATTAGAAGACTTTTGAAACCTCTATCATTTGCAGCCATTCAAGTATCTACTTCCACTCTGGTATCATTCCCATTTTAGAATTTACTTCTTCAGGTGAAAAATCCCCATCAGGCGATTGTAGCGCTAGAGCCGCACAGTTGAGAACCAAATTCAGCGCGCACGGAAAAGGCGCTGCAAATCCCGCCCGTCCGCACCAAAGCACATTTTCTTACATAACACTGACCTGGAACTCTAGAAGGAACGAACTGCCAACAAGATGTATTCTTAAGTTTGGGTTTCTTTTACACCATTTCGCAGAACGTTTGCGCATTTCCGGTCTCCCTTGCAAACAACCTTTTACAGGATCCCTTATAGAATCCCAGCTCGCCAACAAAATCACTTCATCACTTCACCACTTCACCACTTCACCACTCACTCACACATACAAAAAATTAACCTTCAACCTGAAAACTCTTATCATTTATGACACATCGGAACACCAACAAATCTTCCGAACCGAACAATCAAACAAAGTAAAAACTCCACGCGGAAAACCAATTTAAACTTTAATCTCTCAACCTCCGCTTTTCGTCCGCATCACTTCCGCACCAAACTTCCGCCTCACCAGTTCCGCCTCACAGCACCCTTCATCACCCTCCATCACCCTCCACAAGCCTCTCATTATCAGCCATGCCAACAAATGGCTTTCCATGGGGTGAAGACTCAACCCTACGTTATCAGTCAAATATAAGAACAATAACCATCCAAGATTAGTAATCTCAAACATCTCCACCAACACATCACTAAAAGTTAGTAAACGCCATACAAATGCACAAATCATTTTTCGCAATGAGCCTTGCGATTCCTATTTAAGATCGCGGATTCCCTTTTCTTTACAGCACAAGGATGGAAAAAGAAGGACGGGTGCTGGAATCGTCCAACAGGATAGAGCCTAACCTCGACAACAAGTCGGAACACAGTCGCGAGGTGTTTGACAGCACTGGAAGTAGCACTGAAAGTGCTGGCGGAGTTCCTGATGAAGTTCCTGTAGCGTTGGCAGCGGAAACAGTCATCGCATCGCAAGAAAAGGAAGAGTATTATGAGAGTAACGCTGGAGATGGATCCACGGTATCCCAACAACAACTTTCTGGACTTCCGCTCTTCCTCACGCTATCCAGCTGTGTGGTGTGTCTTTTCATCTCGGCCTTGGATCAGACCATCGTCACCACCATATTATCCGATGTAGGCAACCAATTCCACTCGTTCGAGAAGATTGGATGGTTGACCTCGGGATATCTTTTGCCGTTGGGCAGTTTAACCCCATCGTACGGCAAAGTTGCCATTGCTTTCGGCAGAAAGAACGTGTTGCTAGTCGGTATATTTGTATTTGAGCTCGGGTCGTTGATCTGTGCGCTCTCCAAAAACATGGACATGTTGATTGGCGGAAGAGTGATCCAGGGTGTGGGTGGCGGTGCGATCTCGTCGATGGTGTCTGTGATTTTGACCGAGTCGGTGCACATCTCGAAGCGGCCGCTCGTGTTCATCTTGATCGCGGTGACTTTTGCGGTCAGCTCGGTGTTGGGGCCCTTTATCGGTGGTGCGCTCGCCACACACGTAGGCTGGAGATGGTGCTGGTGGATTAATCTCCCCATTGGCGGTGTCGCAGGCGTGATGTTGGTGCTCTGCTTCCACCCTCCTAAACCCACCGGAGGATTCAAGGAAAAGTTGAAGAAAATTGACTACTTGGGGACGCTTTTGATTTCCTCGGGCTTGATTCTTCTTTTGCTTGCGCTCACCTTTGGTGGAATCCAGTTTCCGTGGAAGTCGGCCGGGGTCATTGCTCCGTTCATTCTTTCGGGGTTGTGTCTTATTCTCTTCACGCTCTGGAATTTCAAGTTCTCGCCCAATCCACTCATTTTGAAGCAGATGTTCACAAACTACAAGGTGGCTGCAGCATGCGCAGCAGGAACCTTTTGTTTTTCGTACTTTCTCACCCTTTTGAACTACTTGGCTGTCTACTTCCAGGTGATCCACAACGCTTCCGCTTGGAGCTCCGGTTTGCAGACCTTGCCGTTGATGATCAGTTTGACCTTGTCGTCCATGCTCAACGGCTTCATTATCAGAAGAACCTCGCTCGTGAAGCCCACCATGATGCTTTCCGGAATCTTGGGGCCCATTGGCTGCGGACTCGTGTGTTTGCTTGACGTGGACTCGCCTAGTCGTGCCAAAATCGGCTTGATCATCATCGCGGGGATCTCTGTGGGCTTGCTGTTCCAGTGTTCCATGATTCTGTCGCAGTTGGAGGCCCCTCGCGACATCGAGGGCTCCATCATCTTGGTCACGGTGTTTTTAAACTTTGTCCGGTCGATTGGTGCTGCCATTGCCGTGACCATTGGCCAGTTGATGTTCCAGACCTTGGGTGTGAAGAACATTGAGCATGCCACGAACGCTTTGCCCCGGGATTCTGCTGCTTATCAGACGCTTTCCAGCATTCCTGCAAAGTCGCTTATTGCATCCCCCAGTTTGATCCACCTGTTGGATCCAGAAACAAGACAGTATGTGTTGGTGGCAGTCATGAAGACAATCAAGTCCATTTTCTACTTTGTCTTGGCGATTTCATGTTTGGCCTTGATAGCATCGGTCTTTTCTACTAATAAGAGAGTTCCACAGGAGACTCCAGCTAAGAAGGAGACGAAAGAGGAGAATGATGAACCAGAGGTGACAAATGAGAAGTTAGAAAAAGTTTAGGAATTGACTAGAAGTATAGAATTAATAAATTAATGATTTGAGATGGAGTAGAGTTTTAGTGATCTTGGTTTTGATCTAGTTAATGGTTTAGTTGGTATGATTGAGGGCTTTGGATGGGGGAAGAGGGTTGTTACTCACAGTTGTAGTGAATATAATGAGAGATAGGTTAGAATTATTTTAATACTCACAATTGATACAACCATTAAAAAACGACCCAGCTTATAGAAATATCAGTTCTTTAGGAAGTGGTAATGATGTGATTAGAGAACTTAAATGTCTGAACTGAAGGGCTAGCTATATAGAGGAGATTTGACTAATTAATAAGGCCACTCTACTACTCATCCTTGGCTAGGAGTCATTTATTACTCTTAACAAGAAGATCTTTCCATTACTCACCAAGGGGGGCCAAAGTTTATACCCTGGATGATAATTAGTCGTCGCATACTCCTATAGCTTAGTAGAGTTGATCCTCTAGGCCCTAGCCTACAAACTCTGAAGCATCAATTTTAGGTGGTCCAAAATGACTGACCCTCCTTAAGAAACGAATAACCTCAAATTATAATTCAATCGGTAAGAAGATCACTCTAGTTTCACTATACTACCTTCTGTACAGCTTGCACTCTTAATTTAATTTTTTGCAGCCATGTTGGTTAGAAAAAATTCAGTCAACTTACAAAACACTTACCTCAACCACTCACAATTCAATCAGTTCATTATTCATTCATTATAATTTTTATGCTTATTTGACGCAGCCAGCTGCTCAGAGTTAACACATTGGAGATCAGATACTCACTCACCCTTTGAATCACCCTTTGAATCTTTCGTCTGATGAGTCGAAACGTAATTCGCATAGTCTGTTGGAGGATACGCATGAAAAGACAGGACATTGGGTAGCGGTGACGGGTGCCCAGGTTCACGGCCTCTCAGCTTCGAGTTCCAGCTGTCAATCTCACTGGGACCCGGTAAACTGCCGTTCTTCGACTTGGGAAGCATGTCACCCAACGAAGGAAGTACTTCCCCCAGGTCGAGTTTCTTCACGTTCGCCGCACTGAGCTGTGGGAGACACGGCTTATCGTTTTCCGAGTAAAACTTGGACTCTTCTGGGTATTCATAGTAGTGCGGGTTGTGTAGGGCCGGCTTCTCACCTAATCCTTCGATGTTCGGTTCAATTTTCATTGACGTTTGGCTGCTATTTTTTCGGTACTTGTATGGAGCAGAAGTGCTTTGGTTTGATGCTGGAGTTGTGTTGCTACCGTGGTTTGAAAACACATTGGCCAGTTCAAGACTCTCGGTCGATATACCTTTTTCGTCTAGCAGGAGCTGGCGGCTCAGTGTTGCACTGAAAGGTTTTTCTTCGAATTCTGTGATTGGAGAGTCTTCCAGTGAGAGTTTAGTGGTTGAGTCCAGGTCCACTTCTCTCTTGATAATTGAGTTCAGGTTTAATTCTGTTCTTATAGTTGATTTCAGGTTTAATTCTGTTCTGATACTCGAGACCAGGGTTAATTCTGTTCTGATACTCGAGACCAGGGTTAATTCTTTTTGGGTAGCTGGTTTTAAGTTCAATTCTTTGTTCAGGCTTAATTCCTTATTGACTTTCAGCGATTCACTTAACAAGTTTAACAGTTGAGAACCCTCAGATTTATCACTCAATTCATCCATCTTGATCTTTTTCACAGGATCACTAGGTGCCAAAGCATGCTGGAACAACTTGAGTTTGCTGCCAACGTAATGAATACTCGACCCCGGCTGGTTAAACTTTCGCTTCAATACTCTCAATCGTTCGTTGGGCATGAAAACTTGACTGGATTTAAGGGCTCCCTTGGTTCTTTTCCTCTCATCAGCACTCCCCAGTCTGATCCTGCCATCAGAATCCACTTCCAGGTACTTTGAGATAACCTTGTTGATAGCATCGTGCAAGTCCAGCCAGCGGAAAACCTTGAGGTCCTGCTCGATGTTCCGTGGCCGTGGGTCCTCCATAGTCATCAACAAGTTAAAAAACCGCTGGAACTGCTTGTTCAGACGCAGAATGGTGAATGTCTCTAGCGACTGCAAATTGCGGCGGATTCTGTTCTTCTCCTCAATCAGAAACAGCTCTTGCACCAAGAACTCCAAGATCAAGATGATGTCGACCGACGTCACAATGTGCATGTCTCTTTCCCTCCAGTAGATGCACAGGATGATGGGCGACGAATGCTCGTACTGTTCTGTGCTTATTGCGGTTGACTCCACCACGTACTGGTTGGAGTTTAGTCGGGAGAATTGGAATTTTACTAGCCTTCGCTGGTTTTCAGTCTCGGCGGCAGACCACAGGCTGGCCAAGGCCGTCAAGTCGCTGCGGAAGGTGAGCCGCACCGGAGCATTCGCCGCAGGGTACTGCCGCACGTACTGCGGGTCCAACAGCGATGTTCGCACGAGGTGCGGCCGGGCTCGGTGCTCGCGACATTCGGAAGCCATCGTGGATGTGGATAGTGTTGGGGATTAAAAGTGGCACAGCAATATAAAAAGGTCAAAACTTGCGGCGTGTAACAACTAAAAGCGACTTCGAAATGATTCTCTGGGGGGGTGGCCGTCTGCTCGTTGGCCTATCAGAGAAAAGAAGATACAAAGAAGAGAAACTCGAGCTCATCTCCCTCCTCTCTTGCCTCATCCGATTTGCAGTGGGCTTACAGGTCTGTGGCAAGTTACAACATTCAAGAGCCTTGCGGCGGATGAAAAATACTGGTACAAAGAGCCAAACAATTTGAGACTGCTGAAAACACGGATGCAAAATCCGGAATTACTGCAAAGTATGACTTCTTTTGATGTCGGAGATGCGTGTGTTGACACGATATACAGTACGCAAAAAAACATGGAGTAAGTGATGTTGGAGATGGTTGGGCCCAAGAGTATGAGTTGAGCTTGTGTTGGTTTTAAGTTTAAGTTGGAGTTTAGGTGGTGATGCATATTACATCATCCTGTGGATGGTGACATCATGAAACTTAATTCGCCTTAATTTGGAGTGCGCTTTCAGGTGCTGGTGAGAAATGGGGAGAATGAGAGTGGAGGTTTTTGGTGGAGCAGAGTGAAGGTGGTGGTGTGTTTTGCATCACGCTTGGGTTTGCGAGTAGTATCTTGCGTGAGAGTAGATCTGGCCACGCTTTGTGGAGTATTGTGGTGAATTCAATTGGCCGAAAGTTTAATGGGACTGCGGCACGGGAACTTGGGATCACGTAAGCGTATTTGCAGCCAGAAAGGTGATAAGGTAGGAGGTACAAAGAATGGTTGTTTACAGAATTTCGGGATGGGAGATCAGTTTTGACAGAGATTTGAGGATTTTTTTTGACAGAGATTTGAAGACATTTGTGGGCAGAGATTTGAAGTATTATGATATAATTGGGAAATATTTGTATTTTGGAGGCTTCTCCGAGTGATAAATAACCGATCACAATTATCAGTTCATTTATCAGCACTCCTATTCAGATATAGCCTGATTATTGTTGAGGAAAGAAAATAACCTTTAGATTGATCGTTAACGAGCAGGGCTGAAATTTTGTGAATTGTTTTTGTAATTGGTGAGTAATGATCATCAGGATGTTTTGCGATGGAATTATAGATCGTTGAAGAGATTTGAGATATTATAATGGAAACTGGAGAGTGAGGAGTGGTTTAGGTGGAATTCTTATTTTGTGGTTGGAGTGATATGGCAGGAATGTTGCAGGGATGTTATGGTTTAGTGTTGTTTTATGGTGGGTTAGACTCCCCAGAATACAAGTATACCCCTACCAACCAGGCAAACAGATAACGGTGCTATAAATCCTACCCATAACACCCACTCTGTCTTGTTCCTCTCTCTTATCACACATTTCCTCACCAAACCCCAGATTCCCATACAAAAAGTTCTCGGTATGGAGTGGTGGGATTGAAGATGGAGGTAACAGAGGTGTGATAGAAATGGAGGAATTCGGGTGGTGTATGAGAGTTCAGTACGAGTTTATGTGGGAGTTCCATGATAAAGTTGAAGTTATCAGAGTTAATAGAAGTTGGAGTTATGGAAGAATCCGGGTCGTATGTGAGAGTTTGGTACGAGATTGTGGTGGGAGTTTTATGGTAAAGTTGGAGGTATGAATGGACTTGAGTACTGAGATATTAGTTGGAGATTACGAAAGTTGCAATTAAGCTGGAGTGCAAAGAATTTCTTTCATTTAACGTTCAACGATGAAGTAGGAGTGTTAAGAAAGAAGTTGGGGTAGTATTGAGAGAAAGTGCAAAGGGTTATGAAAGGATTTGAGTGTTGTGAAGGAGTGGAGGTTATTAAAAGTTGGAGTGAAGTGATAGAAGTGGAAGTTATTATAAGTTGGAATGATGTGATAGAAGTTAAACTTTTAAATTTTGGTGACAACATTTGTGTGATGTGAAAGTGGTTGAATATTCTGAGAGTAGTTGAGTGTTGTGTTAATGGTTCAGTTTTGTGATAGTTGAGTGTTGTGTTAATGGTTCAGTGTTGTGATAGTTGAGTGTTGTGTTAATGGTTCAGTGTTGTGATAGTTGAGTGTTGTGTTAATGGTTCAGTGTTGTGATAGTTGAGTGTTGTGTTAATGGTTCAGTTGTGATAGTTGAGTGTTGTGTTAATGGTTCAGTGTTGTGATAGTTGAGTGTTGTGTTAATGGTTCAGTTGTGATTGTTGAGTGTTGTGCTAGAAGTTGAACTATTAAAAGTTAGAGTATTCTGATAGGAGTAGAACTAGTATTCGGAGTGTTGTGATGGCTTTATTGGGGCGAGTCTAGATGAGTGTTATCATAGAAGTTGAAGTTAGAAAAGTTGCAGTGTTGCCATGATAAAATCCAGAGTGTGGCCATAACTTAACATCAAACTTGCTTTCTCTCGAATTTTAATTCTTCCCTTAAAAATCCCAAAGCGGTCTTTTTTCACTCGTCTCTGAACAATTTCATTTTCATCATGAAAACTAATAAATGCAATAGACCCTCCAAATCTTCATACACTTCATCTTATCTTTTCCATAATCCTAAAAAATTTCAATCACATTAGAACATTCAATGTATATCATGCATTCACTTCTGTATATTCAAAACAATTATCCACAATCCTTTAACTACTTTTGAAAATGATTTTATTTCACTCAAACTGATATATTCATAACACTCGAATCATAATCTACACTCTCACCCAAACCATGACAATCCACTATTCAACTCTCCCTCTAATAATCCTAACTCCTATAATCCTGTAATCCTATAATCCAATAATCATAATAACGTGACAAGTACACACGTGATATATTCTCTTCAACCAATGATAAGAAAAAAAACATTCAAGCATTTTATTTACACGCACAATGGTTGAGAAAGAAGAAGCCGTTTTCCGTACGTAATCGATCGGCGAGGTGGTGTAGGTATATTGCCCACCCACGATTGCCCACCCAGCGGCAAATTTCTAGCGAAATTGACCGCCTATCGTCCCCTACTAACCCCCAGGCTCCGCGGATATGTCTTTGGTCCAGTTGTACGTTCCCACCGAACTCTCCAGAGACGTCATCTACAAGGTCGGACAGCTCGACTTGGTGCAGTTCCGCGACTTGAACTCCAAAGTCAGCGAGTTCCAGCGTGCGTTCGTCAAGGAGTTGCGCCGCTTGGACAACATCGAGAGACAGTACACCTTTTTCAAGAAGGAGTTGGACAAGAAGGAGATTCCGATCCAAACTTTCCCTTATGACTTGCAGCCGAACGTGGCACAGTCGGAGATTGACGAGTTGAGCGAGGAGGCCCAGCTTTTGGAGACCCGTGTCGCGCTGCTCGTCGACTCCACGCAGACCTTGTACGAGAAACAGGCCGACTTGAAGCAGTTGCGTGCCTCTGTGCAGAGTGTCGAGGCATTCTTCCGCAGACACGGCGCCAGCGACGACTCCAGCGACGAACTCGCGCAGTTGGAGGGGGGCGGCTCCTCGGGCAGCCCCTTCATCACCGGTGTCATCAGCGTTGACAAGGTCGCCTCTTTGCAGCAGATCTTGTGGAGGGTGCTCCGCGGAAACTTGTACTACTACGCGGAGGAACTTCCAGAGAAGGTTTTCGACCTCAAGTCGCAGAAGTTTGTCGCCAAGAGTGCTTTCATTATTTTTGCCCACGGTTCGCTTATTTATGAGAGGATCCGCAAGATTTGCGAACTGTTGGACGCAAGCATCTACCATGTTGATTCAACCTCGTCTGAACGCTCCAACCAGTTGGCCGACGTCAACCTCAAGTTGAACGACTTGCACACCGTCGTGGAACAGTCGGAAAACGCTCTCGATTCAGAATTGATTGCAATCTCCAAGGATTTGGCCAAATGGTGGGAAGTTATTGCCAGAGAAAAGGCCGTCTACCAGACCATGAACAAGTGCGATTATGACGACTCGAGAAAAACGTTGGTTGGCGAGGGCTGGGTCCCCACCGACGAAATCGACACCTTGACCAGAACCGTCAAGGGTTTTCTGGGCTCGAGTGCGCTGTTGCCCTCCACCATCATCAACGTGTTGGACACCAACCGCACCCCACCCACCTTCCACAGAACCAACAAGTTCACCGCTGCATTCCAGTCCATTTGTGATGCGTACGGCATTGCCCAGTACCGCGAAGTCAACCCTGGTTTGCCCACCGTCATCACTTTTCCGTTCATGTTTGCCATTATGTTTGGTGATTTAGGACATGGATTCATCTTGACGCTCGCGGCACTGGCTTTGGTGCTCAATGAAAAGAAGTTGGGTGCCATGAAGAGGGACGAGATTTTCGATATGGCTTATACCGGCAGGTACATTTTACTTTTGATGGGAATTTTCTCCATGTACACTGGGTTCTTGTACAACGATGTGTTTTCCAAGTCGATGTCGTTCTTCTCGTCGGGATGGGAGTGGCCGGAGAAGTTTGCGATCGGCGACAACTTGACTGCGCGCCAAGTAGGCACCTACGCGTTCGGTTTGGACCCTGCGTGGCACGGAACTGACAACGCGCTCTTGTTCCTGAACTCCTACAAGATGAAGTTGTCCATCTTGATGGGCTACTTGCACATGTCGTACTCTTACATGTTCTCGCTCGTCAACTACTTGAACTTCAACTCGGCCATCGACATTATAGGCAACTTTGTGCCTGGCTTGTTGTTCATGCAGGGCATTTTTGGCTACTTGTCGCTCTGTATTGTCTACAAGTGGTCTGTCAACTGGTTTGCGGTGAACAAGCAGCCCCCCGGGTTGTTGAACATGTTGATTTCCATGTTCTTGTCGCCGGGCACGGTCGCAGAGCCCTTGTACGCTGGCCAGGCGCACATCCAGGTGTTCCTCTTGGCCGTGGCGTTGATCTGCGTGCCCTGGTTGTTGTTGGTCAAGCCCTTGTACTTTAAGCGCAAGCTCGACAGAGAGGCACAGTACCAGCAGTTGGACGCCCACGAGGCGGAGGAGCACACCGAGGAAGTCGACGACGACGAGGAGCACGAGGAGCACAACTTTGGCGACATCATGATCCACCAGGTGATCCACACCATCGAGTTCTGTCTCAACTGTGTGTCGCACACCGCATCGTACTTAAGATTGTGGGCGTTGTCCTTGGCCCACGCCCAGTTGTCCACCGTCTTGTGGTCCATGACCATCCAGTCGGCATTTGGCCCCACGGGTCTCGTTGGAACCATCATGACTGTGTTCTTGTTTGCCATGTGGTTCACCTTGACTGTCGTCATTTTGGTTATCATGGAGGGTACCTCGGCCATGTTGCACTCGTTGAGATTGCACTGGGTTGAGTCCATGTCCAAGTTCTTTGTTGGTGGGGGAACTTTGTATGAGCCTTTTGGTTTCAAGGGGTTGTTGGACAATGTGTTGTGATTATCTAGAGAAGACGTTAATTAAAAATATTTTTATAATCATTGATTTGATATTGTAGTCTTTAGTTTTTATTTGGAATAGTGTCTGAGTTTTCATTTTGAAGAGTTCCAGATATATGTTTTTTTTTGTAAGAATTTTGAGTTGTAATTTTGGCTGCAAAAAGGTTGCAAATCGACTAAAAAGGGTGATAATTGGTAAGATATTGACTTGTTAGCATATTGACTCTGATGGTGCCTCTTAGATAAGTCTGTACCTATGTTATGTTATTTCAAATGGGATTTCTAATGGGATAAGTGAGACTATGACTTTCCAGTAGTGGAGAATAATACTGAATCAATAAAAGGGCACTCTTTGAATTGTCAACATTTTAATCATACTGCTGAACCAGTAATCCACCATAATTGAAACAACAATAAGTGATCTCGACAACTACACTATAATAATTTTAATCTATAATCTATAATTCTATAGTTTTAAATAATTTACTTTTGGTACAAATACCCATCCCCTTCAGCTTCATACACCATCTCAACCAACTGATTTGGCTTGGTACCAGTGTGCATTTCCTTGTAGTGACTCAAGTACTTTGTCAATGGTCTTTCGTCTCTGGTAGTCACAGAACATTCAGCCTCAATGATCTGGAAGCAACAGGGGCATACTACACCAGGTCTTGGATGAGGATGCGCCTTTCTATTGCGGTTGGTTTTAGCAATTCCTTCAACTTTGTCTATCATGTACACGTTAGGGTACAATGGGACAGGAGTAAAGTAATTCTTTGTGGAGATACCGTGAACCTGGCCCAAGTGCTGAGAGTAGCTGGAGTTTTTGATGTTGAAGAATCTAGTCTCCGGGCAGTAAGGACAAAGTCCCTCCCTGGTTCGGGTAATCGGCTTGGGACTGTGTCCCTTGGTAGTAGCGTTGTCAGGGATGTACATGACAATTTGGTGGTTGTATGGGTACTCGGTGGTAAAGGATTCCTTCGCAAATACGCGAATACCAACGAGAGAATCCTCAAGTGCAAGAAACTCGTTGATGTCTCTAGAGTACCGGTTTCTCTCAATGTAGACACAAGGAGGTTTCAAGGAAGCATCGTGAGAACAACTAATTTTGCTCTTGATGTAATCCAATCTTTCTTTGGATGGAGTGTTTCTAGCAAAGTTCAGAGGCATAACTCTTTCAAAGTTGGAGCTTAGTGATGTGGGGAACACCACTGGAGGCAACTCTGGTGGGTTGGAAAAAGATGCTGGAGGACGGAGTTTTTTGGATTGGTGGAGCAGGATCCTGATGTGCTTAAAAGACGCTTCTCTGGCAAATCTGGTGGTGCCATGGTGGTGGCGAGTACAGCACACGACACCTCCGAGGTGGGGGTCCTCAAAAGCTTCGTCAATGATTTCGTGAACTGGGTCGACTAGGCAGGACGTTGGACTCTTTAGTTCGTAGAGAACAGGGCTGAGAACAGGGCCGAGAATATGGTCAACTTGAGGTTTTGGGCTCCTCAGCTCAAAAAGAATAGGATCTTGAGGTTCTGGCTCGTTATCAGGCTCCATGTTGAAAGAAACATCCATAACCTGATTAGAGAGAAGATCCGGGTTTCTCATAAGCTCTTCAAACAGAAGCGGTTGTTGGTTTGGAAGAGAATCGAGGAGGGAAGGGCAACTCAAGTACTGGTCAAATTCGGTAGGGGCAGCAAGAGTCAGATCTTGAGTAGGCAGATCATGTTTGATCTGCCAGTCGGAGTCAAAGCTAATGTTTCCTGGGCTTAAAATTGCCTTGAAGCTTTCAGTTGCAAAATAGTCACCAGGAACAATGCCCAACTCTTCATCAGTCCACTTATTGAACACCAACCTACTGAATTCTGGACCACACAAGGCAGAAAGACTCCAGAAGTCGCTCAATGGTGCTTCTTCAGCTGAGTGGTACACTGGGGGAGACACAGTGTAGGTGTTTGAGTTTCCATTGTTCAGAACCTGTTGGTCACGAAGAAGGCCAACTGCAGATTGAGTACTGTCTGCTCTGAATGGCTGAACGCCCGGAGTGTGGATTCCTACCTCTGGTTGAACCTGAGGAACGCAGATACCTGATATAGTGAACTCAGGTACTGCTGAGTGGACACTGGGTGATTTAGCAGTGAACTCCCGGGGTTCCCAGAAAAGTAAATCCATTGCCTCAGGCTCGAGATTTGCCAGTCTGGGGACCGTTTTTGCAGGGGTCTTTCCAGAAACAGTTCGCGAGCGTTCAGTGCGTCCAGAAGTGGGTGCTCCGTGGAGCCAGTGGTAGAATTCGTGGTCGATAGTCTCAATTGATTGCATTGAAAGTAGTTGGAAAACTTAAGTTTTGAAAACTGATCCAGCTCTTTATATACCCTCGTTTGGAAACTATAAGCATTGGATTGGTGTTGATTTTATTGTAATTTTAAGTTGGTGTTGCATTTTTGAAATAATTGTTACTTTATCTTTTGGAACTTTTTGCAGCCATTTTTTTGTGTGGAAAGTTTGGAAATTTTAGTAGATTAAAAAATTGTGCTTTTTTGCACTTGAAATTGTGATTCTTGAACATGGGTGTTAGTTGTGGTTTGTGGAGCTGTAAATAGGAATACGTTGCCTGGGCGAGTGTTTTCTCCCATAATCTTTCGTTTTATTTGGAAATAGTACAATTTTAAGAGTAGTTTCGATTTGTGGGTGTCGTTCTCATTAAATAGAAAAAGAGGAAAGTACACTTCTGATCATGCCTTGATTGTACTTTCCCCACAGGTTAGTATTATAATTGTAATTACCATTGCATAAAGAAATAAGTAGCACCATTGGACCTGCAAACTGGGTGGTTCTGACTAAGGGTGTCCAGAGGAAGGTGCAGTTGTATTAGTGCTGAAGTTTTGATGAATGTAGAACTACAGTTTTTCCAAATTTAATTAACTGTGGAGAAGTTCCATTCCAGAAACTTCAATCTGACAAAACAGCTTGGAGTCTTGTTTTGCCTACAACCAAAGCTTTGTTACCATCTGACTTCTTTACATCTGATCAACAGAACCTATCTGGTCTAAATCTCACAAAGGTGAGGAAAAGTATATGGGTTTAATACAATAAAAAATGTACTACATACTTACACCCAAAACCAGAAACTTAAAGGAAGTCTGTAATTTAGAGTAATCATATCATAGGAACATTACGCTTAATGACAAATCAGAACATTCAACTGGGCTAGAACGTAATTTTTAAGTTCTTGAAGACTAACTCTTTGATTTTCAGCTTGCACTTACCCTCTCCAATGCAAATACAGCAATCTCCACTCACTCTAAAACAACCAAACTCTATGGAACTCAGAAACAACTCTAACATACACTAACTTCACCCTAAGTTTAGACCATCAAACAAGTAACAACCACCTATTTTTCACCACTCCCAATCATCTCATCTCATCTCTTCCCTTTCGATCTAAACTTTTCACAACAAAAAAATTAAACTAAGGTCAAATAAAACCATGTCGCTCACCATTACCTTCATACTAGACACACTCCGAGATCTTCTCAAAGGAGAGGGACCCACCACCGAGATGATTCCTATCCTCAAAACCCTCCACAGTGATGGGTTCCTTTCCAACATCGCGGGCACCGCCAACTTGAACCATTTAGTCTCACGAACTAACAACTTGGTGAGCTCACCAGTCGAGATCAACAAATGGTTCGGCACTGCATTGATCAGGGTTATAGTAGACGACCCAAAAACCTTGATCGAAGAAGGAGACAAGTTCATGGGCCTCTTGATTACCAACTTGAAGAACTACAACGAGACGATCAACGTCAAGATCTTCAACTCAACAGTCGAAACACTTGATTATATTGCTGCCAGGATCAGGGGCGAGTCCAAGATGGACAGTTCTGCTTTGACTCAAAATTTGAAGGCTATGATTCCATGGTACTTGAGGCAATTGCACTTCAATCCTCACTTGGTTCTCAAGTCTCTCCAAATCTACATCAAGAAAAACCCCAACACCTTCAGAGAGTTTGGAAACAAGCTCAAGGAGCGTCTTTTGTCGATGATCAACACTCCAGAGTTTTCCAACTACCCTGTAGATGTCACGCATGTGGTGTACGAGACATTGAGCATCTTGCCAGCGATAGAGCAGGGTGACAACGGACCTTCGCAGACGTGGGAGCGCAACGTGGAGAACTTGATAAAAGAGACTGTTTCGGTTTTGAACATATACAAAGAGTATTTGAAGTTTGAGGATAGTGACCTTCCACGCATGTTGAACAAACTTCCGCGTTTTGAGAGTTCCAACGACCCTGAAGCTAAGAAGAAGGCCAAGGAGGAAACCAAGGTGTTGGGCGGATTGGTTATTGACTTGGGCAACCTGGCCTCCATACTCAGTATTTCGAGAAGCATTGGAATTTTGCTCAACTTCTTGCATGTTTACGTGACTAGTGAAACTAACTTCAGCACGCATGTGCCAATTGGCAAGTTGGTTGTGTTGTGCGAGGTTATCTGCTCAATCAACCTCAAATTCCTCAATTTCAAGGCCACTGTAAACGCAAATGCAGGCCAAATGCTCAAAGCAACGATATTGCAGAACCAGCAGAACGCAATCGGGTTGTTAACTGCATTGAGCAGGACATACGGAGGTAGTTTGTTGCCTCACTTGTCGAATATCTTGTCTTTCTTGGAAACGTTGCTCCCTTTCAAGAATAAGAAGTTTGACTATGCTGATTTGCTTGAGAACGAGTCTTTTAACGTCGAGTTGTTGCAGTGTGTTGAGAAGTACTTGTCGTTGGTGTCGAGCTTGAACGACAACACGACCATGTTGAAGTTTGTCGACACGGCCTTGTTGCTTGTCGAGCCTCGTCCAGACAAGCAGAAGGAGACTCCGCCCAAGAACCCGCAAATCCAGAACAGCAAGAAGCAGAAGAAGAAGAAGAAGGGCAACTCGGGTGCGCCGTTGGCAGACTTGCTCACCCACTCGCACTTGTTTGTGCGCTCCATTCCGGTGGCTACCGTGAGTGGTGTTCGCAGGTTCTTGAATGCTGTCATCTCCAAGGTCAGTTTACCTCCTACCCAGCACTACAAGATTATGCGGTACATGATTGTGGAAACGGTCAACGCGAAGCATTACAATAGTGAGCATGCAGTTCCGCTGGAGTTACGTGATTTGCTTGTGAATGCTGTGTTGAACCCTGGGTTCGAGAAGATTTCGCTTTTGCCAATTGTATCGTCTTTGTTGCCTACCGATCCGTTACTTAGTGTTTTCAATAACCCTAGGTTTCCTCCTTTGCCTGTTTATATTAAGAGTTCTGTTAGGGAGGAGATTGAGGAGGAGGAGGAAGAAGAAGAAGAGGAAGAGGAGGAGGAACAACCTGCCAAGCGTAGAAGATTGTCTGGTGAAGGCACGTCTAACGGAAGCAATGACTTTACTGTTAAGCCAGTGGAGGATGTTGTTGTGGAGGCCACCAAAATATTCACAGAACCACAGCTGGGTGAGACTGTTTTGGAGTTTGCTGTTAAGGAGACTGTTGATGTTGAAATGAGGGAAGAGCCTGAGGAAAAACCTCAGGTTGTTTCTGAAGTTGAAGTTAAAAATGATGAACCAGAGGTTGAAGATGATAATTCTGATTTTGAGATTCCTGAGATCAATTTGGGTGAGGAATCTGATGAGGAGTAGTTATAGAATAGATTGGATTTTGTATTGAGAAGTGTTGAGATCGATAATTTTCGTATGAATTATTCAGTTTGTAAGGATGCTGTTTTGCAAAATGTATTCTTAATTTTCCCTAATGAAATTAAATTTAAAGAATATCTATATGTTTTGACTATTGAGAACCATTTGGTTATCTAACTTGTAAACTTCATAGATGTACAATGTTTTCATTGAAAACAAATCACATTAACTTACTCATGTTATCTCAAATATCTACAACCACCCTCTCACTTTCTTGCTACTAATAGGTTCACATTAATTCTCCTCTCAATTCCACTCTATTACCAATATATTTTCATCATTTATCTTTCACCATAAATAAAAATCATGAAAAGGCAACTATTGGTAACAGAAGACTTGACCCCCCACAAGGTCGCGCTTCTCTTTCTCATAGACATATATTGCCGTGGCCAAATACCCCCCAACACCGCGCGCACCACACTAACCCTCTTGATCCTGCTCCTAAGCAATGAGTCGTTGTACGATCTGGGCGGCCTGTTGATTGTTGTGCCCAAACTCATCGATTTATGCCACCAGCTAGACCAATCGCCTGAGGTCAAGAAGCTCTTGCTCCAGCTGCTCTGGAGCATTGGTCTGGTGGAAGAGTTGGACACCAGAGTCGCTACGGTGTACAGCGCGATCGTGGGGCCTACGGTGATATATGCGCCCAAGTCGCAAACACACCGAAAAGTGTCGCTGCGGTCCATCCTCGGCATGTTCATTTACAAGATAGTCACGTCGATGCGGTTGCTCAAGTTTGACGAGGTTTTTTTGTTGTATCTGCTGTTTGTTGAGTATAGAGAGAGTGTTAAGTTTGAGATTTTTGGGTGTGACATTCGGATTTCTGAGAATGATGATGTTTCAGAGAGTGGTATAAAGATGGAAAAAGAGAATTCTGAATTGCCTGAAAACAGAGAAACCAGCGAAAACAGAAACAGAAAACGCCCCAAGAAACAAAAGTCTCAGGTGGAAGACCAAACACTCTTCAAACAACTCACAAAACAGGTGGAAAACCTAATAGGAACCGAAACAACCCCAAACCAGTTGGTTCCAGTGTCGAAACACGACTTGCAGATCCTTCTTGACCACCAGATTGTGGTGTTGGAGAGCTGCGGAACACCTACACCGCCGAATTTACGAGAGGTGATGCAGTTGATGGCCACCAGCACGTCCATGAACCTGATCCGAAACATAAACTTCAACAATTTGCCGTCATACCACTACATACGGTACTTGGAGAGCCTTCACGACTCCAACTACAACGGAGCTTTTGAAGCTTTGCACCAGTACTTTGACTACATGGTGTCAAACAACTCCAAGTACTTTTACCATTTTGCATTAATATCTAAGGCGTCCCTCCACCAGTACTTTGGAGAGGATGAAAGTGCCGTGGACTCCATTGAAGAAGCGATATCCGTGGCACGAGAAAACAAAGACAACCTGACACTCACATATATATTGTCGTGGTTGTTCAACTTTATACGAAACAAGCCCGAGTTGTGGAAGTTGCAGAACTTCAACAGCATAACCACCTCCAACACAGAAGACCAATTGCTAAGCTTCCTCGTGCAAAAATCACAGCTGGTTTCGCTCCTGTTGTACGCAATGAGCTACAACTTCAAGACGTTGCAGTTATTGAACGGAGGAAGCGGCGGAGAAACATACTTTGAAACTCTACTTAAGGCAACTTACGTGTCGTTGCACGACACCAACGCCACAGCGTTTGTCAAGTCTGCAGAGATCCAGTCTGTGGTGTGGAGCGGGATCGGCGTGCTATTGTTGAGCCGGTTGTACCACGAGGTGGCGATGGAGTTGGCCACCAAGCCCATGGACCGGCTCATGATCGCACTCAAGTACGAGTTTTTCCACCGGATCCGCGCCAACGAGCTCCGCGTGCTCCGCGAGCGGCTCGGCGCGATCGAGCACGAGTTCGCGGTGGTGTTTGCGCACAACCACGCGGTGTTCAACGCGCTCCAGCTGCGCGCGATGATCGTGCTGATCAAGGAGCACGTTAACGCGGGCCGCTACACCGTCAGCGCGCGCTTGCTCGAGACGCTCCGCAACAGCGCCATCACCGAGCTCGACGTGCGCAACGAGGTGGCCGTGTTGCACGTTGAAAACGAGATGCTCTTGCACAACTACGCGAACGCACTCTCCTTGATCGAGGAACACTCCAAGGGATGTCTCCAGCCCACGCTTCTGCTCAGACTCAACTTGCTCAAGTGTAGGATATACAACTGTACGAAAAACTACAGCAAGGGCTTGGTCAAACTCGTGAAAACCATCGAACTGGCCAAGCTTCTCAAGTACAAGCAGCTAGTGGTGGAGGGGGTGCTTATTTTTGTTCAGATATTGAACAATATGCTGGAGGAGGAGAAGCAGGTGAAGACGCAGCATGAGGTATATGCTTTGACGATGGAGTACATGCCGCAGGTTTTGTCTGTTGGGACGTCTATTCTCACTGCCAAGTTTTACCTAGAGTTGAGTAAGTCGTGTCGAGCTGTTGGGGATGCTAGGTGGGAGTTTTTTGGGAAGGAGAGTGAGAGGATGATGACGGAGATGGGAGTTAATTCGTACTGATTTGCATAAATTAATGATTGAATAAAAATGATTTAGAAGTTTTTGTTTTTTGCAACTTTTTAGGCTGCAAAAGGAAAAAGGGCTTTCAGTTAGTATTGAAAACATATACTTCAGTTCTTCTGTTGTTGCACGGTTTAAGGGTACGTCCCAAATTAAAATTTTTGAATGAATTGAATGAATTGAATGAATTGAATGAATTGAATGAATTGAATGAATTGAATGAATTGAATGAATTGAATGAATTGAATGAATTGAATGAATTGAATGAATTGAATGAATTGAATGAATTGAATGAATTGAATGAATTGAATGAATGATTTGAAGATGAAGTGAAAAGTTCTTTATATTATGATTTGAATATTTGCATATGATTTTACTAGGATTGAAATTCTCAGAAGTTAAACTCACCCACCACAAATCAATGCCTCTGTCAAAAAATCATACTCCAACACTCTAAATCATCCGAATCTCATTAAAGTACTCTGGTGCTCAAAATTCTCGTAAATTGGCTGCGAATTTATTTGCCAGGACCAAGGGTCTATCTTTGTATAGTGAAACTCAAAATTATCATCCAGTTCACTTGAACAGTTACCTATTTAAAACACTCACACCACTTATAATAACAGTCATACGACCTATAATAACAATCACATCAACCGAAATAACAATCACTCAACTGAAACAATCACACCAACTCGAACACTCACACCACTCAAAACTCATATAATTGAAAAATATATCATTATCACCTAAATTAAATACTCCACCATTACTAACAATACTCTATTACCACTAACTATAATATCAGCACCTACAAACACTCATTGAGTATATTAAAAGTACAAATTAATTCTCCTTCTTCTTGGAATGGTCTTCGGCGTCCATGTTGGCCAAAATGAGGGCCGCGGCCTTCAACTGGATGACGTTCGCAAACTGCTTGAACAACCAGACGGGCGCGCTCAAGACACACAAGACGGTGCCGACCCAGAAGTAGCCGTGGTAGTGCATGTACAAGCACGCGTAGAACAACTCGTTGACGAGGCAGACGAGAAAAAGCACGTTTCTGTCGTTGTAGTAGAGCGACAAGATCTTCAGCTGCTTCTTGTCGACGTTCTTGTGGCTGGTGGAGCCGGACAGCAACATGGCGTACATGTGCATGTAATGCAGGGCCAAGTCCAAGGAGACCAAGAGCTGCCAGGCCACGGTCCAGCGAGGGTAGATGAAGCCCAAGTAGACAATCAAGGAGGAGGTTGCGCAGCGGTCGGTGACCATGTCCAAAACGGCGCCGAAGCGCGTTCCCTGGTTGTACTTGCGCGCGGCCCAGCCATCGAAGGCGTCGAGGAACCCAGAAATCCCATAGAAGATGAAGGTCGTGAGCGGGTGGCTCTTCATGAACACGAACGAGATCATCGCCGTGAGCACCCGGACGTACCCAATCAAGTTGGGGATGTAGAGGAAGATGTCTGTGGGGGTGACTTGGGGCATGTGGCTGTGGTTTCAGGGGGTATTTCGGTCTGCTTGGGCGAGAGACGGAATACTTGCTGTTGAGGTTGGTGAAAAAAATTCAGAAGAAAACGTCATAGAAAAGATTAGTGGCCGTGGTAGCCGAATGGTTTGGAGAGATTAAGGAGGGGGGGAGGGGATGAGGCGATGGATGGGCGATGTGTGAGGTGGTGGTTGATCTGTGGGGAGAGAATATGTTTGGTGATTTGGGTGATAAGGATGATGGAGGATTATTAGTGATTAGAGATTTGATTTAGAGACAACATTTGATTTGTATGATTATTAGGTGAAGAGAATGTTAATATGATCTGGGATACTTCTCTTTTATTTAGAGACTGCTGAGTGATCTGATCTATGGTTTTAGTTTCTGTAGTGTTCAGATTTGGAGTTTTAGTTTCTGTAGAGTTCAGATTTGGAGTTTTACTTTCTGGTGTTATGCTTGATGTTCAAGTATCGCTATTGTCTTCTCACGTACTTTTACACCATTCACAATTCTAGTGTACTTTTGAAATTTGCAGCTTCTCTGATTATCACAAATGTAATTTTTTCTGATCTTCTTTCATTTGTTCTCTTCAGGTACATTCTTTCTATTCATGTTCAACTTATCCTTCATCTTACATTTTGCTCAGTGTTCTGTCTATATTCTAGATTCAGTGTTTGCTACTTCTTCTCAGATCACTATTTGGTTCATCTCAGATTCATCATCTCATATATTGTTAATTCTTCTCAGATTCACAAATTGTCAATTCTCTCAAACTCACTATTTGCTACTTCTTCTCAGATTAACATTTGCTACTTCTTCTCAGAGTACCATTTGTTACCTCATCTCAGATTCACAACTTGTTGCTTCACCCCAGATCCACAAATTCTTATTACTTCTATTCTCAGTTTCACTTAAAATCTTCTCTCAATGTTTCACTTCATGGCTCATTTTTCTCCGCTATTTTCTCCCTATTCACTAATTGTCTCCGACTCTTTTCAAGCACCTCTTTTGTTGTGTGTTCTAATTCTCATATTAATAATTATGTTCTATTTTGTTAGCATCTGCACTTCTTCTATTCTACATCTGTTTCCTATTTTCAAAACCACTATTTGTCTTCCTATTTTAACTCACTAATTGTCTTCCTATTTCAAACTCAATATTTGTCTTCCACTTCTATATTTCTCTTTCACTGCATGTTTTTCCACTTTCACCACTCACCACTTCCTATCTTTATTCAATAACAAACCCAACTTGTCTTCCCATTCTCACTATCAAATCAACCCACTTTTCCTCCCACTCTCACCATTGTCTCTTCCAATATCTACTCACTTCTAGCACCTAAATCTCACTGTTCTGGTTTTTCACACCAAAATTATGTGCCTTTTTCACTAACATACGCAGTATTCATGTCTTGCACTCAAGAATGTAGTCTTCTTTTGTCAAGGTGTATCAGGGAAGTAGTAACTTCATGATGGCAACTTGAGAAAACTCTGTTCTTTCCCAGGTAATCCTGAAAACGATGTATCTGATAAAGTATCCGGCTATAAGCAAATATGGCAGGTATACCTCTATCTACGAGATGGAAACTGTAACACCAGTTTTCATAAAGCATAGTAAGAAAGAGGACAAGGGAATAGGGAAGTTAGACTGAAGAATCGGTATATAAACAGCCCAGAATTCCCTGGATATTGAATGAAAGACAGAGAGAAATCTAGGTAGACAATTTACATAGCAATAGTAATTTCTCCTATACTTAAAGAAGTAAGTAAGCAAGTTGACAACATGGCTAGACCAAGAAGAAAGAACCCAGAAAACCCAGGTCCCCCTCCTCGAGAGGCACTTGCTCCATCAGGGACTTCTAGTCCGCCAGAGTCAGCTCGACATCTTTATACTAATGTTCAACATTTTTTTGTACTCTCCACAGTTTTCTTATCATTACCTAATTGCTACTACTCTCATTTTCATTTTACGCATTGGTTTTCTCCATTATACTACCATTTTGGTCTCACTGTGAGGTTCACGGACACTGGTGGATCTTGAAGGCTACCACAGCTATAACTCCGTTCTTACCACAGGATGTGTATGGATATATGAAACATCTACGATACTGGGAATATCACAATCTCGAAACCATGTGGTAGTGAAACAACCACCAAAGAAAAGTGGTCTCTCTCGGTCAAGTAGGAGGTATCGGAGTGGCCTATTTAAAGGGCCACTGAATCCCTGTTTTTTTAGCTCTAGTCTTATTGAAGAAGAAAGTTACTTACCCTACAATTACTTACCCGACACTCAGCATCACAATTCACCATACTGCTTCCTCCCTCTCCTATACTCATCTTATACTGTTTACACCACCCATCCCACAAACCTCCTCAAATCATCAACCTAAACATTTCCTTCATCTTCACTTTAACATTTCCTGACCTCTCAACCATTTTACTTTTCAACCAACATCAAAATCAAAATCAAAATTAAAACTTAATGACAGAATTCCTCAACTACAAAGTAGACGTGTTCTTGAAAGATGGGTCCAGATCGTGTGGCACCATCACCCACGTGGACCCCCGCCAGATCACATTGCTCAACTCGCACAAGTCGCGCAGCGTGCTCTCCGCCGACATCGTCGACCTCAAGGTGTTGCAGCTCTCACCAGAGGCACGCAAAAAGGCCAAGGAACCGGTGCCACGAGCACCAAATCAATCCAATGACGACACTACCGTGCCCTCCAAGCCACAACCACCACCACCCACCGCGAAATCCCCACCAAACAACTCCGAATGGGGCTCCTCCCAGCCCGACTTTGACTTCGAGGCCAACCTCGCCATGTTCGACAAAAAATCGGTCTTCAAGAGCTTCCAGCAGAACGATACGGTCAATCCCAACGAACGCCTAGTCAGCCACAACAAGGTCAAGAAGGAAAAGTACGGCAACGACGAGATGGTGCTCGCCAGCACCACCACTACTGACAACTGGGACCTTATTGGGGCGCGGAAAAGCAGTACTACAGGACCAACATCACACGCACGCGACATTGAAAAGGTCGCGACACCTCCAGTGACCAAAGATACGCTCAATTTCGTCGATTCGATGGGCCAGCCAGTCACCCTAGCCCTGCAAGTGCAATTATTGGAGATTGAGCGGTTTGCGGCGGACGCTTTTGGCGTTCTGGCGCTGGTGATGAACGAGGTGTGTGCGGCGCACGTCTCGCAGTTGATCACGGGGCAGATATTGGGGGGGCCGCTGCGGTTGAGCAACCGCAGGAACCACAACATGCCGCCGTTGGTGCTCATGTTGGTGGGCAGCACGCGGTGCGGCGCGCGCGCATTTGCGGCGGGCCGCCACCTCACGAACCACGGCGTGCGCGTCATGGCGTTCACTGTCGGCGCGGAATCCGCGCCAGACCCAGAGTACGCGCACCAGCTACGTCTCTTTGAGAAGGCGGGGGGGAAACTTGTCGCCTCAGACTTGTCGCTCTTGCTCCAGATTGTCAACCACGAGTTGAGCACGCCCGTGGAGTTGGTTATCGACGCCTTGCAGGGCTACGACGAGCACTTGGACGACTTGTTCTACACGGACGAGGACGTGGCGGTGTTGCGCGACCTCATCAAGTGGTGCAACCGCACGCAGCACGCCAAGGTGATGTCGTTGGACATCCCGAGCGGCATAGACGGGGGGTCTGGCACCACGCTGGCGGTGTCGGCGCTCAAGATCGAGTGCAAGTGGTGTGTGCTGATGGGGTTGCCCATCATCGGGTTGTTGCATGCGTACAAGAACGGGCTTTTGGAAGCGGGCGAGACGGTGCACTACTTGGTGGACATTGGCGTTCCGAACAAGGTGTATGGGATGAAGGGCAACTTGCGCAAGTTTGATGGCTACTGGCATGCTGCTGAGGGGTGTATTAAAATGAGTGTACAAGAGTGATAGACTGTAATATATGATTAATGTGATGGTATGAAGGTAGAGTTAAAGTGAGTGAAAATTTCAAGAGAATACTGAAAGTGAGATATGCAAATGACATGCCCGATGTGAAATAGCTTGAATAAGGAATATGAAATGACAAGAATATGAGGATGTGAAATGTCTTGAATAAGGAATATGAAAATGACAAGAAAAAGAGGATGTGAAAGGCTTGAGCATGAGATTTGAAAGTGACAAGAAAAAGGGGATGTGAAAGGCTTGAGCATGAGATTTGAAAGTGACAAGAATAAGAAGATGTGAAAGGCTTGAGCATGAGATTTGAAAGTGACAAGAATAAGAAGATGTGAAAGGCTTGGGAATGAAATTTGAAAGTGACAAGAATAAGAAGATGTGAAAGGCTTGGGAATGAAATTTGAAAGTGACATGAATATGAGGATCCACAATCGTCAAAACATAAATAAAATTGAGTTGAATGTGATGAAAGAAGTTGACATGAAGATGAGGATATGAAATGACATGGACGTGACACAAATTGGTGGATAAATTGAATGAATATGATCTTATAAAACAGGCTTGAACATGAAGGTATCAGGATTAATAGAAAGTCAGGGTAAAGTAGTTTAAACAAGAAGGTACATAATAGCAGTGAAAACACAGAGGTGTGAAACAGACCTGAAAACACAAGATAAAGCAAGTTGAACTTGGAGATGTAAAATAGACTTAAAAACACTAATAGGAAAATGCCTTGAGACCAAAAACATAAACTCTGAATAATTTTCAATGACTTTAAAGTGCTTAAGAATGAGTAGATCTTATTCTCTTGTATGAGTCTTTCGTATTTATGGGAACTCCATAATCTCGAAGTACCTTTTCACAAAATGGCTGCAAACCAAAAAGTTCAGGTGATATATCCAGTGATTAAATGTTCAATTAACGAGTCGATGTGATGACTCGGGCTTTAGTGGTGAGCAATAGTTGATGAAGATGATGCTCGTAGATCTAATAAATTTGGTATAGATAGTTGAGTGCTGTCAGGTTAAGAGTCAATTAACATTTCCTTTCTAAGTTCACTTCCACGATTCTTTGTTCCTCTGCCGACATTCCTTTATTCTTTCAAGTCTCTTAGTACGGAATCTTCAAATGAGTTGCTAGCATGGAACGGCGACGATCAAGTGATCTTAAATTGCAGATTATAAGACCAATTTTAATTCGTTTCTCGAATTCTAATAATGTAGTGTTAAAGCTGACTGCCTTGGAGTCCGGAAGAACAAGATGTTTCCTTCTAACTCATCTAGGCTGTTTCTCAAAGTCTAGCAATGTTGTCAACTTGCTTAGTTATTTTCTTACGAATACTTCCTAAGTGAATTAGTTCTTTTGGTACGCAGGGTAAAGTGGTGGACCTTGGCTACAGTTAAGGAAGTGCAAAAGTCTGTCGCGAGAGTATTCTTGTTGAGTCGCTTCCCCGCAAAAGTCTGAGGAGGGTGGAGAAATGGGCAACAATGTTGAGTATCATAGCATCTTGTTAGTTACTGTTTTGTGGATAAAAATAGGTTATATGACCCTTCACTGGCCTTATACCTCCCACCGAGGATTAGAGCCTCGAGGGGAAAGGCCTAGTGCCTGGGATGATGTCATTTTGAGGCTTATATCAACTGGTGCCTCATTTCGGTGTGTTAGTAGTTCATATTGGGGAGTGACAGTATTTTATACCTTATTCTTATATTAGCTCCTTAATTAGCGTCACGACTTGTAGCATAGCTATGGTGATCATAAAGTTCCACCACAGTGCCTCTCCACCTGATAATGAGTATTTACTACTCAGTAGCATACCATTCTTGTTGGTACTTATGCAACAGCGTTTGGTAACCCAAGAAGCCATATAAGACTGTGATCATAAACAATTAACCCTCTGCTAAACACACTTACTTAAACCACATACAAACTTCACAAGCAATCGTTCATTCAAATACATAAAGAAATAAAGCTCACCTGAATGGAGGAAAGTGAAAATCACCTAAAACCCCACGTTTTTTTTCTTTTTTTTTTGCAACCATTTTTCAATCTAAACAACCAACAAACCCATAACCAAGCTCCAGGCAAATACAGTGCAGACCAATACAACGCTTACTTACGTGAACGTCCTTGTCGATAAAGTTCTCCGCGGTAGTAATCAACGCATAAGTGGTACCGTTAATCTCCGTTTCAGGAATAACCAAGTCACAGTTGTGAATTCCCCAGCCAATACACCCACAGAGTGAGTAGGTGCCACACCTTGCAACAATCTCATTACTTTCCTCTTCAAATTGGTCGCGTTTCATCAAGCCCAGAGCGAAAATCTTCTCCATGTTGTACATGGACGTAGGAACGTAGTTGCGAGAGTCGCCCTTGCTGCCAAGAGAAACATCACACTGGTACCCATTTTGGTCCCTGAAACAAGAAAACCAACCAATTGAGTCAGGCATGTCTGAAGAAGTAGGAAGACATGTTGCGGTTGCAGCGAAAACAGTAGAAAGGAGAATAGCGTCGGAGAATCTCATGTTGAGTTGATGAATTGATGATGATATTCGTGATATTCGTTGGCCCTTTTATATTCAGGTTGACTTTCTAGATATGGTCGTCACAGCAGTTGTTCACCACGTTTTTGGTAGGGGTTATCTCTTATCATTGGTTTATCGATAAACGTGTCCTGGGAGTTCTGAGTTATTCGTTTGAAGATATAACAGCATTGCAGAAATGCTGCAAATTTGGTTTACCTGCGCAGCAGCACGATGCCTATGTGTTCTGTTGATAAATTTCCTTCCAATATTAACTTCAGAAACCATATTTCGAACTGCAATCAATTAATGCAAAGTCGTCTATAAACGAGTAACAATGGTTATCTCCCAACCGTTTGAAAACGTGGAGCACTGATTGACAACTATTTATCGAAGAGTAGCACACAATTTTAAGGTAAATTTATTCAATCAGATCTCATTTATCACACAATGGTACTGGGGTGTTAAACGAATCAATGTGCCACCTTCCGTTCTTCGCATACCAGACTGAAGAGAAGGTGAGTGCGGGAATAAATTCTAACTGTGTAGGAATACAGCCTTGACTTATCAATACTAGTAGAATACATCTTAGGGTACTCTTTATACTGTTTTAGCTTTCCAGTCGAGCTTTCCCATTAAATTTTTGGCTGCGGTTGTTGACAATCTTGACATCATGACACAAAAGGACTTTGGTGAAAAATTCCGCTTCTTCTCCTAAAGTAGTATGTATTGTCGATTTGAGTTCACTTCGGCTGCATCACAACCTTTATCAGAAACAGTTATTTAGAATTCTTGCTTCCATAACCCTCTTTAAACTAGTTTGAGCATGGACACACGTACTGAACTTGTATGACAACCCTACAAATTGAATGGTCGAGCTTTTGATAGAAAATCGAAGAAGTATAAGAGTTATTAGAACATACCGGGATATTAAGAATTGTATGTTGTCTTGGGCATTGAGATTAAGCCACTTATTGTCTCTCTTGCAAAAGTGGGCCCGCCTAATCGTATTCTGGGTAATCTTCAGAATATGCATCACTAAGACGTATATTTCAGGTGGAGCTTAATCGGAATATGGTTTATAGTTTCCGTTGTTATGCGGGAATACGAAAACTGAGAAAATTGAGCGAATGGCACTGTGAATCAGGTCCTTTCAGAATTCTGCTTATCTCTGGCGGTCCTCAACGTCCATCAGTAGCCCTTAACCTTGCAAAAGAGCTCTGGTCATTTGATCTTATCTCAAACTGAAATTCTGTCAGAACGGAAAGTTTCCCCATTGGGAATTTGTGAGTTATTCCGCTCAAGGCTTTTACAACTTTGTTAAGCACTACTTGAAAAGTCATAAGCTAAACGTGTTTCCAGAGGAAATATTACCCTCACCCTGAAATACCTCAGTCTTATTGTTTCAGGTAAACACTTAGATTAGATATGAAATGGAAATAAGATGAGACAGAAATGTACAATGACAGCATCCAATTTGAAGTACTATTGTCATTTGAAGATAACTTAAATTGCAAGTAAGCAGAACAACACCCTTAATACTGAAGCATTCCACCACTTGGTCAACAACTTTTGAGTGATCACTGCAACAAGAAATCAGTGAATCATAGTGTAAAGTATATTCAGGGTGTCTAACGGTCGGTAATCTATAGTCCCGGTTATCACACACTTTACATTTCCAACTTCTATGACATTGAGCTACAATGTGAGGTATGGATTCGCAGACGGAGACTGTATGTTTGAGAATCGGATGAGTATCGGATCGGAGAATGGCGTTCTACATGTGGTAGAAGTGTATATCGCGATCTACTCAAAATTGTCAAAGAGTAACTTCAAAGAACAATTGTGAAGCTAGGTAGACCATGCTCTAACACATTAGATGGAATATGGGGCGTTCCTCTATTCCTTGAATAACCTAGACAAGACTGCGAAGGAACCAGGTTCCAAGCTGAGAGTCTCCCAAATCAGAGCAAACCTTTGGTTATAGATCAGTTGGAACTCTTTGATTCCATGCGAAGAACCTTCTAAAGCGTTATCTTTATTTCTTGGAACAGGGGGTGGTAGCCACGAGGTTTCGAGAGTAAGATCTCTCCGTGAGAAAATTAGATCCTTTGTAATCATAGTAAACTGATTCCGTTCATCACAAGGTCAGTGAACCACTGGTGTGGATTTTTTCTGCGAGATATAATTGAATAAGCTCCCTAATGTAGTTGAATCTCAAAAAGCATTAAGAGTAGTAACAAATGGATGTACGGTCAGCTACTTCAACATTTAGCTAAAGCGATATCAGCGGAGCGAGGCTGTTTCAATTTCTGAGATTCGTCTCAGGATTTATACTTCATAGTCTTGTCGAGGGGATTCCATTCAGCTATAAATAGGTATTGACTGAGTTTGGCGGACCATTCGTAATCAGATTTAGATTGTACCCACCAAGTGGGATGCTAGCTTCAGGTGGTCAGTAGTCAGGGTCGTTTCCATATCTTATTGATTCAAGGCCTCGTATACTTGGTGACACTTATCCTCAATTCCTGAACTTTTACCAATGGAAACCTGGCAATTATTGGCTGTTTCCATAATTCCGCAACTATTTGGTTAACATATTATTATGTCTGATACTTCAGCAATAAACTCTAAAGGATTTACCCGGGAAACAAATATTGTTCTTTAGTTGTCATTATGAAGATTTGACTTCCTGAAATACCATAACAATTAAAGACCAGGAAGTGTGTGTTAAATTTAATAGGAGAACTTACCAAAAATAAGCATGATGTTCAAAACCCGTTAACACCCTCAATTACTAAACTTTGGCTTTCGTATTTTGCAATTCAAAATTCCACAGCATACTTCCTTGAACTGAATCTACAAACTCGTAAACTTGAAATGAGGGGATTCTAAATCACTTCTCATTTCCAAAACGGATTCCTTCAAGTGATCAATATGGTTTCAAGAATGGAATTTCCAGCCGAAATTTGGATAAACATATTTGAGTATCTTCTTCAAGCCATATTAGAAGCCTTTTTTGATCATCCAATTGCTGGAGATGATGCATTCAATTGTTATTACTCGAAAGCTTATATTCTAGATCTGACTTATGTTGCTCCTGTCCCCAATGAAGTGAATTGTTACAGTCGCCAAGCTCGGACTCTGCACTCTACTACTTTCGTCTCAGTCCAGGATTACATCACTTTCGTCAAAAAGAATCAGACTCACCATAAACCAAGGGAAATCTACTTTCAACTGTCTGATGACTACAAGTGCATGAGAAGTACCCTGAAATTTTGTCAAATGCCACTGTAATTGACGTTAATGTTGATCTGAATGCAGCACCGCTACAGTCCAGTGAAGTGTCGCACGATTACGACAATTATATCCGTCGAATCTTGTCTTACCGCACCATGCCACTTCCTTGTGTTTGGATACGACAAACTTAGGTAGGGACCCGTGGATTCTTTCAATCGGGCCCCATTTTTCAAAATTGCAGGAGGTGAAATTACGAGCAACTGAGAACATTGGTTCTTTGTTGAAAGCCGATTTTAATTGCCTAACTAGTTTGAGGATGGAGTCAGTTGTAACTACTGAAATACTCGAAACAGAACTAAAATGGATTCCGACTCTTCAGCAACTTAAAGTAGATTTCTTGAAGTGTTCTGCTCGACCTAAATTTGAATTCCCTAACTTAAGGTCAGTTTCTCTTGGGTACTACTTTGGTCATATTAACTTGTTTGATATGTCTGGTTGTTCAAAGTTAATTGAAATGCAGATTACCAATTTCCAGTTACACACCCTAGAACTGTTCAAATTACCTACAAGGTTAAGGGATTTGGTCATTGAAGGATCTGACACTTTAGTCAATATAAAGGGGTTGCTGGAATTGCAAAATTTGCAGGCATTAACATTACTGGGTTCCATGGTACGTAAATTTGATCTCCCTGACAGCTTGAGAAGTTTGAAAATAAGTGGGATTATGATAGATACTACGTTTGATAACTCTGTGAGACTTCCCAAAGCTTAGAGAAATCTCAAATTATCGCCATATAACATTCAGATTGGTGACATTGTTCTTCCGGAATTAAGATCTCTTCAACTAGAAGGGTGCAGTTTCATAGCTCCTAATGATTTAGTGCTTCCTCAATCACTTACTATACCTCACTTTGAAGATATAGGTGAAAATGTGCTTGAAATAAAATTGCCGAAGAATCTTCTCGAATTAAATCTCAGCGGTAATGACTTGAACAAGTTAAGGAGTATACCAGAGCTAACAAAATTGATCCATTTAGATTTATCCTGCAACAAGTTCACAAGTCTCGGTGATCTACTGCGATTGGCAAACTTAAAACTCTTAGACTTATCAAAGAACTTAGAGTTAGAAAAGGTCTCGAAGTTACCTCCAACATTAGAAATTCTTCTTCTACTAGGCACTCTGATACATGAATATGATACTTCTGCTCGCGAGAATCTTGAATTGTTTGCTATGGAGGAAGTAAAACTTAACAGTTTGAAGTTAGGTCTGAATCGAATTAAGTTTGTCAATGTATCTGCGTTTTCGGGAGATGCTGGCAAACTACTCGAAAAATGCATTCTTACGAGCATACAGAGGGCCTGTATTAGCTTTCGTTTCGAGAAGAATGAACTGGTATCTGCAGAGTTGGATTTACCAGACTTGGAAAATATCAGCCTCACGAATCTATCATTTTAAGACATGTTCAAAAGTTATTTTGTGCCAATAAAAAGAAGTGCTGTACAGGCTTCTGAGGTCACTACGCACATTTCTTACATAGCATGCTCCAATCTCAAGATTGTTGTACTCAAATTTATGAGCTTAGATTCGATCAATTGGAGTTGCATTCCACAGGGCCTCACCACCATTCAAATTTTGAGCAGTGGGGTTTCAGACTTCGAAGGAGACTTATCCAGGTTGTCCAACTTACAGCATTTGAATCTTTTTGAAAACAACCTAGGACGGTTCTTGGCAAAGAATGAATTGCAGGCTCACTCACTACCCTTGGCTTAACCGAAATCGAGATTGTTGACTTGGTAGGTATTAAGTATTCAGCTAAACTAAAGTGCCTTTGTTTAAGTAGAAACAAGGTTACTTTGGAGTCCTTAATTGATGTGTGTGAAGGTATATATCCAAGAGAAGACGAAATTCGGGTTGTGAGTTTGCACAACCTAGATGAATACCCACAAGAAGAATTGTCAAAGTATACTGCAAAGAAGTATCTCAAGGGTAGTCGTCTTCTTTATGATTTGGCGACTTATGGACGTATCAACGGTTTATCAGGTAGTCTCTAAGATTACTAGCTTCTCCACATTCTAGAAATGAACTTGTCATTTTCTTGATTTGGTAATTCTCATGAATTTAATCGATACTTCTATTACTTGGGATGTGTACGATTCTTTTGCAGCCATTATCAGTCCCTCAAGTTATGAAGAGCACATTTTCTCTAGCTGCAATCAATTTGAAGCAATTCAATCAATTTGATTTTGCAACTGAAAATTTGAAGATGTGGTATAATTGACGTAGGAAAACGAGACTTGCTAAGAAAGTTGGCAATAACAAAGCTTTTATTCAGCAGGACCATTAATCGAATAACTGCAAAAACTACATTACTGGATTCAATATACTGACCGACTAAGTAACTGTGAAATATTCCTTAGAATCTAACACAGAACTCAAATTTGATTGCATTTGCGATGATAACAAGATTTCATTTCCTGAAAGTTAAACAAGACTCCCGAATTTAAGTAAAAGGATAAGGTTGACTCTTTTAACTTAGATGGTGTCATAGGTTGAAGCAACTGAATGGTTATGTGAGTCTAGGCTACCAAATTCCAAGTCTTCTATGCTCGGGACCCGTGAGAATTGAAGTCTATTTTGTTCCTTTGCAGTACACAAGATTGCACATATTTGAACTGAGGTTAATTTTCTTGCTTGATATATGCATATCATGTTTATCACTTCACATTTCATAATTTTAATGTATTGTAAGATCCAACATTGCTGGAAAGCTCATTTCTCCTTGTCATCTATTTCCTCAAAGGGTTAGAATCGATCTGTACCTAAATTTCGATTGTTTTAGAAGAAACAGAAGGAATAGACTGATAAAAAAGTATTCACCAACGTTGATGGCACAGTTTTGGAGCATGAATTAAAGGAGAAAAGACAAATCTTCATCATTATCTCAAAACCAACCAAACCAATCCTCCATGATTCAAATCTCCAGGGTTGGGTGCAAAATAGTAAATTTCAGCACTCGTGTAATTTCCTTACTTCATATACACGAAAAAAAAAACACCATCTAAATCAGTACTCACCAGAATGGCTTCCTTCTCATCAAACAATTGGAACAAGTCTGGTGGTTTTGGAAGTAATATTGCTTCTAACACTGGAAACACGACCAATACCTCCGGCCCATTATTTGGAAACCTGAATCTGGCTCCATCTGGTGGCTTGTTCGGCAACCTGAATCCGACAGCTTCTGGAGGATTGTTTGGCAATCTGAGCCTGAAAACAACGGGATTGTTTGGAAGCACTTCCAGCAATGCCGGACCAAGTGGCGGGAACTCGGTGAATACAGGTTCAGGCAGTTTATTTGGGAATTCTGCCAATAGTACCAGTTTGTTTGGCAACTCATCAAGTGCGAACACCGCAGCAAAACCTCAAATCAATGCAAATCCATACGATTCAGTGATAAACAGCGTAAACCTTTCTGAACAAATGCCCCAATCGGTTACTCTGAAACTTTTTACAGAATCTAAAGAAGGATCGGACAGAAAGAGAACGTTTCTGACTTTTCAAAAGCCCAATGCAAAACCAAAATCGTCATTGCTCAGTAAGTTAGGCCAAACTTTCAAATTACTCAGGGCTCCATCGAGTGCTAGATTTGACTCTATCAAAGGTCTTTTTACAGCATCCAACTACACGCAACCAAAAGAAAGACAGTTCATTCAGGCTAAAAGCTCCAGCAGTACTGGAATCAGTAAGAAGCCTCGCAAATCGTTGCGTGGAGAGTACAACTCGAGAAGTGCGGCTAGTGTGAAGCGTCTCATTATCAAATCGAAGCCAATCAACTTCCACTTGATCGACGCAGACAAGGTGCTCAACACCAAGAGAAGAAGAATAATATCCAAGATTCCACTGGCACAGAACTTAACGTTGGCACACGAGGTGTCAAGTGACGACGAACTGGATAACGGAATCGAAGAAAAGGAGCAAAGGCACAATAAAATCCACTTTGAGAGCGAAAAGGTGGAAAACACACCTGTTCCAAAAGAAGACGACCCAGATAACACCGAGGTTAACGATGGGTACTGGTGTTCGCCAAGCATCAAGGAATTGGAGGCGAGTCCATTGGATTCGCTCACTAAATTGGAAAACTTCATTATTGGTAGGGTCGGATACGGGCAAATTGCGTTCGACTTTACTGTGGATCTTTCCCAATATCTTCAAAAGGCACAGGCAAAGGAAGTGCATTTGAACAAGATCCTTTTTGGAACCAAGTTTGAGATTGGCAAAAAGTACTTCCATACTCGTCCCAACGTGGATGAAAAGACTGGCGAAGAGCTGAACGATCCTATGGGATTTGGAATCAACTCGCCTGCCACAATCACCTTGGAACAGGTTTCTCCAAAAGAAGGAATGTCCAACTCAGATTTCATCAAGTACTTGAAACTGCAAGTGGGCACAGAATTCGTGACTTACGACCCTATCACGAGCAAATGGGTGTTCAAAGTGACGCACTTTAGTGTGTGGGGATTAGTGGACGACATCACAGAAAAAGATGGAGTCAACAACTTGAGCAAATTGCAAGAGTTGAAGCGTAAACAGGATGAAAAAGAGCACGACTCGAAGCTTGAATACTCGAGGATATACGAAAGCGGAAGATGGGACAGGGAACTCAAGAAACAAAGATACGTAGAGCAGCTGCATGGAGTTCCTGGCGGTTTTCAGTTTGAACTAAAGCAAGAAGAGTCGCCGTTGCTGATTAAACGGGACTTGGTGTCGCAGGAAATCGAGGCGAGGTTGCAATCTTACAAAGAAGACCAAGCCAACACATTGTCTGAAATCGTCAACGAGATCAACATCGACTCTGACGATACGCTTGAGCCCGTTTCCGAGGCCAGAATGCCGAATCTAGACTACTTGAAGCAGATTGTGAGTGTTTTGCCCAACAACACGGATTTGGACGAAATCGTCAACGAGAAGGCGTACGAGCCCGAGATCACCAACGACGCTGCGTTCGACTCGATTACGGTCAAACTGAACTTGCCGGTGTCGCGCGACTGGGTGGTGCAGTTGGAGTTGGCGAACGACATCAACTCTGCACTCAACCCGTTGGTGTCAGAAAAGACCACCAAGTTGGACTTGGACTCGATGGACGACATGTTGTTTGGCAAGTTCAACTCTGAATCATTGAAAAGGCAGACGGATGAGCTGAATGTGACCAGGTTGGACGATATTATTGTAGATATCGACGAGGATGTGTATCCCAATAATGTTCCTAAGATTGTGCAGAACCTTCTTGGAAACTCGTCCATCACGCGCAGAAAGAATGGATTTCCACTTGTTTCGCAGGTTTCAGAGCAGACTTTTGGCGACTTTTTGGACGCAGACTTGATGCCGGAGGAAGAGGAGGTATTACGTCTTGCTTCTGCTTTGTTTGACAGACTGAGCAGTGTGCTTACAACCACAGATGCGGTACAAGCGCAACGGTTGGAGACCATCAACGTCCGTGCAGTGTTTGGCGAGTGGCTCAAGTTCTACAACCGCAGCAGCATCGACGAGTTGTACGTCAAGCATAAAAACGACCCTTTGGAGCTTGCGTTTGTCGAGATGCTCGCGGGAGATTTGGAAAGGGCTGTAGAGATCGCGTTGGAGTCGAACAACGACCACTTTGCGTCGATCATCACAGTTGCGGACTCCAACAACCCCACGGTCAAGGAATTGGCGGCCAACCAGTTGAAGGACTGGCAGGCGAGTGGCAAGGGCGTTGTGCCCAGTGGAATGTCCAAGGTGTACCGCATTTTGACGGGCGAGTTTGACGAGTTGGTCGGGTTGCCGTGGAACTTGGTTTTGGCAGTCCACTTGTTCTACGGCGACAACTCGCTGTCTGTTGCTGAATTGGTGGCCCCACTCGCAAAGTACTTGAATGGTGAAAAATCAGGTGTTTTGGACGTTCTAGAATTGTACAATGTGTTAAACGAAGGTGCAAAATTGAAGGGACCATTGCCGTCTTTGAACTCCAAACTCCAGTGGTTGTTGTTTAAGGTTCTCAAACAGTACAATGCGTACGATCTGGGCACTTTCGACACGATAACTTTAGAGTTTGGCGAAGTTTTGGACAAGTGCGGGCTCTGGAAGGACTCCATCTACGTGCACTCGCACCTTTCTGACGACGACAAGACCAAGGAGGTGTTGAGACAATTGGTTATTGGTAATATTCAGTATATTCAGAATGCGGAGGAGGCGGAATTGGTGGAGGAGTACCGGATCCCCGCGAGCTTGATCAACGAGGCCGTGGCGATCGAACGGCAGCAGCAGGGCGACTACTGGAGCCAGTGTCGTGCGCTCGTGCAAGCGCAAATGTGGAGAGACGCACACGACACCATTTCACGCCGACTCGGCCCGCAATGTGTGATCACCAATAGCCTAAAGCTTAGACGCGAGTTGGTGTCACTAATCGAAAGGTTTCCCCAGGCACATGGAGTTGCAAACTGGAACCGAGGTGCAGGCATCTACAGTGCGTACCTCAGGTTGCTACTTGACGAAAGCAACACCGAAGCTTTGAGCTTGCTACTCGACATCGTGCCTACGGCCATCGACACGGACTCTTTTGAAGCCAAAACGGCGCTCAAAATTATCTCCAGAAAGGTTGGCGATCTTGCCTTGGATGGCTCTGCTGTCGATGCTGCCAAAATAAACAGGTTGTATCTAGGGGAGGCAGAAAAGAACTACTTTGAGCTACGCCTCAAGCTGATGTGCTAGGTGTATTATAATGGAAGTATAATTCAGTATGATACCATGATCAAACCCGAATTTGTGATTAGTTTGCTACTCCAGAAGTATTCTTTGTACTTTAATACTTTGGATTCTTTGCACAATACTTATCATTCTTTGTCCTTCATTCTTTGTCTTTCATTCTTTGTACTTTTATAGAGTGGAGGAGATTTTTAAAGTTTCGAAAAAAGGCCGTGGTATTTTAGGAATCCAACAAGTCGCGATGACAGGAGGAGAGATAAGCTCCATCATCGTTGTCAACAAAGTACCTTAGGGAAAAGAAAAGAATCACGAAACGAGAATGAATATTCTATTTCAGGAGGAGCACAAAGGATTATTGTTGAGTTGAGGCGATATCGGGCATGAATTAGAGTCTTGGCCTAGAAGGAGTTGAGCAGGGATTGGACCGAGCGTGTTTTATTTGTGATTTTGGATTGTTTTGTGAATGAAGAAGATATGTTGCAAGTGATTTTAGAGCGCATACTCTTAGTATTCATTGTGAGTGAAGGAACTTAAGTACTCATATTTTAAATCAAGAAGTATATTGTAAGTTACTTAAAAACTCAAACAGTGAACTAGTATTCGTGCATTATAGGTGAGGAACTTAAGGACTCATATATTGTAAAGAACTCTAAATTGACTCATATTTTGTGAACTCTATATTGTAAAATACTCTATATTGTAAGGTCATATTGTGAGTTCATATATTTAAAATACTCCATATTGAACTCATTTATTGAGAGGACTCCATATTGAACTCATATATTGGAAGTACTTCATTGTAAACTCATATACTGTAAATACCCTACACTTTAAACTCAAATATTAAAATACTCGATATCATACTCATTAAATACTCGAAATCATACTCATTAAATACTCGAAATCATACTCATATTAAATACTCCCTATCATACTCATTAAATACTCCATATCATACTCATCAAATACTCCATATCATACTCATTAAATACTCCATATCATACTCATATTAAATACTCTCCATATTATACTCATTAAATACTCCATATCATACTCATATTAAATACTCTCCATATCTTAAAAACTCCATATCATACTCATTAAATACTCCATATCATACTCATATTAAATACTCTCCATATCTTAAATACTCCATATCATACTCAAATAAAATAATCTCCATATCTTACATACTCTACATTAAATATCGAAACTATACAACTCGAACTAAAAAAACATACAATTAAAAATTAATATTATTGTAAAGTAAGCTTTGCAACAACCATTAGTATATATCTATACACACTTACAACAAAGCAGCGGCGACAGCAGCGAAACCAGCAACCGCACCAACAATCTGCTTGTTGGCACCGTTGGCAGAGGCAATCGATGGGGCAGCGGTGGACTCGGCCTCCACGGTCTGTGGCGAGGCTGGGGCAACGGTGGCTGGGGCAGCGGTGGTGGCCGCAACAGCAGGCGCAACAGACTCGGCCTCAACGGTGACGGGGTGCTCACACTTCTCACATGGGAGAGTGGTGGTGGTGGCAGTGTAGTCGGTGGTGGTGTACACGGTTGGCACAACACACTCCTCGGTGACGGTGACGGTCGAAGGCTCGGTCACGGTGACCTCGTGGAGTCCACACTTGTGGTCCTTGCAGGTGGTGATGGTCAAGGTGGTGTGCTCGGGGCAGTAGGTGGTGAAGTCGGTGACGATAACATCAACGGTGACAACGGTCTGGTTGTGGTAGCCAGCCAAAACACCGGAAGACAAAGCAGCGAGGGAAACAGCAGTAGAGAATTGCATAGTAAATTTGTAACTTTGATGTTAGTGCAGAACCAGCCAGAAGGGCGAAATGCTCCCACTTATATACCCAGCCAGGCCCATCGACTAAATATAGCAATGCCATTCGCAGCCAACACAAAAAAAGAAAAAGCCCCAATATGGGCCCTTGTCAAAGCAAGAGAGAGGTGAAAGATTACACAAACCATCGCTAGGCACTTGACCGTGGGTGGTGTGAGGAGAAAGTTTAAGCTTGGGGGGGCCCGAAGCTGCTTTTTCGGGGCCCGTCTAAGCACCCGTCGCGGTGCACCACGAGCTTAAATGCCGGGTGAAACACCGGCCGAATGCAGCTGCAGCGCAGCCCAATGGGTTTCGAGAGCACCGAAGGGTGTTAAGGGCTTTGGCTGCGGAAGACCGTGCGCTGTTTTGTGCCACCGTCCAAGAGATTTCACGCTCGGAAGGAGCGTCTTTTCTCGTAAGCGGTGCTTGTCGGCCACTAACTTTTGGGCGAGTGAAATTTTCAGTGTCGGGCCCACTGGTTGCAATTTTGCAATTTGGGTTTACGTCATAGATTTTGTAATCTGCAGGACGACAATAACGGGTTGGGGAAACCGAAACACCAAGGCCTCTCTTCGACTGCATATACGTTGTCCAGTGCTGCGAATGCTGTTGCTATTGTCAGGTCTCTATTGCCATATCTACACTAGCGACATGCAGAAGTCCTTGCGAAGTGTTGATCTTTATCAAGGCTTTGCCTGATACTGGAAGATTGCAATTGTTGTATTTGCGCACGAAATGTGCCTGATTGCAGTAGCGAGGGCTTGCAGTCGGCTACGCTGCTCGCTCGCTAAATTTAGTTACACTAGGTTGCTGGGCTGCTGCTCTGCACGTCTATTTTTAGGGGACGTTTGCAGTGCTATCGCTGGGTTGCGCACTGGAAGGCAGGGCCCGACGTTCGTAACGTGCTGAATGACCTGTTCGGTGCAGCAAGATAGCTGGTGTGTGGAGAATTGGGCTGGTGAGCGGCCTGCTTGCCGTTGTTACAGTGCTATTGTTGTATTTTGTTGGCAATTTGGATATCGTAACCTATAAACATAAACAAGGTTAGAAATTTGGAGGATGGATTTGGAAGAGGTTGTCCGAAAGAATAGAGAATAGGGGATTTTCACGTGGATTTCTTTCAAACTTCTGTTTCTCAAACTTCTGTTTCTCAAACTTCTTTCAGAAGGTTAGAATCCTTCAAAGTTGAAAAGAAAGATTGAAATTTGAGAATGAAAGATGTTTGAGAGATCAGAGATGATAAAATTGGTAATTCAACATTAGTCAGATCTGAACATCTTTTTAGATCATAATAGAACAATCGAATAGTTTTAGAACCAAGAATAATCGAAAACGAACATACATGTTTGCAGAATTAACATGAAGTTACCTAGAACTCCAAGATCAAAATAATTCACAGAAAATCAAATAGCCCAATTTTCACTCAAAATCAATCTTCTCCAGAAATTCTCCAGAAAATTTCAATCGTAAAGATAAAGAAAGAATTAAAATCAAGTTTCACTATCAAATTTTAGATACAGCACAAAACTTATCACCAATCGAGACACCAAAATGCTCTTATTCTTATCAATCTAGGCTCGTTCAAGGCAGTGCTAGACCCAGAACGGCTAGACGGTCAGGCTGTCGGGCCTGCACGTACGCCATGGACAAGTTGGGCACTCCAGCTTCCGCGTTGGACCAAACTTAAAACGAATACGAAAATGAGGCGGGCGTTTGGTAAGAACAGGCGGCGCTGGGGTGATTCTTCAACCGGCAACGAGGGTGGGTTGGAGTGGAGATTTTAGCCGTGTCCTCGATTTTTGAATACGAGAGTGATAGTGGGAGAAGAGTTGGGAATGGTGGAAAAACTCTGGTGAAAAATTGTGGAAAAACTCAGTGGTTAGACCTTAATGGTGAGAAATGCTTAATGGTGAGAAATGCTTAATGGTGAGAAATGCTTAATGGTGAGAAATGCTTAATGGTGAGAAATGCTTAATGGTGAGAAATGCTTAATGGTGAGAAATGCTTAATGGTGAGAAATGCTTAATGGTGAGAAATGCTTAATGGTGAGAAATGCTTAATGGTGAGAAATACTTAATGGTGAGAAATGCTAATGGTTAGAAATACCTAATGGTGAGAAATGCTTAATGGTGAGAAATACCTAATGGTTAGAAATACTTAATGGTGTGAAATGCTAATGGTGAGAAATACCTAATGGTGTGAAATACTTAATGGTGTGAAATGCTTAATGGTGAGAAAAACACAATGGGAGGAAAAGACTGATGTGAGAATAATCAACGGTGAGAAAAAGCTGAGGGTGAGAAAAAACAGAACCGTGAATGTGAAGGAGTGAAAAATAGAATAGATGAGAAGAATGTTAAAGTAAGGAATGAAAAACTTCAATCGTGAATGGGCCCAGATGGTGGTAAAAGATTGAAGAAGAAGAAATGAACAATACACAATCGTGAAGAGAAAAGTCCAAATGAGAAGAAAAGATTTTAAACAAACCAATCGTGAAATCTCAACAAAACCATCAGGGAAACTCTCAATGAATCGTGAAAACAAACAATCAATGATCGCTAAACCAAGGGTCCGATGCGCAAACTCCAGAATCTCAGTTTGACCCTTAGGGCGTACCCCAACATTACAGGTTGCACCCAGCATTTGCACCCGCCACTTCTTGTAGCACTGGCACTTTCCGCGCTTGCATTCCCGCCATTCACTTTTCCCATTAGTGCTTTTGTACCGCCACATTTTTGAGCACTACCATTCATTGCTGACATTGCTCATTTGCAGTCATGTTTGCATAGTTTTCCACATTTGAAGTCATTTGTACTTTTGTACGGTATTCCACAGTCATTTGTACAGTATTCCACGTTTGTCATTTGCACAGTATTTGTACAGTATTTGCAACTTTTGCACAGTATTTGTACAGTATTTGCAACTTTTGCAACTTTTGCACAGTATTTGCAACTTTTGCATAGTATTTGTACAGTATTTGCAACTTTTGCAACTTTTGCACAGTATTTGTACAGTATTTGCAACTTTTGCACAGTATTTGCACAGTATTTGCACAACATTTACTTTCATTTCCATTTCAGTCACTTCAACATTTGCCAAAATTCGCAACTTTTTTGCAACTTTCACCAAAAACCTTCACGTGCTTTATCATTAATCAGCCATCAATTTTATTCAAATCAAACAATGTCACCTTCCAGACACGAACCACCAGAACTAACCGCCCCAGAACCAGAACACTGTCCCGGCCCCGAGTCGGAACAGGCAGGAAAAGACGACGCGTGCAACGGGTGCGCCAACCAGGACATCTGCCTGTCGCAGCTCCCCAAGGGCCCCGACCCCGACCTCCCGGCCATCAACCAGCGTCTTTCGCACATCCAGCACAAGATCTTGGTGTTGTCGGGGAAAGGAGGCGTGGGCAAGTCCACGTTCACGTCGATGCTCAGCTGGGCACTCGCGGCAGACGAAGATTTGGAGGTGGGTGCCATGGACTTGGACATTTGCGGGCCGTCGCTCCCGCGGATGTTGGGCGCAGAAGGTGAATCTGTGCACCAGTCGAACTCAGGGTTGTCGCCGGTGTACGTGGCGGACAACTTGGGGCTCATGAGCATCTCGTTCATGCTTCCAGACCCGGACGCTGCTGTTATTTGGAGGGGAGCAAAGAAAAACGGGCTCATCAAGCAGTTTTTGAAGGATGTTAACTGGGGCGACCATTTGGATTACTTGGTGGTGGATACGCCGCCAGGCACGAGTGATGAACACTTGTCGGTGACGTCGTACATGAAAGAGGTGGGTATTGACGGTGCTCTTATAGTGACGACACCTCAGGAGGTGGCCTTGCTTGATGTGAGAAAGGAAATCGATTTCTGCCGCAAGGCCAATATAAGAATATTGGGTGTGGTGGAGAATATGAGTGGGTTTGTTTGTCCGAGTTGCAAGCATGAATCTCAGATATTTAAGCCGACTACTGGGGGGGGAAAGCAGTTGTGCAAGGACTTGGGGTTGCCTTTTCTTGGGTCTGTGCCTTTGGATCCGAGGATAGGGAGGAGTTGTGACCGGGGGGTTAGTTTTTTTGATGAGTTTGGGGATTCGCCGGCTGCGGGGGCTATTTTGGATGTGGTGGATAAGTTAACGAATGAACTTACGAACAAACTTACGAGCGAAGCGGGTAAGTGAGTGAGTGAGTGATTTAAGAAATCGAACGAACGAGCGAAGCGGGTAAGTGAGTGAGTGAGTGATTTAAGAAATCGAACGAACGAGCGAAGCGAGTGAATGAGTGAGTTAATGGATGATTAAATGGGTGAGTGAGTGAGTGAGTGAGTAAGTGAGAAAGATAGATATGAAACAAAAGAGCATTTCGAGTGAGTAATTGAGTTTTAACTAATGGGTGAGTGAGTGACTTTTAATGAGTGAGTTTGATAACGAGACAAACGAGCAAATCAGTGAGTGATTGAGTTTTGACAAATACGAATGAAACTGAATCAACGTACGAGCAAATGAGTGAATAAGTGAGCTTTTAAGAAACCGAACGAACGAGTGAAGCGAGTGAGTTTTAATGAGTTAGCGAGTTTTAATAAGTGAACTTGATAATGAAACAAACGCGCAAATCAATGAATGATTCAGTTTTAAGAAATGAGAATGAAAATGAATAATCAACGAACAGGCAAATCGACTATGTGAGTGAGTTTTTTAAGATCGATAATAAATTGATCTGAACGTTCTGAAAATGATTAATAATCGATCTGAATTTATTGTTCACACCCATCACACAAACCTATAACCTCACAAATTGAAAATCATGAAAATCTAAAGTTATGAACTCAAGAAAAAAGGCAATCAATGAAAACTCAAAAAAAAACCACTCAATGAGCACGATGAAGAAAACTCAAAAAACTCCCCTTTAATGGATCAAATGGGACAAGGATAATCACGATTATAGAATATCACAAGACAAAAACACCCCGATACGCAATCTACAGAGATACCGCAATGACGTCTAAGTATAGAACAAGGGATAAAACGAGATTAAGAATGCCTCAGTCTCCAGGTGCTGGCGAAGCTCCTCGTTACCATTGTGGTTTCCATCTTCTATGAGATTCGTTCGGTCGGCCGTTTTTGATGAAAATCTTCCAAAACAATAAAAATGTAAACTGGTAACCAGATGTCACTGGGGATAATAGTTATCGTGGTGTATATAGAGTATTGTATATTATTTCGACTCTTTCTTATCATGTAAAACATCTATTCAGACCCTTTTTGGCTGCAAAAGCTAAAAAATGGATTCTCTAACAGAGTTGAGGTAGCAACTGGAAGTTGTGGAGTACTTATAGCAGGAGAGGTGGGTAATAGCACTGATTTCACTTATTGAGATTGTGCTTTAGTGTTGGGGACTCCACTTTGACTCCACTTAATCATTGGTTGTTTTCCAGTCTTACCATCCGAATATCCAGTGAACCCAAATTGTTTAAGAAAAGTTGACCTAAAGTTTTAAGAATCCAAGTTTTAAACCTAAAAAACCAATTTAATTTAAATGATTCCAAATTCTTCATCCCCAAATTCTTCATCCCCAAATTCTTATCCCTTTTCTTTCCAGATTTAACATCCCAATGTCTAATTTCATGATAACCTTATTCACTAATACTTTCTAATCAATTCCTCTTTACCACTTCTCTTCACTTTTCACTCCTCTTCACTTTTCACTCCTCTTCACTTTTCACTCCTCTTCACTTTTCACTCCTCTTCACTTTTCACTCCTCTTCACTTTTCACTCCTCTTCACTTTTCACTTCACTCTCAGTCCTCTTACACCTCACTCAAAAGTCGAATAAAAATCATTTTAATCTCCAGATTAAAAACCCAAAACATACAACAATCCATCACCATGGACTCCATAATCCGACAAAACATCCACTTCACACCCTCCAGACTAAACTCCCTATACTCCAACTTTGACCAGCTCAAAGAGTTAAACCCAGAAGGCTATGAAGCCAACCTATCAGCCTGGAGCTCGCTCCTCAAACAGATCATCACCTCAACAGAGACCTCACAAGTGTGCCTATCCACTCAAAATCCACCGCTTCTTTCAGAGTTGACCCTCCCAGTATACGGAAGACCACACTTGGGCAACATAATCAACGAATTTGTGCTGAGAAAGGTGCTTATTCCAGCCTCACAGTACGAACAAGACTACCAAACATCGCTTTCGCTGTACATTTCGCCACGCAGCTGGGCCAAATGGGCACTCACACCCAGGTACAACGCCAACTACAAGGGCGACTTGGTCGACGAGCAGTTTATCCACGCAGATCTCCTCGCAGCGTTGTCGCAAAAGTGCTGGGCCGCGGCTGAAGACGGCCAGGTGTACACTAAGTTGACCTTGAGGCACCATTTGCTGCTGCTGGTGCCCATTTCCAGGCACGACTTGGACTTGGTGGTGTTGTACTTGTCGCGGGAGCGAAAATGCTGCTTGGAGGGGGATTATATTCGGATGTTGAAGTCGCTGAAGGTGTGTGAGATCCTGGAAAACGACAAGAAGATTGCCAATTTGCGGTCGCTCATACTCCAGATATCGGTTAAGATGGGTGAGTATGAGGATAAGTTGGCTGGACTCAGCAGAGAGATCAATATGTCTCTTGAGCAGCCTAGCAAGGCACGGCACTTGCTCAGGTTGAAGCGTATGGTGACGAAATCGCTCGAGAGTGTTGCTAGCCAGTATGCGGAGCTCAATGGGATTATGCTCAAGATCGAGCAGTCCAACTTTAATGTTCAGATGTACAACCAGATGGAGGAGACGTCTGCTGTTTTGCGGAACTTGAACGGTCGGGTTGTTGTAGACAAGTTGTATGAGTTGAAGGATGAGATTTCCGAGGAGATTGAGCGTGTGGATGAAGTTTCTGGAGTGTTGGGAGAGAGCAATGTCGATGAGGGGGAAATTGAGGAAGAGTACCAGAAGTTGTATGAGGAGGTTAAGGGAGGAGAAAAGGAAGAGAATGTTGGAGGAGCATTAAGAGAAGAAGGAGTGAGAGAGTCTACTAATTCAAGTCTGGAATCATTACTTCAGAAGTTGAAGCTGTTGGAAATTCAAAAGACGGAGGAGAAGAGGAGAGTAGCCGAGCCGGCAAGTTAATGTGATGCGTTGTGAGAGGACTTTTTAGTTATAGAAACCTTTTGGGGTTAATCAAGTGATTGATAGGTATATTGAGGTTCTACATACAAGCTTGAGTATGGCATTTTAGTATTTACTTACTGTACATATAATTTATTCGTTTGTAGTTTGAATATGGCATTTTAGTATTTATTTACAGTACATATAATTTATTCGTTTGTAGTTTGAATATGGCATTTTAGTATTTATTTACAGTACATATAATTTATTCGTTTGTAGTTTGAATATGGCATTTTAGTATTTATTTACAGTACATATAATTTATTCGTTTGTAGTTTGAATATGGCATTTTAGTATTTATTTACAGTACATATAATTTATTCATTTGTAGTTTGAATATGGCATTTTAGTATTTATTAACAGTACATGTAAACTGTTCATTTGTAGTGAGTTTATACAAATTAATGTTTGCAAATAAAGGAGATACCCAGTTAGACTGAAGGACTAGTGCACCAAATCGTTGGAAAGCTTTAGTCTGTAATTTTTGATTTCACTCTCTCAAATTTTCAGTTACGAATTTGCAGCCAAATCGGTATATTGGAGACAAGATAACTGAAATTTATTGAACAGAAAAACTAGCAGAGATTATGAGCCTTAAGCCATGCAGCTCTAGTAGTGCCAGATCGTGTATCCTTGAAATGTTATGTATTCCAAAGTGCTCATATTTCATTTTGACATGGCTTATTTTGGTAGTTGTTCAAAGTAGTTGTAGTCCTTTGGACCACCAGTCTAAAAATACTTGATACCTTGTTGAAAAAAGGTGTTAGAAGATATTGCCATCTTCATTCTTGGTGGCTTATGAAGTTGATATTTTATGGGTCTTAATCTATGTATTTTGTACGGTTTTGGATAAAGGTGGGCATACCTGAATTTTTCAACAGACATCTAAAGTAGCTTTGACATCAAATGGACAATTTTACTTCTATTGAAATTTTAAAATATTAGAGTAAGAGTGTTCAATCGATATCTTGGAACCTCAATCGATATTCAAATGGAGTTCTCTCAATGGGAATCTTTAATTGATATCTTAATGGATATCCTCAATTTATATTTTATTGGAAAGCTCAAAATGATATGGAAATCTTTAAATGATATCTATGGAAATCTTTAATTGATATCTTAGTGTGAATCCTAAATTTATGTCTTTTTGGAAACCTTAAATTGATATCTTACTGTGAATCCTAAATTTATGTCTTATTGGAAACCTTAAATTGATATCTTAATGGAAATACTCGATTTATATCTTATTGGAAATCTTTAAATGATATGGATTTGAATTGATGTCTATGGAACTCTTTCATTGATGTCTCAAGGGAAAACCTCAATTTATCGGAAACCTCAAATGACATGGATATCTTCAATTGATATCCTAAATATACTTATTGATTTAGAAATCTTTAACACCATAGTGGAATGAAGTGTCTTAGTAAAACTTAATGTATCTTAAATTTAATACTTTAACTCACTTATAATGAAGAAAAACTACACCCTATATCATTGTCTCATATTCTGTGATACAACTACTTTTCCTATATATCTAGGTGCCACTGGATACCCACATTTTATCCCAAAATCTTTCAAAATGAACCTCAAGTTGGATTGTCAAATTGAACCTGGATTTGCTTGCAAGTTGGATTTTCATCTTTTGTCAAGTTGAATATTCTGCTTGTATTGGATTTTCAACTTTTTGTCAAGTTGAATTTTCTGCCTGTCAATTGGATTTTCATCTTTTCGTCAAGTTGAATTTTCTTCCATCTCTTGTACATTTTCACCCTATCCCAATATCTGCAATATCTGCTGCGTCAAATTAAACAACTCAACCTTCGGATCCTCATACCGCTCCTCCGCCGAGCCATTCATATGCTGCGGCTGCTGTTGCTGCTGCTGCTGCAGACTCAAACTCTTTATGCCCAGGAGAATAGCCTCATTCTCCTTGATCAACAGGTTGATCTCCACATTGTTGGACTCCAACAACTGCAAAATGGTCCACAAGGCAATGTGCTCAAAGGTGGCGCTGCCCAGCTGGAGAAACCTGAGCAAAAAACCATAGATACCCTCGTCCGGTTCCGCCCAGTTGCTCAATATGTACTGCTTGTGCTGGTCCAGGACACGCAGACACAAGTTGGCCAAGGCAGCAGCAGAATTGCCGCACACTTCACCATTCTCGCTGAAAGTGAGTGGGATCAACACGTCTATGATGTGGCTCTCGTACAACTTGGGTTTCAAGTCGTCGGCCAAGGCCAAGATGGCAAAGCAGGCGGAGATCTCCAGCTGCACCAGCAACGGCACCTTCAAGACCAACTCCTTGCACTTGTCGACGGCGCCGGCCTGCAACAAGGCCGTGCGGTTCTTCTCGCTGCTCGCAGCCAAGTTGCGCAACGTCAGCACCGCGTGGCACTGGATCTCCTCCAGCTCAAGGTAGTCCAAGAGCCCCACCAACGGCTTGAGGAAGCCGGCACTGATGATCAACGCTTCGTTGTCCGGGTGGATCAGGATGTTGCGGATACACGCGACGGCCGCAAGCACTAGTGGCTGGTGGCTGCACGTGAGCAACAGCACGAGGTGAGGCAAACCTCCGGCGCGCACAATTTCCACCTGGTACGCCTGGTCCAGCGCCAAGTTCCGCAACGCAAGCGTCGCCTGGCACTGCACACGGGGCAGCGGCAGCACCATCAAGTTTACCAACTGGCTCACCAATTTCGGTTCGGTGCTGGCCAACTTTTTGCGGTTCAGCTCGTCCACGGCAATGTTCAGCAAGGCAGTGGTACAGTAATACTGAACATCAGCATCGTCGTTCGATAAAAGCAGCACCAATACGGGAACTGCACCGGCATTCACCAACTCCTGGCGGTTTTCACCCAGATGGGTCATGTTCAAGAGCGCGCCTGTGGCGTTGCGCTGGACACGAATGTCCTTGGAGCGGGCCAACTTGGTCAACGGGATGAGCGCGCCCAGGCGCGCAATCTTCGACTTGTTGTCGTCCTGCGTCGCCAAGTTCGTGATGCACCCGACCGCGTTGCACTGCACCTCGATGTTGGTCAGCATCATCTGGCGGATCAACGGCTCCAAGCCGCCCATCTCCACAATCAAGATTTTGTTTTCCGTGTTGACGGCAAGATTGCCAAGCGCACCGCAAGCAGCACGTTGCACTTCTGCGTCGGTGCTCTGAAGTAAAATGAGAATCGGCTCCAACACGTCGCGGTTCACCTCGCGCACGTCCTTCTCCGTGATTTCCGCAAACGCTAGCGCTGCGCTGCGCTGGAGGTCGATATTCTCCAGGTACACCAAGGTGCTCAATGCTCTCAAAGGTCCGTTTGCGAAAAAGTCCACGTCCGACCGGTTTTCCAAGTACTGCAAGAGCGCGGAGATGGCCTCGCGCTCGTTCTCGGCGAGGAGGAGCGGCGCGTGGCTGCCGTCGCCACCGCGGGCTGATAAACAACTGCAGCAGGCCCCCATGTTATGTTCACTGCGTGTTTGTTACGTTCTCTGGGTCGTTTCGATGGATGGGTCCAGTGTGAGGAAGAGACGAGTAGTTTGTTTTTTTGTTTTTGGTTTTGGTTTGCTCCTTGTTTTTTGGGTGTGTGATGGAGAAAATGGGAAGAAAGAGGGAGGGAAGGAGGAGAGAGAATGATGGAAGGGAGGGATAAAATGGGAGAGTAATGTATATGAGATGGTTAATATGACTGTAGTGTGAACGTAAGACTGTTTGTATGTTGAATGTTGGATTAACGGAATGAGCTGGCCCTTTAAACTGTTATCTCATTAGACTTCCTAATTTGGATGAAATGTTTACAGAAGCTGCAAATTGGTGATGACTGTTGGAGGTGACTGTTTAGATGACTGTTTAGCTGACTGTTTAGTGAAAAGATTATGGTTAATGCTATTAATGTATAGTTGATTTTCCGTTTGTTTAGTTTGATGTACTATGATGAGATCAACAGAATGGTGATGGTGCCTTCGCCAATGGCGTGGCTATGTATGACAATTAAAGTTTGGGGTGAGGATAAGAAGCGACGATGCAGGGTGAGATAAGAGAAGCGGTGCTGATTGGAGGTGATGAGTAGGTTGGGTGGGTTGTTTGTTTGTTGATTTGTGGGTGGGTGTTTGGTGTTTGGTGAGTAAATTCTACGCTTCTGATTTGGTTCCTTGCAATTGAATTTCATGGTAATTTTCAATTGAGTTTCCACTATAATGCTCAGTTTCAATGAGAATGTAGTCTTTAATGATGATTATGCGTAAGGTTTGACACATGTGTGTGACTGCAGGGATGTAGCCATATCTCTATGATAGGTACAGGGAAATGACTAAACATAAAGTCACTGTAATAATACATTGTAGGGATATCGCAATATCCCTACGATTGGTTTCGTAATGACTGAACTTAAAATTACTGTATAAATGCATTGTTGGGATATAGCCATATGATAGGTACAGGGAAATGACTAAACATAAAGTCACTTTATAAATGGATAGCCATATCCACAAGATTGGTTCCGTAATGACTGAACATAAAATCACTGTAGGAACGTTAAGGTGTAGAGGTGTGTTTAAACAACATATATAACTTGAGTTATACCTTTAAATAGGTAGTGAAGTTCTTTTTTCCCCCTGTCACTACTCCAGGGTTGCTGGTTTCTCTAGAATGATTCAAAGATGTTCATATATATGTGTTTTGCTGTTGTGACATCGTACGCCTCTATAATGGTGTACATATGCTTTTAATCATGGATGGTTGAAATGCGGAGATTTAGAATATTCTCATTCAATTGACTATTTAAATAGTTTATTCATTCTTGCAAATGATCAACATGACAGGGAATATCTTTCGCTTTTGCAGTCAAACATGTAGTGAATTTTGATATTTCTTGGTACACCTCTAAAATAAGCCTAAAATTCGATTGCTATTCGTTTATTCACCAAAAAGCAGGAAGAACTCCACAAGAAGGCTTCTAAGAAGCTGAAGTTTAGTGGAGTGTTCGGCATGTACTACATATAGACACCACACGGCTGCAAACGTAAGCGTATAGCAAGGAGGTCTCTTGCAATTGAATTCTCACACAAGTGAAGTTCACTTTAGGTTTTTGTGGGGAAGATCCAGTCTTGTGTAAAAAGTGATCTTACGAAGCGCTATCGTCACGAGGAGTGAGCAGATTTTATGAGTATCCTACTGAGAAGCTACCTAAGCAATGGAAACTACCTAAAAAGAGGAATTTCAAGTTTGTCTGACACCAAACGGGGAGGTTCATCTTTTACCCTGGAATTTTCACTTAGTTTGTATGGAAGCTTCAATACCCATTTGAATTTTTAAACCTACAAGAACTATTGTGACCAAACTCAATCTCACGGCATTTTACTTGCTCAAAACGGACTTGTGTGTACCAAGTTGGTTGCTTGAATGAGAGCCTGAGAAATAGGAGTGTCTAAATTTCAAATATTGTGAAATGACATACAATTTCGAGTTTGGTGTCAAAAGACAATGAAACTCTCCCGTAAGAAATATGTCTTAGTGTTAGGCAAAAATAGGAAGACTAACTTGAAAGACATTTTGTTAACATCTAGAATCAAATGAGCAGCAATTTTGCTAAAACCAGTAGCTATTGAAATCACATTGAATGAAATGCTGCCATAAATCACCCAACACAGGTCATAAAATAAACCATTTCAAGCCTAGATTGTCCGTTTAATGCTTTACCGTATCTGGAAACGAGTAGCCACAAACGTTCAGACAGATCAGCCCAATCAAAGCTCCCATTGTCCATCTAACGACTCTAATCATTCATGCAACTTACGATCCACCATTCCCATCTCACTTGAAAAATATTATGGCTGCAAATTTTGAGCCAACTTGGTAATTTGGCCTGACAACTCTCGTTAAATGCAAAATCTGAGTGAAGAACTCAAACATAATACATATGAATTCGACCATGCCGGACCGGCTACAAAAAGTTGCACTCAACCCACAGTTTCCCCACATGTTAATAATGAAACTGTTCAAGCCGTCAATTGCATGAACAATAGACAGGGGGGCAGATTTGTTGTGCCTACGGAACCGGGTGAGAACTACTATCCGGTACTTCGATCTTTGTTAAGTTGGTACAGTTAGTGCTGCGTGGGAGAGGCGCATCCGTCTTTCTACAACCGTGAATGTCAAATAATTTTCGACTGGAGCTTGAGACCATTTAGCGGTGCGTACCCTGTCATTTGGAAAATGGTAGACATCAGCTAGAGTTCAAAGATGTTGCTATTTTAACAATTCTTAAGTAAAAACACTCTTGTCGGTGTGCCTTATACCTCGAACAGCCGATACTGAAAACTAAAGGCCGACTCTAATTGTGTCCGCCGACGGCTCGGAAGCAAAAACAAATCTCGTTTACTCCAGAACTCTTCCCAAATAGGCAATCGTAGGTACCCCACGAAACGGTTGCAACTTTTTTCCTGTGACATACATGCTTGGGAAGTGAGTGAAACGTAGACTGGTGGATTCGGTTTGAATGAGCTACACTCAACAGGAAGACTCAAGATAGTGTGCTATTTTCAACAACTCAAAACCTATCGAAAACCTCTGGTAATTTCCTAGCCGTACGCAAACCAAAACCTCCATCTGCACCCCTTCCTAACCATTTTACTATTCTAGTAATTACTATGGTCAGTTCCGATCTAACTAAACAATAGACGTACAATTTCGTAGTCCTATAAGTATGGTACCCTGTCCATACAATCATCTCGCAAGCAAACATGAGAACTGTCTCGTTAATATTAACTGTCATATCACTTCTACTGTTAGTAATTGCTGACTTGCTTCCTCCAAGCCAAGATCCCTTCTATGTACCTCCAGATGGGTTTGAATCTGCGGAACTAGGAACGATCTTGAGATCCAGAAATGCACCATCCAAAATCAGATCTTTGATTGTGCCTGTTCAAATTAAAAGCGCAGTACAGTTGTTGGTGAGATCGGAAGATCACCTTGGAAATGCCAGTGCAATTGTAACGACCGTTTTGGAACCATACAATGCCGACCCTAAGAAATTGATCAGCATGCACATGGTTGACGACTCTGCGTCCAACGATTGTTCTCTTTCATACGAGCTTCAAGTGGATGCTCCAATTTTCAGTGCCTTGATAACCCAGGCAGAAATGCTAATTGCCCAGACGTATATGGACGATGGTTACTACGTTGTTTTGCCCGATCACGAAGGACAAAAGGGAGCCTTTTCTGTTGGGAAGATAGCAGGGCACTCGATTTTGGACTCCATCAGGGCCACTTTAGCCTCTGGCAACTTAACTGGAGTTGACCCGGAGGCTAAAATCGGGCTTATGGGGTACTCGGGCGGCGGAATGGCCACCGGGTGGGCCGCCGCCATGCAGCCTCTGTACGCTCCAGAATTGGAGGACAACATTCTAGGTGCTGTCTTGGGTGGCCCAGTCACAAACTTCACAGCAATGATTGAGAAAATTGATGGTACTTTCAGTGCTGGTTTGACTCCAATGGCTTTGCTTGGGTATGTGAATGCATACCCTGAGTTGGAGTCTGTTTTTGAAGAGTTCATTCCTGATATAACCAAGTTGCAGAAGTTCTTGAATGGAAGAGAATACTGTTTAGTTCCTTCGAGTCTCTACTACCTTGGTGACGGAAACTTCTTCACCGGTGAGGACAGGTACTTCGAGGATGGTTTCGGTTTCTTCCACACTTCACAAATGAAAAACTACGCCACTGACAGCACCTTGGCAAAGGATAAATCAGATTACATGCCCAAGGTCCCACTCTACATATACCACTCTGAAAACGATGAAATTGTTCCATTTGTGGATTCGAACAGAACTGTCACCAATTGGTGTGATTGGGGGATAGGCTCACTCGAGTACCACACCGACATGTTCAGCGAACACCTTACTGAATATGTCTTAGGGTCCGCGGGGGCTGTCAATTGGTTGCGTGGTAGATTTAATGGTAATGAACCGGTGAAAGGGTGCGTGAGATCCTCGACTTTCAGCAACTTGTTTAATCCAGGCGCACCTTCTACTTTTAAGGAATTCGTTGTTAATGCTTTCGACAGTATTCTCCAAGACCCAATAGGGCCTAATGTCACTAATCTGAGTTAGTGTATTGTTTATACTTTTTGCAGCCAATACCCAATCTGGATATTCAAAGTAGTATTAAAAATTGTACTGAATGAACCTTTTGGAAAGGCTCCAATAAACCCCAGTAAGTACAGTAGACCAGTGAACTAGAAGTTTTAACTGAGGCTCAAAACTAAGAGCCATACCAATACTTTAATTCCCCAAATGCCTAAACCTAATTTCGAATTAGTGAGAGCGTACGGCTGAAAATGCCTTCCTGCACTCCAAAACCGGTGCCTAGAATTCGTATTTTGTACCATAAGAAAAAGAATATGAGTTTACTTTCGTAAACTCATGATTGATATTGGGGGAGAATTTATTAACCAGTGCATGCGTTTTAGTTGCTGTTTAGGTAGTATATAACTTTCTAAATTTGTTGTCAATTTTAGTGCAATTCAGAATGTCAAACAACTTACTTTTTGGGGTTAGTCAAGTGAACGATTCCCATGACTTAGCAGCTTCACAGGAGTCATACCAGAAAGTATTGGCGTGGACAGTGCGCATTCGGAAATGAGGATTCTGGGTGGCTGATTCTGGGTGGCTGTGTATGGCTAAAGATGAAGTCTTCGTTAATATTGCCTCCAAAGATAACGGATTTGATGATACAATTGATAACAGCTTTCACTCACTGAATTAGGATCAACGAACGGTCCACCTGCAACATGAACAACTGACTTGAAAATCTAGCTCTATTTTCTGCTAGAGAACTGGCCTGCCACACACAACTCTGAATCTTAAATTGTTGGAGTGCAATTTTTTGGGTGCAAAATAACAAGCAAAACAAGAATTGAGAGGCGTCAGACCTCCTGGGTTAGTTGAGCTTCTTATTACCACTTCAATGCAGGTGTTTGTAACAGAACCTGGAAAGCAAGTCGTCATTTCATGGGTTATCAATAAAGTCTGCATTTTTGGCAAGATCTCCAATTTCTTTCTGCAGTCAAACAGACGTCTTGGCGTACCTCAAGTTAGACGAACTCGGCTCTTCAAACAACAATGGTGGTGTACAAATAACTTTAAATGATTTGCTGAACTGGTGTTCTAATACTTTTAAAATGAACTGGTGCTCGACTAAATTAGGACTCAGAATAACCCACAATTCCAACACTTAATCACAACATAAAGCATCCTCAAACCATTCCTCCCCTTCGCTTCAACTTTATCAGTCCTCCCTATAAAGTCTTGTGTCCAAGTTAGTGAGACGTATAACTTGTTTGTTTTTAATGAAGGAAAGCACAATTATCTAACAAACAAGTGACCATAGCTCTAAAAGCACAAACCTATCTAACTACCATGACCTCCCATCTAACAAGCTAATCAAAGACAACCTCACTGACTTCCCACCCAACCATATCCAATTTTAAAATTCTATGGTGTAATCCGTTCTGAAATCCGTACAATAGAATTCAAACTAGACGCCTTGAAAACAACTACAATCACAACCAGAGATACAAGCATATTTTAAAGTCGCTCTTTGACCAAAAGGAAATCTCTTCAGATTTGCTGTACAAAGTCCCAAATGTCCAAGCACGGCTACTAAAACTTTGTTGCTGAACGAAAACCAGCTCGCTTCACAAGAGATTAACATCTAAACTACTTCAACAGTGGAACCTTTGACCAATATCACCATTCTATCTTCTTCTGTATCCGCAAAGAATAGAGTTCCCTCGAGGTCGCTGAACTGAATGGCCAGGAAAAGCACCTTGTTTTCGTGTTTGGCAAGAACGGGAATAAGACTCCAAATCTTCTCGAACAATCCAAGCATGCCACTGATGGAGCGGTAACTTTCTTCGAGTTGGGTTCCTAAGAGGTTGATAAAGAAGGGTGTTTCGAAGTCCTGAGTTCCGCGAAACACGAAGTAGTCAGCACAAGCGTCGACTTCGGCCCACTGGCACCGACTCAAGGTGCTGGGCAACTCAAGCACCAGCCCATCCGGCTCCGTATCCACCTTCAACTCGGCCAAGTTAGGAAACGAATGGAAAGTGGAAGGTGTCAAGTGTGTGCTTAACATAACTAGCTTCTTCAAATTGGGAACAGTGTTGAAAGACAACAGCTCCGCATCAAGAACCTCGAGAGTCTCAAGTGATGGAGGTAGCTCCACTCGTTCAATTCCGTCAGCATACTTCAATTGGAAATACGTGATGTTGAGCTTGCTTATATCCAACACCAGGTCAACGTGGCCGTCTTCAACAGCCGAAATCTTTAAACATCGGAGCCCAGGAGGAAGGTATGAGTTGAGATCCCTCACCGAACGGGTGTTTAGTACCTTCAAGTTGAGCAACTCCGTTATGTTTGTGTCTTCAAGACTGGCAAAACAAGCGATATCGGCTCTCAATTCCTCCAACATGAGGGGGAACTTGAACCTGTCATTACCCTCCGGCAACTCGTATCCGTCTATCTTCTCCAAGATCAATTTGGTGAGTGAGGGAGGAAAGTTCATGTCTTTAGAGATGATATAGTGCGACCTATAATGCAGGTCTGGCTTGTACTGGTTGATCGAAAGCGACTTTAAAGTGGGAGGGAACTTGAAGTTGAAGGTACCCATGTATCCATGCTCTGGGTTCAACCCTGAATGGTCCTGTGGTGAGATACCTTGTGGCAATATTTGCATTTCTACGATGCTTACCTCCTCGAGCGAGTGAAAGTTTGCCAAATCCACCAAATCGGGTCTCGAGAACAAGCAGTGCTCTAACTCTAGCTTCTGGAGACCATTGAGATGCCCCAAAGTTGACAAACTGGTGATATACTGGTCAGAAAGGGTCAAATGTGTCACGCTTCGAGGAATTTCAAGCAGGGCCCACTGTTCAGCAGGATATATTCCAAACCCAGAAAGCCGCAAGTGGGTTAAATGTGGCGGAAATTGGGTGTACTCGATGTCGTCCACGAGCTCCATCTCGAGTTTGACCAAGGAGCTTGGCAAAAGCCTCAAGCTGGCCAACCTCGACTTGAGTTTTAATTCTTGGAGGTTTGGAGGAAGAGCGAAAGTTGTTGTTTCCAAAGAACGAACCTCGGCAGCCAACAACCAGTCTGGGAGCGATACAGCCATGTCGTCACCACTGATGTAGATATTGGTCGAGATCAAGTTCTGGAAATTGCAGAGGAAGTCCAAGTTCTCCCTGCCATTGAAGGTTGTGGTGTTCAAGTCGAACTCAATTCGTTCGAAAGCATTGACAAGATTGGGGTTCAAGTGGTGGAGAAGCATCAACGATCCGACGTCTGCCGTCTCCAACACTCGAGGACAATACCCAGTGTTGTTTCCTACGAAGAGAATCAACAACTTGGGATGCATTCGAACCAGGCCCTTCAGAAAGTCCAAGGTCGAATTCATATCTATCACTAACTTTTCATACTTGGTATTGATGTCAGGAAACCCACGTTTGGCGCTTGCCAACGTGTCTCTGGGCTCCATTCTGCTTCAAATTATCGAGGAAACGAAAGAATGGAAGGATATGTCTGGATTTATATCTGGATCGAGAGTCTACAGAAAGACGTTGGGGTTATTTTCAACCACTACACGTCTTTAAGTTACGTCATAGATATGGTGCCTTTTGAAGGCATAGTTATGCGTTCCTCCACCGTTTTACAGTCCAAAAACATCACGAATAAGCTTCTCGTAACTAATCCAAAATTAAATGTAGGTATGATCCCAAGGCATTTTAGCCAGTACCAGCACGAACAATTGGGCCGTGCAAATTTTGGCCACGTCCGACCGCAATTGCCAAGTGTACTAGCGCTAGCGTTCGCGAGTCACGAAACGTGTTTCTCTTCAGTCAGCTCTGAGAACAACTCTGCACAGCCTTGTGTCCTCACATGGCTAGGGCAAGGTGGTTGACCAAATCATTGACCCTGTTACAAATTTAGCACCTCTTGCTTCGTTTCTTGGGTGTTCTAGAGATCGTTAGCCAATATTATTGATGCCTGGAACCCTTCAATGGACTTCGAATACGGTTTTGAGTAAGTACGAGATGTTCCACAAATTTCCTAAAATGAGGTGTTATCACATCATGTTGCTGATGTCTGATAAGATTGAGTGCACCCCAGCGGCATTTGTTCTGTCAACTCTCCAATCGTGGCTGCAGATATGTTGAACGTACAACGCATTTGAAGACATTTCGTTCCCTATTTTCGTGAGCATGCTCCACAATTAACTCAATTCGTGAAACTCTCAATGGACTTGACATCCAAGCTGCCATTGAGTCTCGAAAACTCTCAATCCCTGAAAAATCCACTCCTGTCAACACTGCCACAGTCACACTTCAAGTTTGAGGAGGGGTTTTCCTGAGTCTTCAACAGTACCGAGAGTTCCAACACAGCACGGCACTTAAAGAACAAGGCATTGGGGCAACGGCATCGTTGAGCGAATAAAACATTAAGTTTGAGGAGACACTTACAGTGAACGTAATCATCGCTTAAAGCTTATTTCGCAAAATTGATGACTGCCTAGACCCTTCAACGTTTTTTTTGGTTCGCCATTTGCCTTGTGGGGTACAATCACAAAAGGTTCGTGTCGCGGGTTTGTAATTTTCCGGAGAAGCAGCATTTCCTTATGTCGAAGAATGGCATTTCGTTATCTTTCAGTTGGTGAGGTATTAATTGTGGGGAATACCAAAACTGAGAAATGTTTTAGGTTTGAGTGCAGGTATGGGGAAAGGTTTAGTTTGAACTTTGATCGTTGAGTGTGGAGCGGCGTTTGAACCGTAAACGTGAGGTGCGCGGCACTGATGCATGTGTGCCTTACTTGTTGTTGTAGAACAGTTGTGGTGAATTGAGTTTTTTCATTCTCTGCAGTCTGTTGAATTGAGATCCCTATGCAGTTTGTAGTTGTCAATTGAGTTCCCTTTACAGGTTGTTGCGATGAATTGAGTTCATTTTGAAGGTTGTTGCGGTTGAATAGAGTTCCCTTTACAGGTTGTTGCGGTTGAATAGAGTTCCCTTTACAGGTTGTTGTGGTTGAATTGAACTACCCCCCTTTACCATCCAGAATTGGTGGTGCTAGAATACCGATTAATGCGTGGCAGAATTGAGCTTTCATTTTCAATTCACCTTGATGTTGGAATTGAGTTCATCATTTACAGTCACTTCTTTCAATTCAGTTTGTAGCAGTTGGTGGAAATCAATTGAAGTCACTGAAGTTTCACTTTTCACCAAGATCTCGCAACGCTTGCAGAACCCGAAACGGAATAATTCAAGAAGCCTTTCAATTCTCGCGCACAAGAAATTTCCTTCAAACTGAAAGCTTAAATCATATTGGTGCAAAACCGGAAGTACATTGTTCAATCGAATGTGTTTTCACCCAACACTGTTCGTGTCACTGAGCCATCCATCAGCAGTCACCACTGATTTCGAACACATACAACCGATTTCCACTCACCCAAACACCCATTCGTATTGGTGATTTCTATCCAAAACCACGCTTAAATGAGGGCATAAGTGAACCACTATTTGTTTCTTTCGTTTTGATTGACGATTGTGAAGCTTTTGTTTGTCAAGGGGGAGGATTTCGTTCTTATGGTGTTTATTTGGATTGTATCCTAGGCTCCTTTTTTGGTTTTCGAATATTGCTTGATGTTCAATATTTAGACATTGATTTCTTTGATCGAGGCATTGATTGTGGAGAGAATTGCTTATTTGACTCGAATGTGGATAGGGATGATTCGGTAAAACTTTCTCGACATTTCGTTCTAGACTCTCCGAGTATTTTTGGGAGTACCCCATTTCTCGATCCAAATGGTCACTTTCTCGATCCAAATGGCCACTTTCACGATCCAAACAGCCCATTTGTCGATCATAACGACCCCGTTCTCGATCAGAGCGAACCATTTCTCTATCTTTTTCCTCTAAATGATCATTGCCATCCTCACTCTGTACCCAATCCTTCCTCCTTCGTGAACAGTTCTCACGGTCCCTCTCCATAAACTCCTCCACCAAACTCGCAACCAGCTCCAACCTCATCCTCATGCTCAACCCCCACCCAACCCTGAACACATACACACCCATCGGGAAACACTGGCACACGGCCAAAAGGGTTATATTCTCACCTACAGCAGAACTAGCGAGTCCCACGCACGCGAGACACACCCACTCGCACGCCAGCACCCGCGGCAACACGTCCTGCGAACCGTTGTGCCGGGTGGCACAGAACACAATGCCTGTGTGGAAACAATTGAGTGCGCACAATAAAACAATCAAGGACATTTGCGGTTTTCCAAACTGTAAACAGTGTTGATGGCGGTAGATTTGGATGGCTGCAAAAGTGTGCGTAAGGGATTATGTAAGCAATATACAAGAAAGTGCATAGAGTGGGAGACTGTATTTTTCCTAAATGCTGTTTCCATCCTTCAGCGTTCTAAAACTTGAGTGATGGTTCAGAGTTCTTACTATCTTGAGGGATGCTGACACTGGAACTAGGTGAAAGCGGCGACTTTAAAACATTCCCAAACCAGAATAATGCCTGTAAAAGCCATACACATCAAAACTCACTTCCCAAAGATATCCAATAATGAGCAGAGCATCTCAACTATTCGGCTAATTCACATTCAAATTTAACGAAACAGTTGAGCAAATCCAACAATTTCAACTTAACGTACAGCGCACAAAACCTGATAGAATGCCAATTAAACTTAAAGAACAAGAAGTACAGACGTCCAGACTTCTAGATGCATCTGAAACATATTCTATTTTCTGTTCTTCCAACTGTCTTTAACTATTTGTATTAACTAGGTATGTTAACTATATGTATGAACCATCTGTTCTAACTCTGTACTCATGCACATACTACTATTTATATTCGAGAAGTTTTTGGCACCACAAAGAAACAATGGAAGGCTTCTCTCCGACGCCGAACGGACTCAAAGCCGTCCATTCAGGGACTGGCGTTCATGAGAATTTAGAGGAGGTGGGTATAGAAGGAGGTGTATTATATTTGTATTAGGTAAACGTGTTTCCGAAATTACTTTAATCTTTTGGGACTAAATGTTCATATTTCTCTGCTTGATTTTCTTATGATTGCATTACTTTCATACGACTTTCACTACTTTAAATTCTGTTTAATTCTAATTCTGTTCAGTTCTAATTCTGTTCAGTTCTAATTCTGTTCAGTTCTAATTCTGTTCTTGTTCAGTTCTAATTCTGTTAATTCTGTTCAATTCTGTTCAATTCTGTTCAATTCTGTTCTAATTCAATTCTGTTCCCAATTCTATGTTCTCTTTAATCGTTCCTGAATCCTTTCCCTGCTGATCTCCGTTCCTCCTCTCCCACAAATTCTTTACCTATATCCACATTTCCATCACCTGATTCTTTATACCCTCTTCCTCTATATTCCACCTCAATATTGTCCTCCACCCAATCTCATTCTCCACTTCCCAACCTACAAATAATTCTCCCTACATTTTCACAAATATAATTTTTCCAACCACTTTTGCTACCATGACTCGTACCATCTTGCTCCGGTTATCAGACTCAGGGGCCCCCGTCAACAACGAGTCAGTGGCCAATGGTGTCTTGATCCTCCCGCCCCCACCCACACCCAAATCCAGCACTCCGTTGTTCGACTTGCACTTCCAGTTGGACGCCTCCGCCGCCGTCGCTAAGGACGGCGTCTTGCTCACCAACGTCCCGCCCTCCAGCGAAACAACTTTCGTCCGCGAAAAGCACTACGCCCACCCTATCGACTCGTGCTTCCACAGAGACATCACCTTGAAGGTCCCCATCCACAGACCTGGTGCCTACAACTACCAGATCCAGTACACTGACCGCAACGGCGAGACGAAAACGACAGAAAAGTACTATTTCAATGTTCCACCGCACTTGGCTATCGCAGACAAGTACGTGCCGTTCAACGCGCTCAACATCCAGTCGGTGGTGTCGAAATGGGTCGGCCCGTTGGACAACTGGGACGGCTTTTTCGCCGACGTCGCCCGCAAGGGGTACAACATGGTGCACTTTACGCCGTTGCAGCAGCGTGGTGAGTCCAACTCGCCGTACTCTATCTACGATCAGTTGCAGTTTGACACTACTGTTTTCAAGGACAATGATGAGGCGTCGGAAGCGATTTCTACGACAATGAAAAAACACAACTTGTTGTCGTTGACGGATATCGTGTGGAACCACACGGCCAACAACTCCGCGTGGATCCAGGACCACCCGGACGCGGGTTACAGTGCGGTAACCGCACCGCACTTGACCGCAGCCATCGAGTTAGATGCCAAATTGCTTGAGTTTTCGGCCCTGATGGACAAGTTGGGCTTCCCAACAAACATCAAAAGCGTGAGGGAAATCGAGGCGATTGTGCAGGAGGGTGTCCAGACTCATGTTATTGACAAGTTGAAGTTGTGGCAGTTTTATGTTTTTGACCGGGTTGCGTTGATTGAGGACGTGAAACAGGCGGCAGAGAAGGGTGAGAGTGCAAACTTGGATGTTCCTGAGTTGGGCAACTTAAAGGATATCGCTGCGTTTGTGTTGGCAAATGCTAACGTTAATGAAGGAGTTATCAAGGGCAAGCGTTTTGCCAACAAGTTGGTTCCTGCGCGTGTTTTGGCTGTTGTTCGCGCAGCATACAAAACGGACAACATTGACGACATTGCTGCTCGCGCTGGATCTGTCGTCGACGAAATCAACGCTCCGTTGTACGCCGAGTACGACGACGACATCAAGACCATCAAGTCGCAGTTGATCAACCGCATCAAGTTCATGCGTTTGGAGGAAAGCGGCCCTAAATTGGGGTTGGTCAACAAGAAAAACCCGCTCACCGAGCCGTACTTTTCGAGATTCACCGCGAATGGCACCGACTACGCGTTGGCCAACAACGGCTGGATCTGGGGCGGCAACCCGTTGGTCGACTTTGCCTCCAACAAGTCCAAAGCGTACCTCAGAAGAGAGGTCATCGTGTGGGGCGACTGTATCAAGTTGAGGTACGGCGCGAAACCCGAAGACTCGCCTTACTTGTGGGAGAGAATGATCTTGTACACCAAAATGTGCGCCAAGAACTTCAACGGGTTCCGTATCGACAACTGCCACTCGACTCCTCTTCATGTTGGTGAGCGTCTTTTGGATGCTGCCAGAACTGTTAACCCGAACTTGTATGTGGTGGCCGAGTTGTTTAGCGGTTCTGAAGAAATGGACAAGATCTTTGTCGAGCGTTTGGGCATCAACAGTTTGATCAGAGAGGCCATGCAAGCGTGGAACGTGGCGGAATTGTCGCGTTTGGTGCACAAGCACGGTGGAAGACCCATTGGTTCCTTCACCTGGTTGCCGTTGGATGCGTTCTCATACCCGGCCACGAAGGAGCCCACCCACACCGGAAAGCACTCGCAGTTGGCAATTCCAACCGTGTTGACCAACCAGGCCCCTCACGCCTTGTTTATGGACTGCACCCACGACAATGAAACACCAGCTCAGAAACGTACCGTTGAGGACACCTTGCCGAATGCAGCTCTCGTTGCGTTTTGCTCCTCTGCCATCGGGTCTGTTTTCGGCTACGATGAAATCTACCCTAAATTGCTCGATGTCGTTAACGAAACACGCAAGTACACTCATCCTTCAGGTATTAGTGCCATCAAGGCCAAGTTGCACGCCATCAGACAAAACTTAGCCGACGAAACGGAGGATATCTTGAACGACCAGGAAATGTACATCCACCACGAAGACCAGTATATCACCATTCAGAGATATAATGCCACCACCGGAAAGGGTTGGTTTTTGATTGCACGCTCAAAGTTCCACCATTACGAACCTGGTCAAGTTTTGAAGCCTTGTGTTTTGAACGGAACCCAAGTGAAGCACGAATTCAGCTACAGGTTGGAGGTTTCGGGCGAATACAAGCCCAGCGACGAACTTTTGAACGGCATTCCAACCAAATTGGTCGAACTTGACGCTCCGCACATTGAGTTTGACGGCAACGAGTCGGTGATCCAGGTGGACGAGCTGTTTGTCGCAGGGTCGATTTCCGTCTTCTCCACTGAAATCCCAGAGGCAAACAGATCGTTGGACGAGTTCATCGGTAAGGGTGCCCTTGAAGCCACACTCGACTTGGACTTGTACGACTTGAACGCAGTCCTCTACAGGTGTGAAGCTGAAGAACGTGATGCCAGTGGTGGTGCTGAAGGTGTTTATACCATCCCAGGCTACGGTCCGTTGGTGTACGCCGGTTTAGAAGGCTGGAACTTTGCTTTACGTGAAGTCATCTGGCAAAACAACTTGGGTTCTGCCATCGCAGACCACTTGAGAGAAGGGTCCTGGGCGTTGGACTACATTGTCCGTAGATTGGACAAATTTGCAGGCAAGCCTGGTGTCAAGAAGTTCCAGAACTGGCTTGCAGAGCGTGTTGAGGCCATCAAGAAGGTGCCATACTTTTTGAGACCTCACTACTTTGCCTTGTTGATCGGTATTGCTTACGAGTGTGCGCGTTTCAGAGCATTGAGGCAGTTCACCACGCCTATCCAACAAGGTACAAACTTTGTGCAGCGTCTTGCGTTGACTTCGGTTCAGATGGTAGCTCCAATGAAAAACACCAGTTTGGTTGCCTTTGATCAGGTTCCTGTTCTTGCCGCTGGGTTGCCTCATTTCAGTTACGACTACATGAGAGCTTGGGGAAGAGACGTTTTCATTTCATTTAGAGGTCTTTTAATTGTTCCTGGCCGTTTTGAAGACGCCAAGCGCCATATTTTGGGCTTTGCACAGACGTTGAAACACGGTCTCATTCCAAACTTGCTTGACGCAGGTAGAAACCCACGTTACAACGCGAGAGACGCAGCCTGGTTCTTTGTTGAGGCTGTCCAAGAGTACACTAAACGTGCTCCAAACGGTCTCGCAATTTTGGACGAAAAGGTCAAAAGACGTTTCCCATTAGACGATACATATGTTACTTACGATTCGCCTGAGGCCTTCTCGTACGAAAGCTCTATTAGAGAGGTGCTTTACGAGATTTTGGCACGCCATGCCCGTGGTATCAGCTACCGCGAAGCCAACGCAGGTCCTAATTTGGACTCGCAAATGACCGACCAGGGTTTCAACGTCACCGTTGGTGTAGACTGGGACACTGGGTTGATCCATGGTGGTTCCCAGTACAACTGTGGTACCTGGATGGACAAGATGGGTGAAAGTGCTAGAGCAGGCTCAAAGGGTGTGCCTGGTACCCCTAGAGATGGTGCTGCCGTTGAAATCCAAGGTTTGCTCAAGAGTTTGTTGAGATTTGTGCTTGAGTTGAACTCCCAAGGGAAGTTTGACTACACCACTGTCACCAAGCCAGACGGATCCAAGATAACTTTGAAGGAGTGGAACGATTTGGTTCAGGCCAACTTTGAAAAGCACTTTTACATCCCTTTGGATAGTAAGGACGACCACAAGTATGCAGTGGACCCTACCATTATCAACAGAAGAGGTGTCTACAAGGACTTGTACAAATCTGGTAAACCTTATGAGGACTACCAGTTGAGACCAAACTTTGCCATTGCCATGAGCGTCGCGCCTGAGTTGTTCAAGGTTGAGCATGCTGTTTCTGCCATTGACTTGGCCGATGAGGTCATCCGTGGTCCAGTTGGCATGAGAACGTTGGACCCACTGGACTTCAACTACAGACCGTACTACATCAACAGCGAAGACAGCGACGATTTCGCCACCGCAAAGGGCCGCAACTACCACCAGGGACCAGAGTGGGTCTGGTGCACCGGATACTTTTTGCGTGCCTTCCTCAATTTTAAGCGTTTGGAGCAGGAGCACATTAGCAGCGGCGACTCCAACGTGAGCGACCAGGAGGTGCCTCTGTTTGACATTTTGAGTGCGTTGAACGACCGTTTGACGGGCCACATGAGCTGGATCCGCGAGTCTCCGTGGGCCGGCTTGACGGAGTTGTCGAACAAGGACGGCCAGATCTGCAATGATCTGAGTCCTACGCAGGCATGGCTGTCGAGTTGTTTGTTGGATTTGTACTACGACTTGTGGACGAACAAGAAGTATGCTGAGAGAAGTGTAAAGATTTAGATTAGATATTATGTGGATACACGAATAAACTATAGTGATTTGGAAGCGAGTAGCGAATTTATCAACCTTACAAGGAAAGAATCTCCAGAGAAGTATGGATTCTTTCGAATGGTCAGTCACATTATACTTTACTTAAATCTGAGATATGTTAGAAAACAATTTTTGAGCATCCCAGTCAAACTAATATAGAATTTCGTGTAACAAGTTTGCGGGATAAGACACACCCAAAGATGAAAAGATGAGAAGTGAGGAGTTTTGAATATTAATCATTCTGTTCGCTATATAACAGATTATGAGTTGGAGTAACGAAGTTCTACTTCAAGTTCCTACACCCACGAAAATTGATTTAACGGTCATTAGCTTGCTGTTAATCATATGTTGAAGTAGAACAGATTGTAGAAGGTAGTATGTAAATGAAATATGAGGTTCAACTTGTTTTCCGATTTGTGAATGTATCGTGAGACATTGAGATATATTCGGGACTGCTTCAATTGAGGATACTTTAGAAGAATTCATTCCTATTTTCACTTCAAGAAGCAAAGTTAACTTGCCCGTAAAGATCCCTACTGAATTGAAGAAATATCTCTCAGCCTGGCCAGAGAGTCTTTTTAAGAGTCTCAAAGAAATCAGTTAGCAAACTCCGGTTATCTTAGAGGTTTCGAGTTTAAGAATTTAGTAAGTCGCAATTAACTAATTGGAAATGTTGAAATATATATATGTTTTACAATTGGTTTGAGAGGAACGGGGTACTAGGAGTAGTGTAAGTTGAAGATGTATTCAAGTTTGAGGATTTCAAATCTGAAAACCGGATAATAGGTTAAAGATAGGTTACTAGATATTAACCATACTCGTTCTTAATATTGGAGCTCGAGGAAGGGCGACTTTGCGTGAGGTAAATATTGGGACAAAGCTAGATCTTAGACTTTCAATTTTTGACTCACCATTCGATTAAAAGACAATCCTCGATGATCAGCAATACAATAGAGCACTCACCTTAGAGTTCATCATTCAAAATACACTACAATATATAAAGCGAACATTTTAAAGTCACTCTTAATCTGACACACTCATTTGCGTAAACTACCCACCGAACCTTTTGCAGCCTAATTATTCAGTCCAAAATCTGACAGAAACATCAGATGCTCATCAACACTCGAAATCAAAACTCGAATTAACCTCCCAATCATCCAATCTAAACCTCCTAATCTTCTCCCAATCTAAACATCGCAGTCACCCAAATTCCATATTCACAAACCAAAGATCAGAAAACTTTTCATCCTTATCAAGACTTTTGTGTCAAAACGCATCCAATATCCAATCTAATCCATGGCCATATTCATCGAACCAACCGAATACTATAACCCAACACACTCGTTCCTTTCTCCCAACCCCACTCACCCCGGCCCTCGTCGACAAATATAACAGTACCCACGGAAATACTGCTAGTGAAATTGGCCATGTGAAAACAGTCCAGTAAGTACCAGCCTATTCTCCCATGCTCTATCTGTACAAGCCAATACTACACCCACAACCACCTCCAACTGATGATCCACTCTCCTCCCACCCATCTCTACCCATAAATCACCTTCATAACTATATTGCGCTACCAATGGAAAGCGAACCCCAACGCGCATCCAAAATCGGATCTGGTATGCCGTTTTCTCTTTTCGTGGGGAACTATAAAGAGCCCAGAGTTCCCATTCTCCACCACCAACAAAATGTTGTCCAGAGTCGTGAGAAACCAGAGAACTGCGTTCCGTGCGGCGCTCAGAGCGCTGTCTACGGTTACATTAACTTCGACCACCACTTCGTACCCCACCAGTCACACCACTGGCTTGACAGAACCGTACACCACGCCCAGCTTCTTCAACAACCAGTTGATCAAGTCGGAATCCGACGTGTGGTACGATGTCCACGACCCCGCCACCAACAACGTGGTCGCCAGGGTCCCCCAGTCCACCCCCCAGGAGTTGGAAAACGCCATCGCCAGCGCCGAAAAAGCATTCCCGGTGTGGAAAGAGTACTCCGTCATCAAAAGACAGGGAATAGCGTTCAAGTTTGTGCAGTTGTTGCGCGAAAATATGAACAGAATCGCGGGAGTGATTGTGTTGGAGCAGGGAAAAACGTTCAACGACGCGATCGGAGACGTCACGAGGGGCTTGCAGGTGGCCGAGGCCGCGTGCAACATCACCAACGACTTGAAGGGGGAGACATTGGAGGTTGCTACGGATATGGAGACCAAGATGATTAGGGAACCGCTTGGCGTGGTGGCGTCCATCTGCCCATTTAACTTTCCTGCGATGGTTCCGTTGTGGTCGTTGCCGTTGATATTGGTGACAGGAAACACTGCGGTTATTAAGCCTTCCGAACGTGTTCCTGGTGCGGCCATGATTATCGCAGATTTGGCAGCACAGGCTGGTGTGCCTGCTGGTGTGCTCAACATTGTTCATGGTAAGCACGATACTGTGACGACGTTGGTGGAGGACCCCAGAATCAAGGCATTGACCTTTGTTGGTGGAGACAAGGCTGGCCAGTACATTTATGAGAGAGGAAGTGCGTTGGGCAAGCGTGTTCAGTCGAACATGGGTGCGAAAAACCACTTGGTGGTGTTGCCGGACGCAGACAAGGCGCAGTTTGTCAACGCGCTCAACGGTGCTGCGTTTGGTGCTGCTGGACAGAGGTGTATGGCGATTTCGGTGTTGGTGACGGTCGGAAAGACCAAAGAGTGGGTTGCGGAAGTGATCCAGGACGCCACCAGCTTGAAGGTTGGGTCTGGGTTTGACCTGGCGTCGGATTTGGGGCCGTTGATCAGCCCGGAGGCCTTGGCCAAGGCCAAGGAGATTGTGGCTGACTCCGTTGCGGCCGGCGCGACCCTTGCCTTGGACGGCACTGGCTTCTCCCACCCGGACGAGAAGTTTGCCAAGGGCAACTTCTTGGGGCCCACCGTCTTGACCAACGTCAAACCAGGTCAGCGTGTCTACGACGAGGAGGTGTTTGCGCCTGTTTTGGCCGTCGTGAACGTCGACACCTTGGATGAGGCTATCCAGTTGGTTAACTCAAACAAGTACGGTAACGGTGTTTCGCTCTTCACTTCCTCCGGGGCCTCTGCCCAGTACTTTAACAAGAACATTGATGTTGGTCAGGTTGGTATCAACGTTCCTATTCCCGTTCCGTTGCCAATGTTCTCCTTCACCGGTTCGAGAGGTTCGTTCTTGGGTAACTTGAACTTTTATGGTAAGGCTGGTATTACTTTCTTGACCAAGCCAAAGACGATTACGACTGCGTGGAGGGAGAGTACTATTAGTGGGGAGGTTTTGAAGCCATCTACTTCTATGCCATTGCAACAGTGATTTGAAACTTAATAGGGTTGTTTCATCAAAGTAGTAAATTGAATGGTTTAGTAGCACTTTAATAACATGGAGCTTACTACATTTCTTCTCATTGTAAATTCTGAATTTATTTCAAATTACGTTCAAGTAATGTCTAAGAACGTTTGTTGTATATTTATCTAGAACAATTGAGTCCCAAATGTGAAGTTGTCACTTTCACCCAGATGATCATCCAGCTTTGACTGAATTTTGATGCTTACTCAATTTGGTTTTTTTGGCTGCGAATTTTATTTGGGTGCAAAAAATTTTGCAGCCTAAATGCAGCTGAAAATGAGGCTAAGGGCTAGTAGTGGTCCTTTAGGACCATCATAGCTAGGCACCAATACCACCTAACGATCAATGAGCTACTATAAAGTCAAGATATGGACTACCATCATACCCAGAACGACCATCTTACCGATGTATTCAGTTGAATAAGTGTCCAATTGTATCTGCCTGAGCAGAAGAGCCTGAGGTATCTGGTGTTTCCAGGTTAGGAGAACTAAACTCCTCTGCAGCGGATCTTCATGATCTACCCTTGATGTCAACTGCTTATTAATTGTTGAGGAGAGATTACTAATACTATGTAGAAATATTACCTAGAAAAATCGCTACTATTCTTCCTCTGATCCTCCAATATCCTAGGACATTTCCGTCCATATTTACTCTGCGACAACTGACCAATAGGAAAATTTCAATCCGTACAAGAGAGCGTTAACATCGATGTTAGGACACATAGTTCCTCTTCAGGATCTACCTGGGAATAACAGAGATTATCAAGTTGCTATGAATTGATACACCTTGACAAAAAAACTACATCTTAAGTGTAAACCTCATCTTATCATCAACTACGAATCTAGTCCCTCCAAAAGTGATAGCTTAAGGCCCGCAAAAGGGTCAAATATCCAACAATTAGCTCTTTAGTTAATGGAGATAGTTAAGTTGTCTGATCTTAAATATTCTACCTATTCTGGAATTAACAGAATAAGGTGTATCGTATTACCCACAGCAAGAACTCCTTTATCAGCATATGGCTGTGAAGCACTTCCTTGAAGAGATACTTCCAGTCAGATCAAAAAAAAGGTATGGTCAAAAATAGTGAAGGATGCGGGGTTCGAACCCGCGCGGACACAGTCCAGCAGATCTTAAGTCTGCCGCCTTAGACCACTCGGCCAACCCTCCAATTTCTTGCACCCTTTTTGGGACCTGATTGTTGTGTCATAATATGATGTTCGGCTTTTCAAGCCGTTCACAATAGCTAACTTACTTTACCCTTCGACACAAACTCTCGGACTCTTTTCAAACCTAATCAAGTACCTCGAATTTTTAGTACAGTTCATTGAAATTCGACGGCCTATCGTTGAAGAGGCATTCTCCTTAGGAGCGGTTCCTCCACCGGTTTCTCCACATAACTTTACTTCCGAGGTGTTTATTTCAAACTATCACAACTGATTAACCTATCACGGGGGTTTTAGTGGGTATTGCATCTCACGGTGCTGAGTCCCACACTACGTCCATAAATGGATTTCCTCCTCCCATATATAACAAAAACCATCAAAACCTTTATAACTCTTTAACTAAATACACAACTATATGGTAAAAAAAATTTTTTTTTGGTGTCAATTCAGGCTGGATCACCACGGAAGTCAACCATGATCCGAATCCAATTGAAATCAGACATAAATATGGTGAAAAAAAGCATAATACTTTGGCTTCCCCTCAAAAAAAGTAGCTTAACTTATAAAAATTGTTCGACAGCGCTCGCCCACCATTTCATGGCTCCAAACATAGGCTCCAGATAACTGGATTTGGTAATGTTGAGCCAATAGCTCACCAACAGCCTCGTGTTTTCTTAAGAGCAAAGCATCGAACTCCAGTCTTCACGAAAAAGGTAAATCAACCCTAAGTGCAGTGGAGTCGCCAGTGCACCAACCATAATCAAATGGGCTTCTAAATCAAACATTAGGTAACATTTCCACAGACTCTCTCCATAGGTCGAGTCCCTCCTTTCTTGAAAACTTCACCACTGATAAAACGTCAACCGAGTCTTGAATACCCTAATGTACCTAACTACCATATAACCTTTTTAGTCACCCTAGAAACCACCGGATTATTCAATAAAGTTAAGGTTAGCAAGCTCACAGAAATATCAAAACTAATTTGCAGCCATTGGTAGCTTACGTAATATTGCTTTTCCATCTCGACTACTTGCACAACCTCTCCTTGCTAAATCTGAGACATACCAACCTGTATCATTCTCACAACCTGTTGTGATGAGTTTCGAATTTCTATTTTCCAAGAATACTTAAAAGCTTGTTCTTTCCCCACAATTTCGCATACTCTACTTAAACATTTTTCTACACTTGAACAGACTTCTATATTTATTTTTGATTACAAACTACACCAGGGTATTGCTCAGCAGCGTAGGTCCAAGAGGGTCTTGAAGGACACCCTTCTCTAACACCGAAAGCACGTCCATAAAAGTGTCGTACGCACCCGGATAGAGGAGATTGTTTGATCTAAACTCTTTTTGACAGCCCTTAACTGTCTCGTTACCAGCAAATCTCCCGTTAATCCAGTGGAAAGCAGCAGGTGCACCAGTCACGTATTCGGTAATGTGTTCGTTGAGGAAATCGTAGTTGAACTCAAAAGACTTGATCCCAAAATCACACCAGTTGTTGTACGCCTTTTCCACCGCAACAAATGGAGCAACTTCGTCAAGCTGAGAGTGGAACAAGAACAACGGAATTTGAGGTATCTCCGAGTTGTTGTTCAACGCTAAGGTGTTTGCGTCAATGATTGCCTTAGCTTCAGGAATTTGGAATAACTGAAAGCCATCGTCGAAAAACCTGTCGTCGCCAGTGTAAAAGTCTTCAAACAAGTAGTCGAGAACTGTAGGAACAAGACACTCGCTGCTTGCCCACTGGAACTTGCTCAACTTTTCTTCGTTTGATATTTGGCCCTCCAAGATGGGCTTCATGTATGGGTATGCATTGATGATACCGTTCAAACCGGCTGCGCTTAAACCTGCAAAAATGCCTCCGTCAACAGACTCGGTGACAGCACTGATGTTGGGAACAAATCCTCCAAAAGCAGCTCCAATCAAGTTCTTTTCCAAGTCTGGAGCGTAGTTTGGCTGCAACGCAGCAGCCCACCCGGTAGCAAGAGACCCTCCAGAGTACCCGAACATGACAACTTCAGCATCGGAGCTGATGCCTGTCAACTTCCCTGAGTTTAAAGTCGCAGTTATCGAATCCAAGACAGAGCGACCCGCAATTCTTCCCACGGTGAAGGCTCCGGTGAGTCCTTCGTAGTCTGGTGTGTTAATGTAATAGCCCTGGTTCAACAAGTACTGGATGTAGAGCACCTCAGCTTGCGTAGCCAAAGTGTCAAAAATAGGTGCGGCTGTAGAAATACCATACGAAATAGCACAGTTTACAGCAGGCGCATCTTCTGCTATTTGATAACTCACAACCTTCTCAGGGTCAGCATTGAAGGGCTCAATGATAGTAGAAACAATAACCGAAGCGTTGCCGTACTGGTCCGTAGATCTAACCAAGATTTGGTAGGTGTCCTTGACTTGGACTGGAACAATAACGGACCTCAACTTGGAAGGAATTTTTCTTGTTTTGAGGATAGTTCCCGGGGCAGCAGATTCGAATCCTGGGGGTGCTGAGTAGAAGGGGTCCTGACTGGGTGGCAAGTCCTGCGCGTCAGTAGATGCCACGGCAGATGCTAATGGACCAGCACCCACAGATGATGCCAAAGACGATGCCAGGGACAACGCCCGAGAAACGCTTGCAGAGCTAGCAGAGCTAGACAAATCTAATGGCGCAGCGTTCGTGCCTGGCAACGTCAGTACTACTGTGAGCAACCCCAAAATAAAAGTCCAGGTTCTCATCGCTTTTGTTTCTTGGACCCTAGATTTTAGCGGTTTCTTTGGTATTTATATTTTGCCTCTCTGTTGTGAAATACATACAGGCGTATGTCCCTGCGTGGATTGTCAATGCTTCGAAAGCTGCTTGTCAACAACCGAAACCAATAACCAAAACGTAAAAGGGTTCTTTGGTTGCAAAATTTTGCACTGCTTGCATACTTTTCCGAATTAGGGAATTTTTATTGGAGTTCGAAGCCTAACTTGTCGATAATTGTTGCATTGCACGGCTTGGAACGAATCGCAAAGCTTGATCTGCTTGAACTTACATGGTCAAGCATACCTTGCGGAGATCGACACCTAAGCGCGCTTGAGCAGTTTGCTGGAGCTTTTTCAGCAGCCACCCCCGCACTTCTTCACTAAAACTTCCCCAGAAAAACTTCAACGTTGGAACTGGGGTGAAGAGAACCAGAAAGGCTCACCTCCAACATTTGGTGGAGGAATTATGAGCCTATTATTCATAAGCTTTGTGTGACAGTATACTTTTCTGGGACACTGTAAGTGTTGGCATAGCTCCGAGTTATGAAGGCTTCTCTTGCTTCGGTACCCGCGGAAACACTTTGATTTCGTGGGTGAAGTTCAGAAGAACCGAGCTAGGTGTTCTATTTTAGGCGATGGTTTCGCTGAAACCTCGGTCAGTGACGTTCAAATCCTCACTTTATGTGCGATTTGGATTGCGAATTTCAACTTGGTGTGTCACCACGTAGTGCTTTCTAATACAAGCTTGATTTGCGGCAAAAAGACGCTCAACCTCTCGAATGCCTTCCAGAATAAATTGTTCACACCGCATGTGAACCAGTTTTTAAGGTGGACCAAAAAGTTGAAGCGATTTTGTGTATATGTAGGTATGCATGGACCGGAAGGATAACAATAAACTGATAAGGAACGGAAGGGATACTCTTGTTTCGAAAGTGGGAGGAGCAATGCTGCCAGAGAAAGTTACTGTATTAGTCTGAGTCGGATGTACTTCTTTTCTTTGGAATAATTTGGCTGCGAATGAGAGGCTTCAATTTGCAAAAACTAGGGGTGTGGCTGAAGAGGTTGCAAAATTCAATGAAAATACGAAGGGTGGAGAAAGCTGTGAATTTGGTGATCTTGGCAGAACTTTCGAGTTGACGGTCGATGTTGAAAGCAACAATACTCCATTGTAGAGGAACATGTATAAGAAGGCTTTAAGACACCCCCATTTCATTATTGAAGTAAAAACACCCCAATAAGTGATGGAAGAATAACCGGGGTAGGTTTTTTTTTATTGTGAGCCGCGGATGACGAAGTGTTCTGGGGTACGAAGTTCCTTGTCCAGAGAGTAGTTCAAGAATGCTGAGAAAAATGTTACTGTAAGTAGTAGCGAATCTAAGTGCCTAAAATAATGAAGGCATTTTTGACATTTGAAGTTTTATTTAAAATAGCAAATTAGCCATAGAGGTTATATTTGCATCGCTTGGAACTTCATATTCCTTTTTATTTTGTTTTTACAACCTCTTTTGTCGATTTTAAACTGGGCAAACCAAAGTAGGATAACACTTCCATTTACTGATTGTCTCCATACTTTGTAATTCCCCTCTTTTGAATCGGCTCAAGAGTTTGAGAACCACGGTCGTGATTTTCTCTATCAAAATGAGACTCTTTGGAGTAGTTGGCCATCTTTAATTATACAAAATTGAACCCTAGAGAGAAGGGACTGTGCTACTCCATTTCCAAGATCTAAGAACAGGAGTGATTTTTCACTTTCATTGACGCTTTTTCTTAAGTAGAGCTGGGTAGGGTTGCATACTTGTTAAGTTCGGTGAATTACTGGCGAACATAGGAAGAATTTCTAGGCTGGAAATACTTCAGAGTTGTTTCAAAGGGCTATTTGATAGTTGGCTGTACACTCACCAGTGAATTTTACACTCAAAAAAAGTGATTCCGCCCAGGATCGAACTGGGGACGTTCTGCGTGTTAAGCAGATGCCATAACCAACTAGACCACGCAACCATTTTCTGGTGAAAAGTTATTTATACTTTATAACCTGATCACATTTTGGAAAAAGAGAAAATTCTTTTCTCCGAATAATTATTTAAATATAGAAGTATATGGTAATAAAAAAGAAACATATAAACGGATTTCCTTTTCCCATATAACTAAGTACACATCTATATGGTAAATATATATATAAAACAAAAACTATCAAAACCTTTATAACTAAGTACACAACTATATGGTAAATATATATATATACAAAAACTATCAAAACCTTTATAACTAAGTACACAACTATATGGTAAAAAAAATACACTACCATAAGTTATAAAAAGTAGATGATTCAAGGAATAAAGTGAAACCCATATTTTATCCAATGTGTTGTTCTATTTCCACCGGATATACTCCATATCTTCTCCCAGATGACTGTCGAACAATTGGTCGATTCACAGATCGACACAATTTCACATAAGTCCGTTGAGACTCCTATTTGGTAATTCTCAACAGGGAGCGATTTACACATCCTACATGGTGAACAACAACTCCGAACCGATCATACTCCGCTTCCTCAAACCTACATTCTCCGCTTGCAGATCCAATTCTTGCATTGTAGCTTATAGTCATGGAAGATAGAAATGAATTGATTTGCGTGACAATAAGTAATATTATCAAGACATCCTCATTAAAAACCATGATTCGCTGATTTATAGCTACAGCAAACATTGAAAAAAAAATTGACAAGGAGGAGGAAGGCGTTCCAGTATTAAGGGTGTTGTTTCTTCATGCAGTTTAAGTTATCCTTAAATTAGAATTGAACGTCAAACAGAGAACTAGGATTGTACCTTCTGAATATATTTTAGTCTATGTTTTCTACCCATTCCTCTTTCCACGTCATGTATCTGAAAAAATAAGGTTGGGGTATTGCTAAATGAGTTTATTATATCCCCGTGGAAACACAATTACTTCAAGTCTTATCAGGAAGAGGTTAACAAAACTTTTTTTTTTTTTTACATTTTTGATATGATTGTGGGAATAATGCACAAGTCAAGAATCATGGATATTCCCAAGGGGGAAACTTTCCGCTCAATCCATAAAATCAGAGCTCTTTTGCTAGATAAAAGGCTGCTGGTGGAACTTGACGAACACCACAAGTACGCATAATACTGAGAGAACTTGATTCACAGTGTTACTCACACTCTTTTGGTTCGGATTTCGTACAATTCACAAAACATCAGAAACTATAATGCATCTGCCAGATACGCATTAATCCGAAATATACGCCGTATTGATGCGTATTCTGAAGATTACTCAGAATACGGTTAGGTAGGCTCACATTTTAAAAGAGATAATAAGTGGTTTAAATCCTGATCCCTTAGGCAACATATAATGTACGGTATGTTAACTAACAACTCTCTTACCGCTTTAAACAAAATCTCACCCATTCAATCTGAGTTGTGTAGTTTGAATGACTTGATCTAAATTTAGTGTATGGTTCGATATGCTCAAACTAGTTTAAAGACAGCATGAATTTTAAATGACATTAGCTCATGAAAGTTGTAAAGCAGTCGAAGTGAACTCAAAAACAACGCATTCTTGTTGAGGAGAAGGTACGGAATTTTGATACCTGAATTCGTTTGTGTTATTATGTCAAGGCTGTCAATTGGATCAAAGTCAAAAATTTGACTGGAAAATTCGACGGTAAAGAAGAACAACAAAAGAAGCGTATTCTAAGATCTATTCTACTCTGAGTATGAATAGGAAGAGGCTGTATTCCTAGGTAGTGGGAATTGTTCCTGCTCTCCCCACTTAAACCAAATTATTAGGCGAGTAACAAAAGCTGGTAACTCTACGTTTACCCCGGAGCCGATTGTATTATATATTGCCGTGTGATTGAATGGATTGATCTTAAAAGTGTTTGCTACTGTTCGATAAATAGCTGTAATTCAGTGTTACACACTTTCAAACAGGTGGAAGATAGCCAATGTCACCCTTCGACAGACATCTTTGCAATAATTGATCTCAGTAGTTCGAAATAAGGTTTCTGAAAGTTAATCTTAAAAGGAAATCAACCAATAATCTAACACTACAATCGTGTTACTGTGCACATAAGCATAATGTACCCACATTTCTGCGGTGCTTGCATCTTTCAAAACTGAACTAATAAACTCAGACTCCCTAATCCACGTTTGTCGATATGCCAACGATAAGAGAAACATCTGCTAGTTGTAGTGGGGCCTTTTTTTTTAAGTATACCATTCAGTCAAACTAAAATTGAATATAAAAAGGCGAACGATTACCACGAATATCGACAAACATTTCATCATCATGAGATTCTTTAACGCTATTCTCCTTCCCGCTATTTTTGCTACAACAGCAACTTGTCTTCCTACTTCTGCAGACGCTCCTGACTCTATTGGTTGGTTTTCATGTTTCAAAGACCAAAATGGGTACCAGTGTGGTGTGTCTGTTGGAAGCAAAGGCGACTCTCGCAGCTATGTTCCTACGTCCGTGTACAACATGGAAAATATTTTCTCTCTGGGTTTGATGAAGCGCGACCAGATTGATGAGAAGGGCAGTAAGCTTGTTGCACGTTGTCCCACCTATGCATTATGCCTGTGCATTGGCTTTGGACTTCACAATTGTGACTTGGTTATTCCTAACAAGGAAGTTAACGGTACCACTTATTCGTTGATCACTACCGCGGAGAATTTTCTCGACAAGGATACTCACGTAAGTAAGCGTTGTGTTGGTCTGATGTGCAAATGCAGTCCAGTTGGTTATGGATTTGTTGGTTGCGTTGATTAAAGAAGATAGCTGCAATAAAAGATAATAGCTGCGAAAAAAAAGAAAAAAATGCAAACAAAGAAAAAAAAATTAGTGGGGTTTTAGGTGATTTTCACTTTCCTCCATTCAGGTAAACTTTTAGTTCTTAAAGTATTTGAATGAAACGAATTACTTGAGAAGATTGTATGTGTGTTAAAGAGTCATTGAGAGTGAGATGTATGCCCTAACTAATGCGAGGGCACCACAACCAATGGTTATTCTAAAGGAAGCTTTGAATCTACGGCTACTAGGTATATTAGTTGTAGTTTCTCAACGAAAACACACAGCTCAGCACCTATTCTATATATCTCTTTCTACATTTTTTTTCCTTCTCACTATTGCGGGATATTCAAACTTCTATTTTTGATACTGAATGCGTACATCTGATCCAAATCTCACATATTTACAAGGAAGATGGAAAACTGAAGAGTAGTACAAGGCGCTAAGCTACTGAATAGGTGACACCTATATACCTAACAGATAACATGCGGTCAAGGTGTATCAGGAAGCAACTACTCCCTGATAACACCTTGAGGAACTCTGATATTTGCCAGATAAATTCTAACCAGGATTTATCCGCAAAACACCCATAGAAATATTTGACCGCTCTTTTGTGACCACAAGGAAACTGGACAATGCTGCCAGAGTTCTTATTGGTCAGGAGTCCAGAGTAAATAAGGACGTAAAAGCCCTGGGATACTGAGAGAACCGAGAGAAATCTATGCGGTAATCCTACACAACGATGGCTTTTTCGCCATTACTTTTCCACAAAGTAACATACTAAACACACAAAAAGCTAAGCAGATTGCTCTTATAAACTAAAACCGTTAAACGAGGTATATGCGGCAGTATTCCTTGAAAAATCTAGACAAGCTTGCACAGATCCAGTTCCCACTGATCAAATTATCTTATTTCAGAAACGCCCTTTAAAATGGAATGGCTGCAAATCCTTTTCCAATTCAAGTTTTGATTATTCGAGGAACAAACATAAACCCAAATTACGCCCAAAGTGTTGTACTGCTTTCACCAGATGAAAATTTAATCTTCTACCAGATGACCAAGGAACAATTGTGTTTATGTAACTCCACCTGATTCTAGAAAGGCTTTTGGAGCTCCAAATAACAATGGATTTCACTTCTCACTGAAAACACCAACTCCGAACCGAACCCGCTCCGATTCCCCTAACCTACAGTCTCCGTCTGGAGGTACCGACCTTGTATTGAAATTCATTGACATGGATGATGAATACGAGTTGTTGAGTGATCGGAGCTCGACTTCAAATTATCCCTTCATTTATTCTCCGCAAATCTTAAGATTCACTGACTGAGATACAGCTAGCTATCACTGTACTCCAGTTTATTTATTTACGCAGATTCAACTTAGTATATCTACCCGCTCGTCCTACTTCACATGCCTTCCTGAAAACACCTGTTTAGGCTCCTATAACTGTTACAAATTAGCGATGAGAGGCTATATTACTTACAATTTCAACCAGACACCCTCAGACTTGTACACCACGATTAACTATTCTCGAACTCTGCGAAGGTGTTTAAAAAGAGGTAGACGCTCCAGTATGTAGTGTATTTACTTCCTGACTCGGAGTTTAAGTTATACTTGAAAGATAATTGCTCTTCAAACATTATTCTATCATTGATCTACTGAATCGCTATCTATTCTTCTTGCTCAATCCTGATTACCTTTTCTTATCTTATCAATGTATACATCTGAAAAGCAAAGATTGAAGTATAACAAGGTGAGTTATAATTTCCCTCAAGAAACTCCTTAACTTTATGTTTTATTACGTAGTGGTTATCAATTTTCAATACATGTCCAAGAATAGAAGTAAGGATACTCCAAAGAGGTAAGCTTCTACTCAACCGTGAGAAGTGCAGTCGAGATAAAATAAGTAAATGACAGTCCCTTTGTTGGGTTAGGGGCAGCTGGTGGATCTTGAGTACCACCACAGGTATACTGAAAGGACCTGATTCCCAACACTATTCCTTTATGACAATTGTATTTTTTGCACCATTTGGACTCTAAACTGATACTGCTTCGTATCGGTACGTATTCTGAAGTATAACCAGAAAGAGGTTAGGAGACAAACTGTGGCTTAAATACCGATCACTTAGACAACATCTAAGTATCAACTTAAAACTTTTGTACCTCCTCGTTTTTCAAACAATGAATCTATTCAATTTGACTTGAAAAGCCTTGAACATGTAAGAGTAGCTTCCAGATGTTCTAACTAGTTAAAAGAGTAGTAGGAGTACTAAATGGCAATTTCTTATAATAGTTGTGATGCAATTGAAGCTAACCCAGGTTGAGACACTACATTTCTGAATTATAAAAAGGACGGAATTTTGACACATGAATTATTTTGTGTCATGATGTCAAAGCTGTCATTAGAGCTCAGCCAAAAATTGTTTGCAAAGTTAAACCAAAACCTAAATATAAAGGGTACAGGCAAGGTAGTAGCCTAAACTTCGTTTAAAAGGCTGAAGCGATTCAAATAAGAGAAGATTTCGCTCATGCGTTGTAAGGTTCCATTTCTGCGTTCACATTCACTTCTATCATGATATTAGGCGACGAGCAGAAGGTGGTTAACTGATTCCACATGTAGCGCCCAGATAACGGTTGTTGGGTGTTTTGCCGTCTGAAGGAATGGACCCTCCTCAATATTCAACAAATGCTTATCTTTTGGAGCTCCGCGTTTTCAAAGTATTGGAGTTCGTGTTTAAATTGGGCTTGCATTAATTCGAAATACATTCTCCGCAACTTCAGCGATATACCAAGATAAGAGGTAACCCCTATTGAATTTAGCAGTTTCAGATGTAGGAAGACCATGCAGCCATCCAAAAACTTAAGTATAAAAAGGCCAATGAGTGTCACTGGTATCATCAAATATTCCTCAAGTCAACATGAGATTCTTCAAGGCAGTTTTCCTTCCCGCTATTTTTGCTACAACAGCAACTTGTCTTCCTACTTCGTCAGACATGCCTGACTCAATTGGATGGTTTTCATGTTTCAAAGACCACAACGGGTACCATTGTGATGTTTCTGTTGGCGACAAGGGCGACTCTCGCAGCTATGTTCCTACGTCCGTGTACAACATGGAGAAGATTTTCGCTCTCGGTTTGATGAAGCGCGACCAGATTGATGAGAAGGGCGGTACGTTTACCGGACCTTGTCCTACGGTTGAGTTCTGTGGGTGTCTTGGCTACGGAATTCACGACTGTGACTTGGTTTTAACTGATAAGGTGATTAACGGTACCCACTACGATTTGGTTACTTCCCAGGAGAACTTTATTGACAAGGATTTCACCAAAAGTAAGCGCTGCTACGGTGACTTTTGTTCTTGCACCCTACTTGGTTATCACTGGGCTGGTTGTTGGATGTGAGAAATAGCTGCAAAATGAGAAAAAATGTGGGGTTTTAGGTGATTTTCACTTTCCTCCATTCTGGTAAACTTTTAGTTTTTAAGTATTTGAATGAAACGATTACTTGAGAAGTTGATAGGTGGTTTAGGAAGTGTATAATTTAAGCGTAGGGTCAATTGATTTTCTCAAGTTGACATCCATGAGCTCAAGTGGGAAATGATGCGTGGAGCACCAAGTGCTGCTGCGCAAGAAGGTTATGATATCGAGCGTACTCTCTTCAGCGAAAACGAAAGCATTCAAAAATATGGATATTTTAAAGGAAGGTATAAGTCTCGGCCACTAGATGTTCGTAGTAGTTCAAACAGATTAAACCCTATTCATGTTTCATTCTACTTGTATACCTACTCTCTATTTCTGGTAACTCAAAACTCAAGTTTTCTTACATTGAATGGGACCTGATGATGTCATTTTACAACACAGATCTCACATATTTACAAAGGCAATAGAAAGATAGACAGTAGTACTAGATACAAAGATAATATCATATACCGAACTGATGTTGTTTATGAACTAAACCAAAAAAGCGAAAAGATTTACGTATAATAAAACAAAACTAACAGATTCACCACAACCGAAACAATAAGCTAAACTGATTCGCCTACAATCGAAAATTAATGAAACAAAAAGATTTACCAATAACAAAAACAAGCAGATCACCTAAAACCTATAACAATCAACTAAACTGATTCTACAACTAATAACCGATAAACTAAAAAGATTCTCCTTAACCAAACCTTAACAGATCCACCTACAACCAAAAACAATAAACTAAACTGATTCACCTATAACCAAAAATAAGAAACTAGAATCACTTGCAATAAAGTGAAACCAATAAACTAAACATATTACTCTTCAAAGTGATACTAATGAACTAAACATATTACTCCTCAAAGTGAAACCAATAAACTAAACATATTGCTCCTTAAAGTGAAACCAACATACTTAACAGATAAGTATCTGTTAGTTTTGCGGGGCTGACACTTTCGAACACTTAACAATAAGGTTTCTCCACGTGCCCTGCCCCTTTGTGCCCTCGCAGATCGAGGGTAAAGCCTCCTCTTAGTCCATGGAAGACTCCTTCGATTCTTCCACTTTTTCCAGACTCGGCGATTGTAACAATAGACGTAATTTTCGGATTTGTGGCACAATTAATGTTGGGATGACAAGACTTGGATACGATTCTAGCTATTATTTCATGTTATTATCTATTTTGTATTCCAATAGTTTGGATAAAGTTCCGATAAGTCCTGGAGTGATAAATTTGTGTATTGAGAGTACCTGACATTGATAGTACCTAAGATCGAGAATACCTAAGATCGAGAATACCTAAGATCGAGAATTGTACCTTTGATGCACCTAACATTTGAAACTTGATGCACCTAAAGATAACTAACATGAATTTGATGCACCTAACAGAGAAATCAAAATGTGAAGATCACATAATTCCAATCCAAGCCTTATCTCTTTTCAGAAAGTCTAATACTGAACTCAGATATTCATTAATTTAAGAATTATTGCGGTGAGGACCTTGCTTGTTACACTAAACTTATAACTCTAATTTTAAGCTCATCTCAACCAATATAAGCTTTTAGTGATGTCATGACTAGATCAAGGTTATCCACTGATATGTGGTAAATTACTCGCTAAGTTACTCGCTAGTTTCAAATGCCATGTCCCAGTAATTGGATGCCAATTTTTCAGTTTTACAGAAAAATTCACAAGGCGAAAAGACTCAAGAACACACCGATCGCCGGCTGCAAATTACCTAATCCCCCTTCCCAAACAAGCCCATCTCGTCTCCAGCACCCCATTGCACACCGTAGCCCGATCATCCCGGTTGCCAGCCACAAGCACCCGCCGCTGGAAGCTTCGGCCCAGATCCAAGCAGCCCGTACATTTAACCTTTCGTCTCTCGGCACACTACTTTGTGCCCTAAAAGCCTAATTCCCTCGCGAAGAATCGTCCTTTTAGGGACGGCCTGAGGGATCTTCCCACCCACACGCGCACAAACACCTCCAGATACCCCGGATATCTTCTCCCTGACCAGCGCCGGACATTAGGCATGGAAAAATCAGTGAAAATTGTCCCAGACACTGAAAATTAGCTCTGTGATCGTACGAGGGATGTGGGGATACACACACCATATTCTCTGGTTTGGTGGTGGTACCCACCACCAACACTCCCACCGCCAAAACTCCCACCAATCTTCTCACCCTGTCCACCTGTGTCGCAATTTGGATTGCTCCGTGTCCAGCCAATAACACGCAGTTCCTTACTCAGAAATCTCTCAAATGTTTCTTTTTGTGTCACCTGTACCGTGCAGGCCTGGCCCGACATCGTCCGCTTGCTATATAAAGAACGAGATGAGAGACTTTATATATACAGCCAAGTCCTGCGAAAGTTGGCGCCAAACAAAAATTGCAAGTCCAATGATATAGCGATGAGTGAGTACTGGGAGCAGCGAGGTGGACAGAGCGCGTACTAACCTGCAGCGATGGAAACGAAAAACGAACTGTTGGTGCTGGCGATGCCTGGGGAGCAGCGTGGATCCTGCTTGGTGGTGAAGACGTCCAAGGACTGGGTGTTGCCACCAAGACCACGTCCAGGACGCAAGCCAGTATCAGCCGAACAGGAGAAAAAAAAGAAGTGCCGGGCGAAACCAAAGAAAAAGGTTGTGAAAAAGTGCGGATTGCCCGACGTGGAGGAGATGGGCAGTGGGGCTGAATTGGTGTCGAACTTGCACCAGAGCATCAGGTCGGTGGACACGGAAAACATGGCGTTGAAGGCGACGTTGCTCTCGTTGATCCACGAGTACAAGCACTTGCGGGACATGGTGCTAAAGTACAACGAGCGGTCGGTGCAGTCGTCGCCGGAGGAGAGCCTGCCGGCATCGGTGGCGGCCACGCCGGAGTTTGACGAGCGCACGACCGCGCAGAAGCGGCTGTTCACGGAGGTGGAGGGGGCGGGGGACGCTAGCCTCTTGAGCGAGTTGATCACCGATATGAGTGGGTTGTCGCATAGGGAGGAGCCTTTCGAGACTTTTATTGATTTTGGTGAGTCCTCCACTAAAAGCACCATGAAGTTTGGCAACTACAAGGACTTTGAGAAGTTGGACACGGTGGAGGACCTGGACGCGGACATTGACTTTGAGGATGACGATGAGGAGTCTACCAATGGGTTATCACGCACAATTTCTCCATCCTCCGACTTTGAGGCGAATCTGTTGATGAGTCTGTTGACGCGCTCGACCACCGTGTCGTCGGTGAACACCACCTCCGTGGTGGAGAGCAAGAAGGCGTACCCGTTCAAGAACTTGGGCTCTGCGCGTTTCTTTGACTTGCCCAAGTATGATGAGGAGGACGCGGACTTTGGCATGGACTATAGGTTTAACTTTGACGATATGATGAACGAGCTGATGAACGAGACTGAGCAGCGCAATTTCGATGTCCAGAGCGACTTTTTGGAGGACAAGTTTCCTGAGTATATGGAGGGGAATAGAAGTTGGTGATAGAGTATTTATTGTACTTTGGTACGATCATGATTATTTATTTAGAATTGACGATTGACGATGGTTAGGATGGATGTAGGAATTGAGGATAATTGGGAAGTTAAGATAAATTGGGAGTTGAGGATAATTGGGAAGTTAAGATAAATTGGGAGTTGAGGATAATTGGGAGCTTAGTTGAGGATAATTAAGTTAAGGATACTGGGGGGTTGGTTGAATTGAAAAAATTGGTTTGTTCAGCTTATTTACTTTGAAGTGAGTACGAAATAGAATACAGCCAATATATTATTTACAATATAATCAGAATTAAATAGCGTAACGATACTAAAATCTAAACCTAATGCAAAAACAACGCTGGAAAAACGTCAGGTTGCAGAGACTGGATAAATTTGATTCTAGATGTCTTTTAATCTGAGCCTTTGATTGATTTCACCAGAGTGGTACGGGCGATACAGGAACTGGATACAACTGAATGACTTCAAATCAGAAATCAGAAATCTTAATACACCTCATATCAACTACAATCACTCGTACGCATGTCTTCCTGCTTTTGCCGGCACAATCACAACTACCACTTTAGCCAGGCAACTTTAGCCAGCTTTTGATCCGGAAAATCCAAACTTAAGCGAGATCACATTATTTCTAGCCGATAAATGGCAAGAGCTGAATCTCTCTGTTGTAAGTTCAACCTTAAAGCGACCAGCATGAGTTCAGATCTCCGTTGTAACCACTTTTGCCCCGGTAACCCAATCTTCCAAGATTTAATCAACCTTTAAGCTTTGGATGACTTGGAGTTGATAAACTAATGTGCAATTCACAGCTAATTTTAAAAAAATGTACTGAATTGGGGTGCACCTTATCTCACTAAATCAACTTCTTATTGGTATTCTAGATGTATGTAGCGATTCAACAATCATGCAGGGTCTACACTTAGTCTCAGAATTGGCTGCAAAAATATACGAACTTCAATCAGTATCTCACGTAATCACTTACCTCGCAAGGCAGACCGTTGTTGAGATCCACGGGAATGTGTCGTCTCATGGGTGATTCCTTAAGAATGTTGGAGCATTCACATGCTAGAGTCATGCCCCTGTCAACACCCCATCGTGCCTCTTCGGACAAGTGGAAAACGGTGAAGTTTAACGTGTTGTCCAAAAGGGAAGTGTTGGTCTATTGTTAGAGATGCTTTAGATTGGCTAAACGGATTGTCTTAACGGACACCAAAACAAAGAATACATTTTGTACTACGGTGCTCCTTTTTGAATGTGAAGAATTAACTGTAACTGAGCTTGCTGGAAACTGTTGTTCTACTTCAGAAGAAAACAATATTGCTCGTCATGAATATCCGTTGACCCTCAACGTTTCCGGTTTGCCGCCAAAGATCATTCTTTGCATGAGGAAAACAGTGTAGAATGACTGTTTACCAGTGCTCTTGATAGTGCTCTTAACTCAACTGGTGACTGGTTTTTGGTTTGCATTTTCTCGGCCGGGGTCATCTGCTAACAGTTCTAGAGAAAATAGTTTTGTGTTGTAGCGTAAAGGTGACTTTAAGGAAAACGTTCACCACTTTATCGACGGTCCATGGAGTCCGGTTTATACTTTGTTAAAATATAAAATAAAGACAAAGTTAGGGTTACGGATATTCAAAAAGTACTGACAAGTTTTCATCTGACAATGTTAAAGTGAAACCAGTAAAAGCTTGATTTGGTTTATTCGTGATAAAACTAGAGGTGATGAAGATGTTTCATTGAAAAGAATTAGGAGAGTACAAGATGGTGAAGTAACCATACTGAGGTAAAGAGGGATGTAAATTAACATATTATCTATCAAGTCAACCACGCCTTAAAATTATTGATAACAATATGTATCCAGATTGGTTCTTGGGTCCTTTAAATACTTCTAAGACATTTCATCGAGGGAGCTCATCAATTTGTCAGCTATTTGTAGCGCGATTTCCTCCTCTTCTATTGTAACGATCGAACTGCAGCCAATTGGATCGAAACTGGGGAAGATGTTGATTGCCAGAAGCCATTGAAACCAATTTCGCCTGAGTACGTGCTTGGGGCAACCGTGTGTCTAATACACACAACCAGAGAATCAAGCAACGCTGGTGAATACAATCGTACAAATACTTGATCGCTGATTGCTGATGGAGTTGAAGAAAGATTTTATTAGACCGAAAGCAAATACGAAATACACACCAGATTTCGTATCCACGATCGCTTCTAGAACCAAGTCTTCATTAACAATAACAAATGTTGATATCAATTTGAATTTTTTGCAGCCAGTCTGAATACAAAATTAGGAAATCCTTTTTTGTCTGGTTGGTTCTGGCTGATTTGTCGAAAGTGGGACCTTATTAACCCGTCAACTAAATCACATTTGACTATAGTTTGGAATATTAACTCCAGAATCGATAGTCATCAAAACAGAGCCATATTTCAGAAAACAGGTTGATCCACATTTACCAGCTCACTAGAATTCTTTTCACTCTTGACCTATTAATTCGATTGCTGATTCTCCAGCTTCAATTTTTTCTCAAGAAACTTCAGAATCCTCTTTATTTGTGAAGGAGTAAGCTTATTGCTCATGCACTTGTTCTTGGTGTGTCCCTGCCCTTCGCAAAGTTTGCAAGTCAGTTGTTCGATAGATTTCTTGTTACGTTTTTTAGGTTAATACTTCAGATTCCTCGAAGTTTCTTTGTTCTTCGAATATTCCAGATTGTTTGTAGCTACCAGCGTGGCAGCGCTCATGGTGTTTCGCTGAGAAAACAATTCCATCACTGACGCTCGTTTCTTGGCCTCATCGACTCCAAAGGAAATCAATTCTATCAAGCTAGTAAAATTTCTGTACCGGTCTCTAACGCATAAAGGAACGCCATCTCTATAAAGACTGTTGATGAGGTGTTTTAAGATCCTTTTCTCATCGTATCCTTCACCAAGAAGGATTTTAATCTTCCTAATTTGTCCTCCAAGCTTTAAGAAATCTGTGTCAGAAGACAAACGCAAATCCCAGATCATATCTATGGCTATTTCTTTAGTACCCACCGGGTAGTAGACATCTCTGAACTTCTTGTACATTTCCCTAGCAGTTGAATTGAAATCGACGCGAGAATCTAGGGTCCAGTTGTCTTTAACTTTAAATACTGCTCGAAGAATTCTGCGACCCCATCCTCTTTTTTGGCTTTCTTACGTTCCTCGACCTCAGGATCTGACAGAAGAGTTCGTTTAGGTTGAACATCTTTGACCAAATATTCAATTTCACGCCTTCTGAAAATCTCCATCAACTTGTAGTCCCAGAAAACAAAATTGAGCGACCGGGAAGGAGGAATCTTCCCTAAGTTCCTTAAGTCTTGTTCGAAAATATATTCAAGCACACCTCTGATTAGCGGATGTTGAGAAGGGACCAGGGTTTCAATTATGCTGTCAACAGCCTCCTCGACCATTACTTCCAATTCCAGATCTGAATCAGAATAATCTTGCGTGAGGGTGTCTGAATCTGTAACAGTTTGGGTGGTGTTAGTGCTTAAAATCGAGCCATTTCGAGCTGACTCTGGTTGGTTGGTTGTTTCTTCTAGCCATACTCTTAAATTGTTGTTTTGTTGTAAGTTATACTCTTTTATTTGTAAGTATACCTTATATTTCTCCGTATTGTTCTTCCATATTCAGGGACTGTTAGTTCGTATATTCAGTCCTTTCAGCCTGAATTACCAATACCTTATTCAACTCATTTCGACCCACATGGCAATCCTTGTCACATGCATAGCTGTATTTTCCAACTTGTCGTAAGAGTTTACTTTCAATGATACATTCAGATTATTCTTTTCCAGGATTTGGGAAATAACAGTGTTTCTCAGGTCGCTCATTTTTGCTTCCTGATATTCTTTGAGACTGATACTCACTGACTCTGATACTTGACACTGATACTTGACACTGATACTTGACACTGATACTTGACACTGATACTTGACACTGATACTTGACACTGATACTTGACACTGATACTTGACACTGATACTTGACACTGATAATCCTTCACACTGATACTTGACACTGATACTTGACACTGATAATCCTTCACACTGATACTCCTTGATTTGAGGTCTCAGGAAGTAATAACTGGATGACAAACAGTTCGGGTATTCTGGAACCTTCCATTATTTAACGATGGTAATATCTGTAATAACCTGGTATAAGCTTTTGAATGACCAGGCAGACTATGACAGCATGGCCCCCAGCAGAAACACAGACATCTGAAGTGTGGAAACAAGGATATGTAAAACTATAATCTTCAAGGAAGAGTCGGAGTTCTCTTAAGATTTAAAGAAATCGAAATAGTTAATTACCTTAGCTTTGGGATTCAATACTACTTAACCAAAATAACATGGCATGTTGACGACATGGCTAGACATAGATGAAGCAATCTAGATAGTTCAGTTACTCCTGAAATGGAAACACCTAGTGCTTCAGGGTCTACTACAACCTGATTTAACTCGCCAGACATATTGATTCTAACAAAAGTTCATAGTTTCCAGAAGGTTAAGTCTGGTGGACATTCAAAGTATATTGCGAATGAATATACCATCCAAAACAAAGCTGGTGTTCTTGGAGAATACCAGTTCATAATCTTGAGTACTTTCTAGAAAACTGGAGTTCTTTTTAGTGTTGCATATTTTTTGCACCCAAAAAATTGATTTCACTGCCTTTGAACAGTAAGGTATGGTCCACTATAATCTCAATCAGAACCAACCTTCCAGTCAACCAAAGCACTCAAACCATTACAAATATCACCTCCAAATCGTTATTACTCTCTACACTCTAATACAACTCACTCTCCTCAATCGATACACTCTATACCTCATTATCAATTAACCGGAGTCAACCCTTTCCCTCCCCCCAAAACATCCTCGATATTCTGCAAAGCAGAAATGGCAGCAAAGTCAAAGTTCTCAACCGTAGAAGCACCAATGTGCGGCGTCAAGTAAACGTCTTCTCTATTAAGCAAACCAGAATGGACAACCGGCTCCTTCTCAAAAACATCTAAACCTGCAAAAATCACCTTTCCAGATTCCAAACCGTGCACCAAGGCATCCTCATCTACAACAGAGCCCCTTCCGATGTTGATGATTCTAATTGGTTTCTCAAAAGCAGCAATGGACTCGGCATTAATCAAGTGCCTAGTCTCTGGAGTCGCAGGACAGGCAATAACAACCAAGTCTGCAAACGCGTAGGTCAGTGCAAGACTGGGGTGGTACTGGGCATCGTACTCCAAAGCTTTTTCTTCCAGTTGCGTCAACGGAGTTCTTTTAACGTAGTGGATGTGCAACCCCAACTGGGTCAACTTGGCTCCGATGAGCTTGCCAATGAGCCCGAAACCTACAATAACTACGTGGTGACCGCGGGGACTGGTGTTGGGTCTGTTGGTGAAGTATTCCCCGTATGAAAACTTGCTCAAAAGCCTCTTCAGTGGCCCGGAGTCGACGGTACCCGATTTCGACAAAAAGGTGGAAGTTGTGTCCAACAATCTTCTGGCATCAAGAGTGTGTGGACAGTTGTCGACAATGTTGGTGAACGGCTTGAAGTTGCGGAAGGCCTGGAGCGTGTTGAACAAGACCAAATCGGCGACCGGTTCGGCGGCCTGGTCGGCCGGGACGTTGGTCAAGGTGATGCCCTTGGCACGCATCGCAGCGCCGTCGTAGCGGTCAAAACCAACGGAGCACGCAGCAACAACCTTGAGCGATGCAGGTGCAGCCTCCAACACCCGTCCTACGAATCCACCTACCGGGATAAACCCCAACCAAGCTCCATACACTCCAACGACATTGTTCAATTTTCCACTGAAATCTCTAATCAACTCATCGGTGCTGGGGACCTCGTAGAAAATGCACTCGTACTTGGCTGCGAATGCTTTGAACTCGGGCAACTCTTGGTTCAAGTCTCCGAGGAACAAGATCTGTTGTTTGGGGGTTTCCTGAGTCATAGTTTTGTTGGTTTGAAATCACTTTTTATGCCAAAATACGCGAATCTGTCAAAAATGAAAATGGTTGGAAAAGGCAAATTTGGACGGGGTTTGATTTGGTCTAGAAGAAGTTTATTTGATTTGAGGTGGATGTTGATTGTGCTGGTGTATTTGGTGCAAGTTCACTAATGTGCATTTTAGGTTTAGTTCAGTTCGTTTAAGGTTGGTAAACGTGGTGTATTGGGTGCGTTATTGTTCATATATTGTATGCCTCGTATATTTACGTGAAAGCATGTCAAAATTATAGTGCAAAGTTCATGAGAGATGTAGATTGGCTGGATGGTGTTTGATTGGATTGAGTTAGAGGTGATTGGGTGGAGTTGAGGTTTTCTTGGTATGTAGAGTTGGGGGTGTTCTGTTGTAGAATTGAAGATCAGTTTAACTTTGCTGATCCTTTGCAGTACAACTTAAAATTTGGACGATTAAAGGCCAATTGAGGAAGAAAAAGTCTGATGTCAAATTTAGTTATTGGCTGCAAAAGTGTGTCATTAATATAAGAAAAGATTTTTAAGAAGTAGACATTACAGGAATAATATCTTTTAATGATCAGTTGAAGAATTTCTCCTACAGGAGTCAGTCCACGAATTTCATCTCTACAAGTTAATATCTAGAGTACCTATGAAATCAACGATGATTTAAATAGTAGTAACCATATGCTGCTGTTACCACGATACTATAACGGCAACACTTTACAATTACTAACACAATACTTTACATTTAGCCAAAATACTTTCAACACCAATACTTCACAGTCGAACAGTAATATCATACTCTACATGTATACTAATCTCACTTAACAAAGAGATGAATTCCAAGTCAAATCACAGGTGAGACTATATTTAGAGACCTAAACCGTTTATATCTAGAACTCCTCGCCCTCTTCAACATCACTGTCATCATCCAAATCGTCCTCATTCTAATTGTTCTGCACCACAAATTTATCATTCAATCAAATATTCCAATTATATTTCATCATCTAGTTTAACACCTTGGAAATATCTTCCAGACATTGAAAATCAATAATTTCCTCTCTTCGTCTCTCTAAACTTCTAATGATTCTTACTCAGAAAGCAGATCTCAAAAATCTGTTTTCCCCACAAAATAGCAAAACATTCCACTTAAAACTCTCAAAATGCCCAATTTTCAAACTAGAATGCCCATTATTACACTACATTTATCCAATCTACCTACTTAATAATATCTTATCAATCTACCCTTCAATACAAAATCAACATCTATCCAATCTCCTCATCAATTCAACTACCCTCCAAAAAAATCAATTTTCCTCACGCATCAACCTTCCAAACTTTTGATTTTCAAACAACACATCACCCAATGGAAGCTATCGAATTCCCAGTCACAATTCCCAACCAACCCAAGGTCGAGAGGCTCCTCACCACCATCGTCTACATCCTGGTCGGCACCAGTGTCGTCGGGGGGTACTTGGCCGACTCCTTGGTCGTGGTGTACGCGCTCCTCGCAGCCCAGTTCGTCATAGCCTTGGCCATTCTTTTGCCCAACTGGCCATTTTTAAACACAGAAGCTCCAATCAAATGGTTGCAAGTGAAAATCTAATCAGGTATATATAGGACCAGCAGGAATGGGCATTTTAGAAAAAACAATATAGTAATCAAAGAGAATAATGAGTAAATTGTACCTAGGGTTTGACCTTTCGACACAACAAGTCAAGGTAATTGCCACGAACGAGGAATTGGAGGCGGTCAAGACGTATGCTGTTGAGTTTGACGAGCATTTCCTGGAAAAGTACGGAGTTGAGAAGGGCGTGTTGAACAAGGGCAGCGGGACCATTCTCAGTCCTGTAGCTATGTGGATGGATGCGGTGGATCTTGTCCTTGAGAAGATGAAGGAGGACGGGTTTCCTCTTGAAAAAGTCGCAGGTATCTCGGGCAGTTGCCAGCAACACGGTTCTGTTTTTTGGGGCAGCAGTGCTACCAAGGCCTTGGAATCGCTCAGCAAGTCTAGAAATCTTTCGGAACAGTTGAGTCTGGCGTTGGCGTACGAGTTCTCGCCCAATTGGCAGGACCACTCGACTGGTGCCGAGATCGAGGCGTTCGAGAAGGTTGCGGGAGGGCCCTCGGAGTTGGCACAAACCACAGGTTCTAGGGCTCATTTCAGGTTCACAGGGTTGCAGATCCGCAAGCTTGCCAAAAATCAGCCAGACGTTTATCGTGAATCTGAGCGTATTTCGCTTGTTTCGTCCTTTTTGGAGTCGGTTCTCTTGGGTAAGATTGCCAATCTCGAGCAGGCAGATGCTTGTGGGATGAACTTGTACGATATTGCTAAAGGTGATTATGACGAGGAATTGTTGAGTGTTGCTGCTGGATCTCACCAGAAGTTAGATGGTTTTCTGAGCTCTGAAGCGGAATCTGCTGTAGCACTGTTGAGAGCGAAGTTGGGGCCTATAGAAGCTGTTTCTTACCGTCTGTCCGGCACCATATCACCGTACTTTCAAAAGTACGGTTTTTCATCAGAGTGTAAGATATACAAGTTCACTGGTGACAACTTGGCGACGATTGTTTCGCTTCCGTTGAGCTCTAACGACTGTTTGATTTCGTTGGGAACATCTACCACCGTTCTTGTTGTCACTGATAAGTACACTCCTTCGTCGCAGTACCACTTGTTTATTCACCCCACGATGCCAAACCATTATATGGGCATGATTTGCTACTGTAACGGGTCATTGGCGAGAGAAAAGGTGCGTGATGCGATAAACGGGAAGGGTGACACGATAAACAAGAAGAGCAACCCAACCGACTGGAGCAAATTCAATGAGAAATTGGACTCTTCGCACCTGTTTTCCAAGCGGATTGGCATTTATTTTCCCTTGGGAGAGATTGTGCCCAGTGTAGCAGCACAAACCAAACGGTTTGATGAGCATGGCGAGGCCACTGAGTGGCCGGAGGAGGACGACGCGGTCGCAATTGTCGAGCTGCAGACCTTGAGCTGCAGATTGAGAGCAGGACCCATGTTGGCGGGCTCCAGCAACACTGCGTTGTCAAGTGAAAAGTTGCGTGAGATGTACGACGATTTGACCAGGGACGGAGACTTGGAGACGGACGGTAACAAGCAGACCTTCGAGCTGATTACCTCGAGACCAAAGAGATGCTACTATGTTGGAGGTGCGTCCAACAACGAGAGCATCGTGCGCAAGATGGGCTCTATCTTGTCTCCTTTGAACGGAAACTACAAGGTGGAGATTCCAAATGCGTGTGCCTTGGGAGGTGCTTACAAGGCTGGGTGGAGCAACAAGTGTGAGACCGAAAACAAGTGGATTGACTATAATGAGTATATTTCCAAGTTGTTTGACAAGAGTGAGGAGTTGCACAAGGTGAAGACTGAGGATCTTTGGGAGGAGTATTTTACTGGCTTGGGACTTTTGGCTAGAGTTGAGGAGAAGCTAGTTCCTGCTCAGGAAGAAATTAGAAATGAATAGAGAGGAAAAGTTCAATTTTATCTAGATATATAGATTAGAGTAGAAACATGCAAGATTGAGATTCATAAGAATGTAAGGTTTAAGGTGATAGAATTAGTCTAGTAACCTTTATAGCCCTCTAATTAACCATTTATCATCACCTCATTAGACTACTTTCATTTCACTTACCTGACTACTTTACTTTGCTGTTCATTTCACTTCTAATCTCATCTCTCATCTCTATTCTACCAACTTAAATATATCTGGATACTTGAAAAAAGTTTGAGAATGCTTAGAATAAACTCATTCAGAAGGTTCTCACAACTCCTAAGTCGTGACGCCAATAAAATCACCTTGGCTGATATCAAACAACACACTCCAAACGATGATTCACCAAAAGACAGAATCAATCTCATAGAAGCCATCAATAACTCGCAGAACCAGCACAAGAAAAGGTTATTTGATGAGTTGATCCCAAACTTTGGGCTCTATTTCCAGCTTCGCAACCAAACTGAGCTTTCCAATGAGATTGTCGGTCGTTTGATCGAAATCAATCCTGAAAGGGTACTTCTGAACGTTGAGTTGTTCAAGCTTTTGGAGGGTAACGAAAAGGTGAACGATGTATCGGTGGTGAAAACGTTGGTAGAAAAGTTGGTTGGCCGTTTGTCAGACCCAGAAAACGCAAAGGAAACATTCATCCACTTGTTGTATGTGTTGGAAAAGTATACACCTGTGGATGCCGAGGTATTGCAGTCGTTGTTCAATCAGTTGGAAGAGCAAGAATTGCCCGTAGACGTAGCTCTTCTGCTTATGCTGACTCAGGAATTGAAGGCAAATCTTGAGGTGAGTTCAGATACTGCATTCTTGAAGGTATTCAAGCGTGTATTTGAAGAAGAACCTGGAACTTTGACGGCCCAGGACTTTACTAGAGCTTTAGACGTCATATACTACAAAGACTTGAGTGGAGAATTGAAGAAGCAAGCAAGTTGGGTGAAATCTCTTGAGTCGCCTCAAAGTATCGATCTGATAGATGAAATGCTGTTGTCAAAAGATATCATTCTGTATATTACTACTAATGAACTTGACACCGCTACCGACGCATTACCTTTAAGAGTTAAGTTGATTGAAGTGAATGGAATCTACAACTCAGACATCGACGCAGCTTTAAAAAAGTACAACCTCTACCAAACCAAAAACAAGATAGATGCAGATATCTTGCAAATGAGTTTACTCAAGTGTTTTGTATACCAAGCTATTAAACAAGACAAAGAAGTACTTTTGAAAGTGGCCGACAGTTTGGTTCCCCCCATGGCCACAACCAAGTCCTTGCAGTTGCAGATGATTGGGCAGGCGAACTTTGATCTGGAGGCGTCTCTTGGAATATACAACGAGTATATTCAACAGGCTTCAAAGAAAGTGAATGAGTCAAAGAGATCACAACTGGGTCTTTTAACTGAAACTCTTATTTTGGCCAATCTTTATGATAATGATAGGGAATTTGCGCATTTGTTGTATGAAAAGGCGATTCAGAACAAGGTCATATCGGATGAGTTTGAGGTTACGCATTTGAAGCGTTTGTTTAGAATATATGGGGATGCTTTTGCGGATACTGACGAGCTGTGGGAGACTGCTAGAGCAAAGTTGAAGGAGTTTGTGTTGGAGTATGTGAGGAATTTGATATAGAGGGAGATTGTACTATTATTGTTGTGTAACGAGAGTTGTGGTTTTAACCTGTTATTACTTAATTTGTACTGAAAGTTGGTTTCCCTGGTAGTGAGACTGGGTTTAATAGTAGTTAAATGAATATATGCTGAAACTTAATATAATTAAATCGAGTTTATTGATATTAATTGGAATTTCATTCATTCGTGTACTCATAATGTGAAGATCGTTAACACTTGAAAGCCCCCAGATAAAGCTAAATCTTATCGCTTGAGTCGAGCCGTGTCCCATTGTTTCACTAAGTCTCTTTATCTTTGTGGACTAGGGATGTTTATCTGGTGACCATTCGGACTCAAGAGGTACTAGAAGATTGTGGCATTCATAATCGTTATGCTAAATGAGTTATTAGTGCCCTTAAATTTTCGTGGCACAATATAATCATATTAGTTGTAGAATTTGCACCCAAAACTTAGAGAAGGGTAGAGTAATTCAAAGCCGAAGATTATGAGCATGAAAGCGGTAAATCGTCTCGTGCTGATCATCTAATCGTAGATTTCAAGTTAAACATGAAACTACACAGAAGTTTTCACACGGGGTGAGACAAAATTCAAGTATTCTAGAGTAATTAGAATACACTTTAGCGAAAACGTCAAGAAATCACTTCAAGTGAAGAAGAAAGATGAACTGTAATAGGCTTGCCAGAGCTTTGGAGTTTGGTGAAAATTACGAAACAGGAAACTGGTGACGCATAATTGGCATTTCGAAATTGTGGATCAGAAGACGTCTTCGCCGTTTCAAAAAGAACATGTGAATACTTGCTCATGCTTTGTGGATCAGAAGACATCTTCGCCGTTTCAAAATGAACAAGTGAACACTTGTTTATGCTTTGTGGAAGGTAGCAATCTTTTTGTATTCTCACTGGCTGTCTGGAAGTTATTAAACTTGCTGTTTGGTTTTTTCAGTTCTACTTTCGATTGCAGTGTCTCCGAGTTCCTAAAGTAGTTGTTAATATGTTTGAATGTTAGCCTTTAATAACTTTGAACTGGTAGCAGTTATAGTCGCAACCCAATTATTTATCACCAACAGCCATTCAATGGAAACATTCCACTAACCAAAATCCGCACCGCGTTCCGCTGATCCTCTAACCCAATCAGGGAATTGCCTGCCAAGTCTCCCGCGTCCGGTTTTAAATAGGCAAATCTCGGTCATTGTTAACTCCAGGCTAATCAGTGCAGAAGTCCATGAATGGAGGAGTTTGTGCCACAAAAAAAGTTCTTGTAGAGTCATCGCGTCGGCGCTGGGACACCAATTTACAACTACCAGAAGCAAATTCTGCAGTTTAGGCCGGTGGGTGGAGAAGCTTTTGGCCGATCTTTTGCACTGCGGATATGTAATTCCAGGTTTGTAACACAAATAACAAGCTTTTTTGTTGACGTCAAAGATCTCGCGAGGTACGGCCGCTTTAAATGTCTTGTGTAGAAAGCACCAGTACAAAAGTGTGGAGGCAGCAGGCTCCCACCTCCTTTTCTTATCGATAAGGTTTGTATCCATTCTCATACCCCAGGACAAAGCCTCTAGTGGTAGGCTTATTTACCTTACACTAAATAAGAAACGTCAAGAACGGCCACAAAACAAGCTAGGTTCATGGAGATGAGATTTGACAGTTAGCATCTGGCCAGTGCAAGGAGTGCTATCGGAGAGTCCGCTTCGTCAATACACAGCTGCGCATATGGGACTCAGTCCAAACATGGGGTTTTCAGCGTTTAGTGCACCCAATTATGTGGCTAAGGTGAGACTTGGGTGGAGTGCCGTTCGGTGCCAAGGCTCTCAGAAATCTTTCGATCGGTTTAGTGATGTCGTAGATAGACGCAAAAACAGAATTTGAAAGCTTTTTCTGCAAGGGTTGAATACCCGATGCAGTCTTTTCGCAGCATGTTGAGCCATAGAATCAAGTGGATTATGGAGTTGGTGGAGTTGGTGGAGTTGGTGGAGCGCGTGTTAAGCCTTACCTCCGCTTATCTGCCAATACGAACTCGGTATTGTGCACCAAATTCGGGCACAATAGCTGGCAGTGGGAGCTCAGACGGCCCTTTCCATAGTGTCTAGGCTCTCGGAAAAGTTGCCCAGCAACCGGTTGGTCAGCGTCCGACAAGTGGCAGATCTGTGGTCCAACCCGTTGTGTAATCAGGCAGATAAGAGAGATAGGTATGACCGGATGCTGACAAAAGGGCTTAAGGTTGTCCGTATGCCTGTGAGTGATACGGTCCTGTAATAAATACCACATAATCAGTAACTTTGTTTGAACGGCATGGATTACGAGGCTTAATTTAAACAACGTCCTTTTGTTCCCAAACTCAATTTGAGCCGCATAGTTCCACCACCAGCTGACTGGCTGCTGTATAAATAAGCTCTCATCTTTCACTTATTGCCCACTCTGTAGCTAATTCCCTTCGCAATGCTTGAATCGATTAAATCGGCTCTCAAGCCAAAATCCGAGCTGAAGGTTGAGTCCGAGGAAGTCCACAACCTTGAGAAGAGTTCAGCAGATGAAGAACACTTGGGAGCGGTCAAGTCCCTCCCACTCAACTATGTTTCCAGAAGTCAGGAGTTCGACCCTGTCACCTCGCAGTTGGAGAAGGAAATCATCAACGATGAGTACACTGCTATGATTATCGAAGACGACTCCGTCTACCCCGAAGTCAGAGCCTCGGTTCCATCGACCGACGACCCAACCTTGCCCCAGTCGACCATTAGAATGTGGGTTTTGGGTTTCTTAATGACCACCATTGGTAGTGGTATGAATATGTTGTTTTCTTTGCACTCGCCTGTCTTCACCTTGACGCCATTCGTCACCACCATGATTGCCTGGCCAATGGGTAAGTTCTGGGGCGACTACTTCCCCAACTGGAAGATCTTTGGGCTTGAGTTGAACCCTGGTCCTTTCAACATCAAGGAGCACACTGTCATCTCGATCATGTCGAGTGTCTCGTTCGGTGGTGGTAACGCTTACGTTACCGACATTTTGCTTGCGCAGAACATCTACTACCACTCCGACTTTGGCTGGGGTTTTGACATGTTGGCCGCCTTGTCGACCCAGTGTATCGGTTTCGCGCTCGGTGGTATCGCCAGAAGATTTGTGGTCTACCCAGCGTCGGCCATCTGGCCAGCCAACTTGGTCACCACCACCTTCTTGACCAACATGCACGTCAACGAAAACCACACAGCTAACGGCTGGAAGATTTCGAGACTCTTGTTCTTCACCACCGTCATGTGCTGCTCGTTCGTCTACTACTTCTTCCCCGGTGTCATTTTCAACGGTCTCTCCAACTTCTCGTGGATCACCTGGATCAAGCCCAACAACGTCATTATCAACCAGCTTTTCGGCTCCTCCACCGGTTTGGCCTTGTTCCCTAACCTGATTGCCTTGGACTGGAACCAGATTGGTGGCTACATTGGTTCTCCTTTGCCCACCCCATCCACCACCTTGTTCACCGTTGGTGTGTCGGTTGTCGCCATTTACTGGATTATCGTGCCAGCCATCCACTACTCCAACACCTGGTACTCGCAGTACTTGCCTATCTCGTCGTCCGGCTCGTTCGACAGATTTGGCCAGCCATACAACGTGTCCAAGATCATCAACACCAAGACGTTGACCTTTGACAAGGAGTCCTACGAGGCCTACTCGCCATTGTTCTTGTCCACCACGTTCGCCATGGCGTACGGTTTGTCTTTTGCGTCCATCTTGGCCACCATCACCCACACCATCTGCTTCCACGGTAAGGAGATCATCGCACAGCTCCGCCAGGAGGAACAGCCAGATGTCCACAACAGATTGATGAAGAGCTACAAGGAGGTGCCAGACTGGTGGTACGGAATCGTTGGTCTCATCTTCTTTGGTTTGGCCATCGCCACGGTCAGAGCCTGGCCCACAGAAATGCCTGTCTGGGCCTTGGTGGTCGCGCTTTTGATTGCCATCTTCTTCTTGTTGCCTGTGTGTATCATTTACGCCAGAACCAACATTGCCGTTGGTCTTAACGTCGTCACCGAGTTCATTATCGGTTACATGTTGCCAGGTAAGCCCTTGGCCATGATGTTCTTCAAGACCTTCGGTTACATCACCAACAACCAGGCTGTATCGTTTGCTTCCGACATGAAGTTGGGCCACTACATGAAGATCCAGCCCAGACTCATGTTCTTTGCGCAGTTCCTTGCCACCATGTGGGGTGCCATTGTCCAGGTGGCCGTCTTGAGATGGGCCTACACCGGTATCGAGAACGTGTGTACGCCCGACCAGAAGGACCACTACACGTGTTCCGCCGCCGGCGTCTTTTTCAACGCCTCCATCATCTGGGGTGTCATTGGCCCCCAGAGACAGTTCTCCCTGGGCCAGATGTACTACCACTTGTTGTTCTTCTTCATTGTGGGTGCCTTCTTGCCTATTATCAACTGGTTGATCCTCAAGAAGTATCCAAACTCGTTTGTCAGATGGTTCAACTGGCCAGTCTTCTTCTCGGGTACCGGCTTGATTCCTCCTGCCACCCCATACAACTATGCCTCCTGGTGTATCGTGGGTATCACCTTCAACTACTACATCAAGAAAAAGTGGTTCCACTGGTGGGCCAAGTACAACTACTCGTTGTCCTGTGGTTTGGATATCGGTTTGGCCTGGGGTTTGTTGATTGTTTTCCTCTGTCTCAACTTGACCAACGCCGAGTTCCCAGCCTGGTGGGGAAACAACGTTGTTGCGGGTACCTTGGACACCAACAACTTGGCCATCAGAGTCGTTTTGCCCGAAGGACAGGCCTTTGGTCCTTCTTCTTGGTAGTTAGCGCTACATATAATTAATATCTGTTTGTAAGAAGTGTAGGTTTTTTTTTTTACCATGCAGCAAAATTTGAAGTTTATAAGAAAAGATATATATGATTTGAAAGGTTGGGTGTATGTGAAATGGAACTGGAACAATAATAAGAGGGTGTGGTAGATTAAAGTATGGAGATGGGGTGGAGTTGATGGATTGGTGAGGGTGTGAGATAGATCTGCAGGGTATGAGTGTTTTCCGTGAATATAATGTTGATCATATTGTGATTGGAGTAGTATTGTGAAGATGGAAAAGAGTGGTGCCAAATTGAAGATTTAGGAAGTAAACAGAAGGGAGGACCAAAGTGGGAGAATTTTCGATATCGACCAACAGGTTATCTTAGGCCAACAGGTTATCTTAGGCTTCTATTGAGGTATGATTCTGAATATTAGTTACTTCTGAAAGTTACAAATCAGTTGGTGTCAAGTTGAAGGTTTCCAGTGAAAGAGGAGAAATTTCTGATAGAAGTGAAGTTCCAAAGAGATAGAATTCGCGATATTGCCCGATAGGCCAGTACTCTGCGCAATATGATTCTGAATATTAGGTACTTCCTTATGAAAGTTAAATCAGTTGGTGCAGAATTGAATATTTCCAGTTAAAGAGGAGAAATTAACAGATAGAAGTGAAGATAAAGAGGAAGAATTCTCGACAAACAGGATAATATTAAGACTCAACTGAGGTATAGATTCTGGATATTACCTCTGAAAGTTGCAAATTTACCCGCGCAGTTTCGAATCCTGCAGTTGTCGTTGCAGCAGCTGTTTCGTTCAATCTCTGCGTGGTGATTGCAGCAGCTGTTTCGTTCAATCTCTGCGTGGTGATTGCAGCAGCTGTTTCGTTCAATCTCTGCGTGGTGATTGCAGCAGCTGTTTCGTTCAATCTCTGCGTGGTGATAAGACCTTCGTTTTTCCTCAATTTGCAACCAGGAAAGAATAGCAGAATAGCTGTATAGCATGTCAGATTAAAATCACGTATACAAGGGAAGCAAACCACAGCTCTAGCGTATCATTTCCACGCTTATGATGCACGACGGGAACAACGTGAATACGCCTACTCAAGTATCTGATTGGATATTTATACTTTTTATGCTGGTATTTGTCTTTGTAGGCGTTTTGTACCCGTACGCTGCAATGTTGTTTTTGGAAGAAGACGAAGAGCCCAGAGATGGGCGGTTACTCGGCACCGCCGAGGAGGCAAACAACGACTACCTGGCTAAAATAAACGCCAATAAAGAAGCACAGGGACAGAAGTTAACTCAAAATGAAACGGTAAGTGACAATGATTTGCATGGAAAGGCAATCCCAGAACCACCCAGCTATAGAATGGCGAACAATGCCGACCGGGGGCTGAATTGTTCTACGTTGCCAATTTATGAACCTTTCGACAGTTAATTAACATATCATGGGGGTTGTTGGGGACAGCAAGTAATGGCTAGTATGTGAGTAGTAGTATCTATCTGTATATTGACTAAATAACTAACTAATGTGACAAACGTGGCTCCTTTCATAGGCAACCACGACTAGCGTATCCTGACCATTCTCGGCAGTAGCACCTTGCTAACAACCTTATTAGTCAGTCCGGAGTCTTGTGACTAGAACCTAACTGGTGATTCAGTGGCCCTAGAGGGGTTTTAGTTTTACCCTATAGTTCTGTATTTGGTTATTCAGGTTTAGTTGGATTGGTTTATGTTACGTGGACTTCTCATCGAATGCTAATCTTATACAACAAATCCATAAAAAGGTCCCTTGGCCCAGTTGGTTAAGGCGTGGTGCTAATAACGCCAAGATCAGCAGTTCGATCCTGCTAGGGACCATTCTTTTTGCAGCCATTATGAAACTTTTTTATTGATTTCCTATCTTTTTGTCTTGTGCTGGTTAGAGTGTTGACTAGTATATCACACATCTCTCAGGTTAATGATTCTCATTCATCAAGCACATTTTTCTTCACTCATATATTTTATGTTTTTCAAACCTCAGTCCCATACCACTTCATATGATTTATTTCATTTCTCAAATCTCTCTCACCTCTTAAACATTCTTCTCATAGTTCACCTTATTTATATCTTTGCATTCCCATTTTTCACTCTTTTTCTCTTTCTTTATATCTCTCCAAGTGTTATTTCTTATACTTTCTCTACTTCTTTCCCAATTTTCACTTTTTTCTCTTTCTTTATATCTCTTCAAATGTTGGCTTGGGGGGCAGTGGTGGCCCTGAGACCACCCAACCTACCCTTAAGGACCACCTGATCTCTAATAAACTAACTGAAAGAAAGATAAGATATGACTATAACACTGAAATATGAACTACTTTCACCCCATTTGAACTACAGTGACACTGAAATAAAAAGCACCAGAATAGGGTAAGTCACTCCATTTCAGCAACTCAGGATCTAGACTCTTCAATAGGGATACTTAGGACTTAGGGTCATATTTCCTCTGTTTTAGCAGTTTATTTCAATAGAAGATAAGTATATATCACCAAATCCTTTCATCTCTCACTATTTTCTACATTTCCATTGTACCAATCAATAAACTCCACTATTCTCATTTCAGTATCTCACTCTACTATTCTCTACATTATCATAAACAAACATCTCTTGATTATCTTACCTCGTATTCTCCTAATCAACATTCTGCCCCTCAAATGGAACAAGCTTGGAGGTTCCCTCAGCCCATGAAACACCATTGAAAGTGATCTCCTTGATCGCAGCAACAACATCCTCAAAAGAACCCCTCACCTGCTTGGTCGAGTCTCTCTCTCTCAAGGTCACGGACTCGTCCTTGACGGACTCAAAGTCAATGGTGATACCGAACGGAGTACCCAACTCGTCGTTTCTCGCATACCTCTTGCCGATGGACGCGCTCGAGTCGTCCACCTTGAACGGAACCTGCTGCTTCCTCAAGTACGCAGACACCTTCTTGACGACAGGCTGCAACTCGGGCGTCGATGACAAAGGCACCAACAACACCTTGGTGGGCGCAACCAACGGAGGAAGCGATAACACACCTCTGTCGGCATCGGAAGGACGTGCCCAGAACTGGTGCTCAAACACAGAGTAGATGATACGCCCGATACCAAACGAGGGTTCGATAACGTTTGGAGTGTACTCACGGACGTGCTCGGTTCTCGTCACACGCGCAATCTTGATCAAGTCCGAGTCCAATTCGACCTTCGCTTCAACAGAGGGCACCGAAACAACAATCTTACCATTCTCCTTCAACTCCTCACCCAACTTCTCCAACTCACATTCAGTTCTACCAAGCAACCATTTCTCAATCGCCCCGGCATCTTTCCTAAACTTGGGGCCAAACTTCTTCTTGGCAATCTCGATTTCGGTTCTCTCCACCACAAGAGGCTCAGGCAAGGTCTTTCTCACCACCAACTTCTCGTTGGTCCTCGCCGAGTGCACGCTCAAGTCGTACGCCGATCTGTCGGCACAGCCCACACACTCGATCCACCCGTACGACGTGTGCAACTCCGCGTCCCAGCAGTCCGCAGCGTAGTGCGCCATCTCGTTGGCCATGTGCTGTCTGAAACGCAATCTGCCGGTGTCGACACCAATCTTCACCAAAAACAAGTAGATTCTCGCCAAAAAGTACCCCAACGTTTCGTTGTCCACCATTCCAGAGGAAACAGCCTCACCCACAGACTTCTCAGTAACCTGAGTGGAACCAGACTCCTGAACATCCTTGGGCAAAAACTTCAACTTCAAGTCCTTAACCTCACCAAACTTAGAGTGAGACTTGTCCTCTGGGTCAACGAAATGCTCGATTTCTGCCATCAAAAACTCACGCACTCTCAACAAACCAGCTCTAGGCGCAATCTCGTTTCTAAAAGACTTGCCAATCAGCGCAGAAGCAAAAGGCATCTTCTCATTGTTGAAATCCAACAATTTGGAAAAGTTCAAAAACTGGCCCTGAGCGGTTTCCGGTCTCAAATACCCCTTCAATTGGCCCGAAGGTCCAATGGCAGTCTCAAACATCAAGTTGAACTCGATAGGTGGCTCCAATGGCCCACCAGTGCCCGGGTTGGTGATGTTGTACTTCTTGATCAACTCACCCAATTGTGGGCCAGAAAACCCGTCAATCTGCGCCAAAATGTTCTCGTACTCCTTAACTTCCTCGTCTGGCAACTTGACATTTTTGATCTCCTTGACCTTCTTTTTTCTCTTTTTCTTGTCCTCGTCCTCCTCCTTGGCCTCCTCCGCAATACCTCTGGCAGCCTTGTCGCCCTTCAATCTGGACTCCAACACTTCCTCAACCAAGTGGTCGGCACGGAAAATCTCTCCCGTCTTCAAGTCCTTGCACATCCAGTCGGCAAACTTCTCGACATGGCCCGACGTCTTCAACACTTCGTGGGGGGTCAACATTGTAGTGTCCACCTCCAACATATCCTCCTCCAAAATGAAGTGCTTTCTCCAGGTGTCGACCACGTTGGCCTGGAAAGCACACCCTGGTGGACCGTAGTCGTACAACCCAGAAACACCGCCGTAGATTTCAAAGGCGGGCGCGAAGAAGAAGCGTCTCTTCAAGACCTGGTCCAAGGATTCCCTGGAAAAGGGCACGTTCGTTTTAGCTGCGGTAGACGACATGTTTGCGATAGCGATTCGGTAGATACTCCGGAAAGCGTGTCTGATTGGAGGCAAAATGGTGCTGATGATAGCGTGTTTAATTTTGAAAAAAAGTTGAAAAGTGGTGGAGGTCTTAGGATTTTGGAAAAAAGATGGAGTTTTTGAGATGGAGAGGAAGGAGGAGGAGGGAGTAGGGAGGAGTGAGAAGGGAAGAGGGAGTGGTATTTTGGTTTGGAGCTGGGATTTGAGAGGGTGTGGGTGTTGGATGTGGATGTTTGAGATTTCTGAGAAAGATAAGTATGAAAGATAGAAAACTAAACATCTCTGGTGACTATTCTTTGTAGTTCATGAGTCATTAGAAATGTGAGGCTAAAAGATTAAAGTTTTGAAAAGTTGAATGTGATTCTGTTTTAGTGAGGCTGGTGATGTTTTAGGACTATGTTTTCTAAGTATGTTTATGGTTTTTAATGCTTAGTAGCAGGATTTTAGCATAGTATTTGTTTGGTGGTTTTTTGTGGAGCTGAAGTGGAAAATTGTAATGGAAGTTTTGGTAAATTTCGGACTGAAATTTTAGTGAAAGTAAATTTTGGAGATTTTAGTGTGTGAAGGATTGTGAAATTTTTCTTGATTTTGGTATATCAACCAGTGGTGAGGTGTTGGGCTGTTTATTTCGACTGTCACTCGACTGCTGTATTTTTTGCAGTACAAGTTGTCTAGGGTTCTCGTAGTTCTAATAACGTTATATTTGAATGCTAATTTTTCATTCTTTAATCTCTTGTGCACTTAAAATTGAAGTTCATTTTTCTACGTCAAATCTCGAGTTATCATCAATGCTTTTTAGGTTCCATCTATTTAATAGGCATAAGCAGTAAATGTGTAACGCAGTGAGTACTATAGATGACTTATAGACCCAGAGGTTAGTTTTTTGAACTGACAGAGGTTGACTAGAACGTTGGCAGGATCCGGTAAAAGCCCTTGGTTTTGCCATGATTGTCAACTCTGTTACTTGATATCGAAGTAATTGTAGTCTCTAATGGCTCTATGAATAATAAGTTCTTTGGTAACCGTCTGGCCTCTCTCAGCACCACGATATTTATACCGACTAGCTCAGCTTTTCCTCCATGTCAGCTTTTCATGGTGTGCTGCCTTTCGGTGCTAACGTGCTTTTGGCTGCACACAAAGCTCGGGTATTGGCAGATAACTGTCTTACCAGTTTATCTGGGAGAGCCTGAACACCCTGGGTTCATCCAAAGGCTACCCCTTTCCGAAGCTTCTCTGTCTTAGAACCCAAGGTTCCATTACCGCCTTCCGGTGCACCTTGACAGTTTTCATCTCAAGAGAGATGAAACTTCTGGTTTCTCCAGGTCAAGTTTTCAACTGCCTTATTACTTTGTTATGAAGTAACGGAGAAATGTCCAGGCTTCTTAAATTTCTATCATAATTCTCTCGTTCTTGATGTGAATGCTCTAGTTTTTCATTCAACACAGCAAAGTAGCTCGTTCATCCTTCGCTTCACATGCCTCGCCGTCAAACTGAAATACTTCTATGTTTGGAGACTTTCATATTCAAGTGTGTTCGGAGACATAACAGAGTTTCAACCTGCCATCCCTAAATAGCTTCCTGATGTTGGCATTTTCATTACTGATCCAATATTTTGCGCTCCCCGAAATCATAATTGACCCGAATGTCCTGGTTTCTGAGAAAATTGAGTACACAGGGCTTTGTACTAAGTGCCACCACTCACGTCTACCACGTCTGGACATTTAAAAACTGATTAGAGAATGACTTCTTTCCTTCTCGAAATGTTCTGCTCCAAGTTGTGATGGACAGACTCTAATTACCTTCCAACATACTTTTGACTATAGCCAATTGGTTGTCGTTGAACAAATTAGCATAGCACTTTTGCTTAACATGACCTTTACCACCGCAAAAAGAACAAGTTTTACGTTGTTGGGTTTTTTTACCTACCTTTTGTAGGATTTTCTTCAGCTTAGTATTAACTTTCTGAAGTTCCCTGTTCGCGTCTTTGCGATCATGAACTTTAGACCATCTTTCCCCAGCACCCAAGATTTCACCCAATGTGTCGAAATACCTGAATTGTTGTTTGAAGTAGACGTCCTTCTCCCTGTTGTACTCCTCCTTGTCCAACGAGTAATGTGTATTTAACTATCGTGCCTTCGTTGATGTTGTTCTCAAACATCAACCTCATTTTAAAAATCTCACCTCTAAGTTCGTAAAAGTCTGTCAGCGGAGTCAAAGACAAACGCTGCAACGTATCAAAACCTAATGAACGGTGGTTAGGTGGGAAGTAGACTTGGTGGAATTCCTTGTATACATCTTGGGTCGAGGTAGACGAATCAACTCTACAGCCCAAATTCCAGTTGTGTTCAACCTTGTAAGCCTCATAAAGTATCTTACGAACACATAATGAGTCCGCTTTACGCTGTTTTTCCTCCTCAGCTGTATCAGTTAACTGTCCCCTTTCAGGTAAGGAACCGTTGAGCACGTAGTAAATGTCATACTTTTCCAACAAAGAAATCAAGCGATGGTGCCAGTGGACATACTCAAGAGAATATCTTTCAGGAAGTTTGCCAAGTTTGCACACCTCGTTACTAAAGGAAACATCTGAGTCAGAATCGCTTTCCCATGAGTTCAAATTATCGGTATTGGAATGGGCCGTATGTTCTGGTGAATCGTCTTTTCTGGTGACACTGGTGTTACCATCTGGACTTGAATAGTTGGCAGATTCAGGTGCTCTGTCTTTGTTTGTAGCTTTTTCCCATCATTTTCATTCTTTTACTTGATATTAAGAAAATGCAAAATTTCAGGTGAAGAAATAATTGGTGAAGTAAATTTCTTTCCTCTCAAACAGGATGAAGCAGGCATCTTAAATGGTGAGAGCATGGGCTGACTAATCTTGGACTAGATAAGAGATAGTAGGGGTATACAAAGTCCAGTTCACTTTGGGTTCAGAGAGAAAATCTTGATCGTATACTTAAGCTTCAGGAATTCTGCCTCTGGCAGCGCCATAGATTGCAGGGATTCTTTCGAAATTGAGGACTTAGGTTTTATTGGGTATTCTCCACTGTTAAGTCCATTTTGGTATTCATTTCAGAAGGTTAGTACCTACCGATGTGTCTTTGTAGTTATTCTGTTACCCCCAAATGTAACCTGGTGCATTTTCAAATGTTCATCGCAGATACGAGGACCAATTCACAAAATTGTAACTTTATGAGGATCAGTTAATGGGAATCAGGCTCACAACCTGGAATAATACTCAACGTAAACAGAGGGTTGTAAATCAAAAACTGAAGTTTCTGCTAAACACTTATAAAAATGGCTGCAAAATGGCTGCAAATATATCAAAAGCAGTGAACATTCCAAATGTTTATGGTTCTCAACTTTAAAAGTGAAGAGTAAAAAGTTGACAATAACAGATTCAGAAATGAGGTGGTTACTTTTAGCTTTGACTGGTTTACTCATTAGAAGCCTTCCTACGGTTAAATATTGATTGGCTGCAAAAATTTAGTTACAATACATTTATTAGGGTATACCATGGATTTGGAAAGATATTGGAAGCAAAATAGTGAGAAGGTACATCTATTCTGGGAAAAAGAAGGATAACCAGCATTCATTCTCAAACTTAATGACTTCCAGGAAAGGCACCACATGACGTTTATGCACACCACCGTTGCATCTTCTGAACCGGGAGTGCAGTTGACGTCAACTGTGAAGTTTCCACGGGAGTACGCTCTGTGGTTCGCATATGTGATTCTGGTTTCTCGGTGCCTGCGGCGGTCATCGGAGCCGGCTCAGGCTCTTTACTTGAAGGCATTAAAAGGTAAACCACATACGCAAGATCAGATGCAGCTAACACAATGACGCACATTTGGGAGAATTGGCTGGGAGTTGTAAAAATGTTGTGGGTATAGTGGGATGAAAATGAAACGAGTTTGTAAACCAGAAAAGAGTGGATATTTTAGAGATTAAGCAAGAGGGGTGGAAGAGTTAGAATACGTTCAGAGAGTCAACAAGGTCCAAGAGTAGTGATATTGATGCTTAGGCTGTGAATGGGATGCGCTGTGGGTTTATAGAGAAACTTACTGGTTAATTGTATGGATGTAAAGGGAGGGCACTGAGTATTGGCTGCAAAAAAAAGTCTCAAAAGAGATCTGTACTCTTAATCTACACTGGCTGCAAAATCACAAAAAAACTTTCTACCCATTATTTCTTCTCAAACCCAACTAGCTAAACTAAAAACCTTCTCTCCAGCACCTACACTCTAATCCATACTAAAAATTGCTATCACTAACTTTTATCCCTGATGAGCTGTCAGCCATACGTATTCTTAAAATCTCACCGAATGCTCATCTCTCCGAATGCTCAAATCACCAACACCTGTAAACCAAAAACACACCAATCTAGTCCTGTATACCCCAATTAATCTATAAACAGCTCCTCATCCCAGGTGTCCTCCTCCTCAAACCACTTCTTCAACACAATCAGCACCATGGTGACCACACAGGCCACCGCAAATACCTCGTCAAACCACCGGTCTATGAACCGCACCTCCTTCACAGCTATCGCCTCCTTGTTCAGGGAGCTCCCCAGAAGTGACAATATCTGCGATATGCGGTAGGAGAGCTTCGTGGGGAGGTTTGTTCGTATCAACAAAGCCGTGGCCATGATGTAGACACCGCACAACTCCGCAATGAACAAGTGCTTGAGCCAGGTCTTGACGTTCTTGTCGTGGCGCGTGTTGTTTGGAAGAAGCCGTGTGAAGGACTTGAAGGTGACGAAAACATTGGACATCAGGCAGATGAACAAACTGCCCAGCAAGACAAACAGAAGCTGGCTGGTGAGCTGCTGCTCCAGCACCGAGGTGCCCCAGCTCTCAAACACCGTGAGCATGATCTTCGCGATGGTGGTGGCCAAGGCGTCCTTGGAGGTGTTTGCCGGTGCGTCCTTCTGGTCGTCCTTGATGACGGCCGAGCGGAGCTTGAAGGTGTCGTCGTCGCCGTACATGAGAAAGTGCGGCACGCGGATCAAGAGCACGTTGAGGATGCGGTACACACAGTACGCCGCAAAGAGGATGTTTGCCCAGCGCAAAAGCTTGTGCAAGAGCTCGTTGCTCAGTTTGCTGCGCAGCTCCTTGAAGCGGTCAATCAGCTTCAAGATGTCGTTGTAGGAGGACAGTTTCAAGCTCTCCAAGGAGTCGATTTCTTTCTGGAGCTCAGACTCTTCACTTTGTTCTGAGTTGACGAGACTCGACAACAGCGCAAACGACTGCACCTTGTTCATCATGCCGCGTAGTTTTCCGTTGTGCAAGAGCAAGTTGTCGCTGCTGAGCAGCGCGAGCGAGCCGTAGGGCGTGTTTTTCGCGGGGTACACGGTGCCGCCTGTTTCCGCGAGCACTGCCGCAAGCAGTGCCCTGCGTTTCGCCAAAAGTGAGACCGTGTTGTTATAAGATGAAACAAACTGGTTGATCTCAGCCAATGGTGACTTCATACTATCACTATCTTCCAGTACCACCCGATTTTGCAACCTCCCCACCAACCTCACAAGCCGCACGTCCAACCCAAAAAGCTTGTACGGCGTCAGCGTCGAACCTATCCCGGAAAGTATCGCCAAAATAGTGATCCCAGCAATAGATATCTCGTTAATCTTCATCTCTATGATCGACCGCCTGCCTGTAGCGGTCGGCGAAAAACTCTGTGTGAGGTCCCCGCACTTGTGGAGCACCAAAAACCACGCCACGTACACCAAAAACGTGTAAACGCACTTGGTTCTGTTTTTCGGCAGTGGCCAAAGCTCCTGGTTGACCAAAAGACTGGCGATGAAAAACGGCTGCACCACTATCAAGAGCACCATGAGCAAGTCGATGGTGAACTGGAAGAGAACGAGTCGGGCGTCCTCGGCAAAGAAGATGTCGCCTATCTCGCACATCATGAGCACTATGAGGAGCACGCTGGTGGAGATACAGGCGCCGAAAACGACGCCGATGACGGAGTGGCCGGGCAAAAAGTGCCCGTGGCGGTCGAAAAGGTGGCGGAAGTTGGCGAGCGGGCTTTCGTGCGGCTTGTCGTGCTCGCCATGGTCGTTGTCGGTGGCCTCGGGCCGCAATTGGAGCACCTGGACCTGGTGCTCGTAGTTGAACCCGGCGATCATGATGTTGAACTCGGACGCGTGCACGTAGTGGGAGCGTCCAAAGTACCGCAGCACCAAGTCTTTGTTGTAGATGTATGTGTAGGTCCATGCTGTTAGCACGACCTGGAGGCCTCCGAAGAGGGAGTAGCTGAAGAGGTTCATGTTGTTGGTTTACAGCGTAAAAATGAAGTTTTTACGCTGGAGAGTGTTTAAGAATTTGTAAATCGATCTTACAAACTGCGGAGACAAATCAGTGAGACTTGTTTCTTGTGGAGAAGAGTGTTCTTATGATCAATTGTGTATGTTCAGTCAATCTACTTTGATTGAAAGGTTGTTGAAGCTTTGGTTTTACGCTGGAGAGTGCGTAATTTTGCGTTGGACATAAAGTAATTTTTATTGGAGTGCTAAGTGATTTTTCGCTGGACTTCAGTAGTTGTTCACTGGAAGTGTTAAGTGATTTTATGCTTGACTTAAAGTAATCTTTACACTGGACTTGAAGTAATCTTTACACTGAAGGTGCTTGAATTTTTACACTGGACTTAAAGTAATCTTTACACTGGACTTAAAGTAATCTTTACACTGAAGGTGCTTGAATTTTTACACTGGACTTAAAGTAATCTTTACACTGGACTTAAAGTAATCTTCACACTGGACTTAAAGTAATCTTTACACTGAATGTGCTTGAATTTTTACACTGGACTTGAAGTAATCTTCACACTGAAGGTGCTTGAATTTTTACACTGGACTTAAAGTAATCTTTACACTGGAATTAAAGTAATCTTTACATTGGACTTAAAGCAATCTTTACACTGGAGGTGCTTGAATTTTTACACTGGAAGTGCTAAGTAATCTTTACACTGGACTAAAAGTAATCTTAACACTGAAGTGCTAATAATCTTTAGCGGAAGTGCCGAAAGTAATTTTTCACTGGAAGTGCATAAAGTGGTCTTTACACTGTGAATACTAAGTGATCTTTACACTGGAAGTGTTGGGGATAGTAACTAATGAACAGTACAGTAAGGCGAGTTTGGCTATTTTCCTTTTCTTGTTATTACGCCTCGACAACCTACGCTGAACAGTAATGTCGTGCGAGAACACCTTTACTAGGTAATGCAATACCATGCGGGCCAAAGAGCTGTACTGAGATGCCGGCGATCTTTATTAGACAGAAGGAGTCAATTGACGAGACACTGGGAGTCTTAATGATTCCCAGTGTAGCAAGAAGTGTCAAGTAGTTTTACACTGGAAGTGCTTGAAGTGAGACTGTTTCTAGTTTGGTTTCTGGAGACTACAAGTATTCTTATAACTTAAATTGTATATGTTCAGTCATCTTACTTTTCTTGAAACTTGTTAAAGATTCTTGCAGTTCATGTCCAAAATGTTAGTGTGATTTTGGGTGCAAAAAAGTTTTGATGCCATATAGTGAGGATGGTTGAGATGTCCATATTAGTAAGGATGATTACAATAGGGTAGGATGTTTTTAAAGAGATAGATATTTATGAATGTAAACTTGGTATATGCATGTATGCTTCATTAACATAAGTTTCATTATATCTGTATGTCGGGGTTGACAGGGCTTTACAAGAAGTCCTAGTAGATCAGTTTCCTTTCAGGAAAAATGGATTCTACCTATGTTGTGAGCACTAGAATTGCCATGACATCCTACGTATCAATTATTTGTGAAGTGGAGAATACCATTGCCATTTAGATACTTAGGTTTTTACTTGTTGCTACTCTGTGTGCCCAGAAACTCGGGATATGACTTTTAGTTTGGAAATAACGTTAATTAATACATTAATTCGTGCCCAACCCAAATACATTAATTCGTGCCCAACGCTTTGGGTTGGGCACCATTGGTTTAAATAACTGTCACATTTATCATATTACAACTCAGTACTTTTGTTCAGGATAGGCTTCCTCATCGGAAAACTAAAAGTACGTTCACAACTAATTAACCTACCACGGGGGTATTAGTGGGTATTGCATCTCACGGTGCTGAGTCCCACTCCACGTCCATAAATGGATTTTCTCCTCCCATACATAGCAAAAACGATCAACAAATACTCGGCTATATAGTGAAAAAAAACGTTACAATATTTGGTTTCTCAGACGCAGCCATTGTAGGTCTTCATCTGTGAGTCACTTAGATTCTCAAGATGCTGCGAAGTATTGCTGATACATCTTAATTTTTATGCTGAGAGGTGAAAATATTTATATATTATACATATTAATATATGTAAGTTCATTATGTCTGTATTCACTTGTTCTCCTACACTAGTTGCTTCTCGACAAACATACTAAATACCATTTTTCACATTGGTGTAAACTCCAATAACCATTGATGGAGAAATACTTAATACACACTCACCAACAACCTCCACCTCATATCTATCCTCCATCTCATTTCCACCTCCATCTCATTTCCACCTCCATCTCATTTCCACCTCCATCTCATTTCCACCTCCATCTCATTTCCACCTCCATCTCATTTCCACCTCCATCTCATTTCCACCTCCATCTCATTTCCACCTCCATCTCATTTCCACCTCCATCTCATTTCCACCTCCATCTCATTTCCACCTCCATCTCAATAGTATACCTAAAGGATTGTGCACATGACCTCCCACATGACCACATATCAGTATCAGATTTCAAATTTTCACGAAATTTTTCAACCAACAAAATGGTCATGATGTTAAGAGCAGAAAAGAAGATGCGTAAGCATCTTCTTGAGCAGCTCAAAGCACGCAAAGTGCTCGGGGCTAGGATTGCAGAAACCAGAAAATCCGCCACGGAGTTGGAGCAGCTCAACTTCGGCCCCCAGGTGTTCGTGTTCAAGAACTTGTTCAGCGGGCAGGTGATTTACTCACAGGTGCCGGGGTACCACCAGAACCAGATTGACGAGCAGTTTCCGCGGCCGACGTGGGAGAACAGAAAGCCCGCGAGAAGAAGCGATCTCTGGCGGCTCATGTGCGTGGCGACGTTTGCCAACTACGAGTACGCGGCCGCGGCGTACGACGGCTTGGTGCAGTTGAGGAGGGCCAGAGACACGGTGCAGCGGGACCAGGCCAAGGAGATGAGGCGCAAGAACGACGACGGCAACACGTGGTACTCGGGGCAGTACCGGCCTGCGTACGCGCAGGAGGCCGTGGCCGACTTGGCGCACGTCGTGGACGAGTTTGGGTTGGACAACACCACGTTTGCGTGGGAGAGTTTGTGGAGAAAGGGCGCGGACGAGCACTGGCGGGAGGACTTGGTGGAGCACGAGGAGTTGCCGGCGTGCAACCCCAAGGACCAGAGCATTTTGTTGGAGGAGATGCGGGAGAAGGCAGTGGCGGTTTTTAGGAGGGAGAGAGAGAGGGAGAGGGAGAGGAAGGAGAGGGAGGAGAATGAGGTTGGTGCTGGAGTTGGTGGTGAGGTTGCATAGACTGTGTACATAGTAAACAACGAATAAACAACGAGAACGTATGATAATGTAAACTCTATAAGGTAAAAATGAGGAAAAAATTTTGAGTATGGTGAATGGTTTCAAAGTGTTCTAATGGGTTTTTGGAGCTCCAATTGAATTCTTTCAATGTGAAGCTTGTATGGGCATGATATCAGAGGAAGAATGGTAGAATCTCAAGTTTAGTAAAAGAGTACTTGAGTAGATAAACTAAATCACTTAACTAGACACTATAGAACGACAATAGTGAATAAACCAGAAGATTCGAATTTGGAATAAATGCTAACAAAGTGAGTTTTCAAATAGTTTCACTGTTTTCTCTCAGATTATCAGTTTTGCAACTTTATTACCAAATTGGGACGAAATTGTAGAATTGTCAAAACTTGATCTCTTGTTAAAAGTAGTGAAAATGTGCTTGAAATAGGTAATCACTGCAGCTGTATTCTCTCCTCCGGTATACTCATTCAATACGTTCTTGTTTTTTAAGCATTGGAATGTTAAGCAGTAGGCAAATGTTGGGAGTCAGTTCACTATCCTATATTGAACTACCAAACTAAGTATATGTAGAATCTTATATTGACCTTGTAGCATTACCAATGAAATGTCCCATCTTAAGTGTTGAGGCATGTATAACTTGATTCCGCAATCCAACCTAGCGAGACAAATTTGGAGGCACCGGGTATAATTACTGTTGGACCTCCAGGTCCACCTAACGGAAACTAATAGTACAACAGATCAATTCTTCAACTGGGCACTTTATGAAAACGAAGTGTCTCTTAGATGGACACAACTGATTTAAGGCTGTACGACATTTAAAGAGGTATCAAGTCAAACACTCTCAGACAGTCCAGAAATAGTAATACTACACCCCCAAACTCAGATCTGTGGGCCTTTGCAAAGGGTGCAACACGAGAACCTGTAATCCAACGGTTTGAGTAGAATCGGGTAGAGACTTTCTGGTGATCAAGTGTTTTTGGTTGTTTATTTGAGTATTGTAAAGAACTCCACTTCTCCTGGAGCACATCACCAAATTGGCATAGCCATGGCACTCGTCTAGAGATCAAATGTCTAATACACTTTTTGATCCAAATTTTCAGCGGCTGCAAATTTTCGCAACTTCTCAAACGGCTGCAAATTTGAAGAAACAATAGTTTCCTCTTAAATAAGACGCTCTTGGCGTACAAATCGCTAAGAGTAGCCACTCTCAAAACACTAGGTCATACTAGAAGTCACCCTCATTCTCCATTACCGTCCCAAGCCACAACATTACACAAAACATACAATCTAGCCATTCAAGAATAAGATAAAATAACATAAAGGATGCTAGTTAAGCGAGTTCAACTAGTTCTTCAACTTTAGTCTAACCGCACAATCTAGTCATAACACCCCTAATCTTTCAATACAAAGACCGGCCCAACAACCCAGACAACAAACTTCTCCCAAGCACTATTCAATATCCATCAAACTTAATAAAACTCAACTTATATCCATCCAAATTTAATAACCAATATCCATCCGAACTTAATAAAACTCAACTTATATCCATCCAAACTTAATAAAACTCAACTTATATCCAAACTTAATAAAACTCAACTTATATCCAAACTTAATAAAACTCAACTTATATCCATCCAAATTTAATAACCAATATCCATCCGAACTTAATAAAACTCAACTTATATCCATCCAAACTTAATAAAACTCAACTTATATCCAAACTTAATAAAACTCAACTTATATCCATCCAAACTTAATAAAACTCAACTTATATCCAAACTTAATAAAACCACCCATCCAATATCCATCCCACCCATCCAATATCCATCCAAACTTAATAAAACTCACCCAATGCACATGCTCACTATCCACTCCCACTTTTTAGACCAAATCTACCCTTTTACGTACCCCAACCAAACAATCTACACCCCTGGAATTGACTACTAATCTGGTGTGGCGAGTTCCCCATACCAAACAATAACGGTTGCCACAGCCAAACCTTATCGCATTTTGCACCCAACGAACGCCAACACACCGCAGCCCACCACCAAACACCACACTCGTGTGCCACGCCAAGGGCCTGCGTTTCACGTCCCCACTCCACGCGCACACCGCCCGCCCACTCAGGCCTGGACCTGCGGCCGGCCCACTCTGCTCTGCGCGGCGCCCGATCGGCTCATCCAAAACCGGAAACCCACAATTTCGAGAAGTGCACGTGACATGTCACAATAAAGCCCGACACTGTGTGCTGGGAGCCGTCCGGCTGGCGCCAGAAGCAGCGGAGCCACGGGCACCGCGACACCTCAGGAAGCCCTACCACCGCCCGGAAAACAACCCCATCCCTTTTCCCACAACTTTTCCCGGCGGTTTTCCCCCCGTCCCATGCCCTTGCCCTCCCCATCTCATTTCCCTTTTCGCACTTTTTGTAGCCGCAATTCCAAGGGCGGCCTTAAAAAGAGCCTGATTTCCATTTTTTTCTACAGCAATGGACTTTTACTACAGGAAACTGATGGGCAACGGGGCCATCACGAGCAAGTTCCGGATCCTGAGCTTGCTGAGCCCGACCACGTTCGTGCAGCTGAAGCAGTCGAACCTCAGAAACGCGCAGAAGAACGAGCACAGGGCGGACGCGGCGGCCGCGCCGCCGCTCGCCGACTCCGCCAGGCCGTTGGAAAACGCCCAGACCCACCACCCCAACAACTGCAACAGGTGCTACCGCTTGAAGAAGAAGTGCCTGCGCGAGTACCCAAAGTGCACCACCTGTGCAAAAACTGGCTCCGAATGTGAGTACGTGATCCGCAGCAACAAGAGGAGAAAGAAGGAAAAACCAGCAGATGACGACACTCTGGTGCTGTCCAGTTTTAAGGTGAAAACTGGCAAGGATTTTGATAATCCTGTCGAAAAGGCTGATATAGTTAGTGATAAAAGTGATAGTGGTGAGGAGAGGTCGAAAAGTGAGGAGAGGCTGAACAGTGAGGAGAGGTCGAAAAGTGAGGAGAGGCTGAACAGTGAGGAGAGGTCGAAAAGTGAGGAGAGGCTGAACAGTGAGGAGAGGTCGAAAAGTGAGGAGAGGCTGAAAAGTGAGGTAAGGTCGAAAAGTGAGGTAAGGTCGAAAAGTGAGGAAAAACCGAAAAGTGAGCAAAGGCCCAAAAGTGAGCAAAGGCCCAAAAGTGAGCAAAGGCCCAAAAGTGAGCAAAGGCCCAAAAGTGAAGAGATTATATTTGTCAATGGAGAGAACAGATTGTCTGTGTCTTCACTACTTTCAGATTCTAAAGATCTGGATGCTCCAAAACCAAACGCACCCGAACATCGCAACCCCCCCAAACTTAGTCCTGCTATACGAAACACCATATCAGCACGCAGAGCAAAGGAAAAAGAACGCCCCACAGACCTAATACGCAAAACATTGCAAGACAAACCTGGGAGTAACATCCGCGAGGAGTTTATCAACTTGAAACTGATCCCTGTTGACCTCCCAAAAACGTTTGTGCTCAACTACTTTGAAAACTTTGCATACAAGTACCCGTTTTTAAACATGCCGGACGTGTTACAGCTGTTGGAAAAAACAGATTTCTCGCAGGAACTGATTGTCAACTTGGACACCTACTTGATCATGAGTATAGGTGCGTTAGTCTACAACAAAGAGCAGTTTGACGAGACGTTTTCTGTGAAAAGCTTGGAGAGCATAATAGACATGCTCAACGTGAACATGACCACGTCCTTGCCTGTGCAGGAAATTATCGACAACTTGAGTTTGTTGCTCTTGTTGAGCATATACAGTGTAGTGTCGAAAAACGGTATTTTGACATGGAATATCTTGGGATTGCTTAATAGAATGGTGGTTCAGTTGGAGTTGTACAAGGGGTCGAAAAACGCCGTGTTGAACCGCATTGTGTGGAGTGTTTTCAACTTGGACGCCGAAATATCGCTCCTTTTCAAGCGACCCTCCCAATTTCCGCTCCTCAAGTATGTCACATGCGAGACCCCCACAGAATCGCTATATCCCGACGAAAACTTGGACTTGGTGGTCCTGGAGATCACCTTTTCCAAGTTGAGCAACGAGTTGCTCGACCTGGCGTTGCAGAACGAGGCCAGCAGCCTCACGGGGCTCCTGAAGGGCCTCGAGAAGTGGCGCATCCACGCGCTGCTGTCGATCCACAAGAGCTACGACGCGCTGTCCACCTTGATTCTGGACGCAACCTCGCTCGTCAACCTCAACTACTACTACTTGCAGATCGAAATGGACCAGTTGTCCCCGGTGGAGCTGTTGCAGTTTGTGTTCCACTTCTTGTCCAACCTGTTCTCCTTGCTTATTTCGGAGAACGACAACTCGCCAAAGGGCAAACACACCATCAAGAAGTCGTTGCAGCTGCTTCTTTGGTCCGTCAAGTTGAGCAACGTCATCAGATATACCCTTGGGCTGCTTTCCAAGTTTCTTTCTTCTGAGGACCCCAAATTGGAAACGTCTTTGAAGTTGAATGAGTTCAACAGTAACATACAGCTTGTCGTGAACTTGCTTAAATATTTGAAGGAAAACAAGTTTTCCGATGCAAACCAACACTTTGGGGTAGATAAGTTGCAGGAATTGAGTGTCAAGTTGATGAGTTTCAATGTGCTCGGAAGTAAGCAAACTGAGAGGGAGGAATTGAGTAAGGACGTTGGTTTTGTGAGGGACAGTATTTTGTTTAGATATTTATAATTCTTGTATTGTATTCATATTTAAAGTTTGGAGATGCGTTTATTAATTTTTACAACTTAGTGTTTTATAATTGGGTGAATAATTGCGTATTTTAAACAGTTATGTAGGCGGATGCATACAATTAAAACTCATCCTCAAACAGCCTTTGGTATTCCTAAAGTATCCCAAATGTCTGTTTTGGTGCTCCTTTAGAGGAACGGAATCTGCATCACCATGTCGACCCACTCAACACTAAGCTCATAAGACACAACTATAACTGAGGCCATAGTCGCAGAATCAATGTGAAAATGCACAGGCATCGTGCAGAAGAACAGCATACGCATCAGAAGCTCACACTAAACGAATGCACGCTAACGGTACCGAATCCGTTAAAGCTCGGACCATTTCTCGGTCGATCTTCGCTAATGGGTCTCAAAGTTCGTTTCTTAAAAGAGAACAAAGGTGATGCCATTGGATGTTTGAGAATTGAGTTCCAACGTCTTCAATTTTAGCCGAATTATGTAACTCCGAATGTGAAGGCATAGGTGGTACTATATGCACGTGGGTGGGGTCAAGCAAACCACCAGATTGGACATCCTACAGACCGTTGTTTGTTACCTTTTCAAATTATGGATGTACAAGCATGGCAGATTACAAAATACCTTGACATCTGATTTACCGCGCATAATTAAACCCGAGAGAGTGAGCGGATTTATTTATACCAAGAAGTTTAGTGTATTCATTCAACCAGGAAGTTTAGTGTATTCGTTATTCAACCAGGAAGTTTAGTGTATTCATTATTCGACCAAGAAGCTTAGTGGTATTCAATATTACCAAGAAGTTTAGTGGTACACATTATTCTACCAAAAATTTAGTGGCACTCAAAAATCAATTTCAATAGTATAGTGAGAGATATTGGTTTTTGAGGTTTCTAGTGTTTTGATTGTTCAACTATAAGAGGAATGGGCGTACAATAATGGCAATCGTAGAGATAGCGCCCCCATCCCACTTAAACTTTTCTCCTTACTTCTCTTACCCAGTTGCCTTCACTACTATCGTTCTTAGAGGAGAGGGATTGAACTTTACATGCCAACATAAAACTCAGATTACCTCTCTCAGAATATTGTAAGCACAAACACCGAACGTTTAGCAGATTTCACTTGAGAAGATGTACAAACTTCAAGATAAAATTTTAAACATTGTGGAAACATTAACCTGAAAATGTGTTCAAGGTCCTGTTTTAATTTTGTAAGAAGTACCCCAAATGTATTTTTTGTATAAAATTAATGGCTGCAAATTTTTGAGACATTAATCCAAATTGGGAAAGACTTAACGAATTGCTGCAAATACTACAATAACTCATTGAATGATGGAAGACGTGAAGTGGGCTCATAGCTGAATATCCCACCATCAAAATACTGGAACTCAGCCAAAAATATCTGCAGTGTCTCTTCTCCCGCCACCAGCACCATAAACCCAAAAAAATATCAAATATCTCCTTAAGCTCTGAGTTATTCTTTTGCAGAGTATGGTTCCTCCAGATATTCAATTTGCTTCCTGGCCAATTCAAAATCCATCACCTTCAAAATATCGGTTACCCTTTCAACTGAGTTGATACCAACAATAGGTGCAGCGCCTTTGCTGATAACCCAGCTTGCGGCAACCACTGCCATTCTAACTCCATGCTTCCTAGCCAAAACGTTGAACCTGTTCAAAAATGTTTCATCTACCCCAGAAAGATTGTTCAACTTGATAACTTCAGTGTAACGATCATTGTTTTAATTCTTTTTGCAGCCTTGACACAACCAGGTTTTGCATGTACACCACGAGCAATCGGAGACAATGGAATTATTCCAACTTTACCAAGCTCGGAATGGTTGCAGAAGGAATCATTTCACGCTCCTCCCTACGGTAGAGCAAGTCGTAGTAGTTTGCATACTTATAAACTGAATCAAGCCATGTTGTGCGGCCACTAACTGCAACCAGGCAAAATCGTAGACTTTTATATACAGTGCACCTTGTGTGGCCCTGTTGAGCTACGTTGTGTAACGCACGTATGATCTCCAAGCTTGGAACCGTCTCATATATTCTGTGGATTTGCTAGACATCTACTTGGGTGCTCAATCTTTTCACAGAAGCTTCAATTCCATCGAAAATGTGTTTCCAATGAACTTGCCTAACAAGACCTCAGAGGTATGGTTAGAGCAAACATCAGCAGTGTCAAAACTCCTCAATCCACTATCATAGCACTTTCTCAAGATGGCAAATATCTCTTCATCATCTTCTAATACCCAACGCGACCAGTTCTTGTTTCCAAAAGGCATACAACAAACAATCAATAGGTTAATTTTGAGACCTAAGTTTCCAAGTGGTTTGTATTGGATAGCCATGGTTTTTTGTTGCATTGATAGATCATGATGAGCTTGGTCTTTTTTCATTCTAAACCAAGGTATAAATCTGAGAGCATTATGTTCAAATAATTGCAAGAGGAAGTTGATTGTAATTTTAAGCTTACCGAATTAGTTTAACACCGGTTTGCTGCTTCATAGCAAAAGTAAAAGCTCAAGAGAGGTGGACATATATCTATTACGGTTTAAATACTACTAAATTTTACTAATATGATTCTCTAAGTACTATTCTCCCGTCATATCACCCTATCTCTCTCTCCAATATCTTTTTACTTCAATTTCCATCAACTTCACCTTTAACATACCAAGACTCTAAAATCGTTTCTTCCATATTTATCGCATATTCTCCTTTACCACTCAGTAGTTTTCAACTCTTCTTATTCCAGCCTTCATTCCTCCTTCTTACTCCCACTCACTCCCTAGGTTTTGGTGTCCACTCAACTTGTTTCCTCCATTGCAAGGTGGGACCTTCCGGTTACAAGCTACCCTGCGCAAAGGTGCAAAATATGGTAATTATAAACATACTGCGCGATATTCCTCTAAAAGCGACCCCTGGAGATGGGCCGGCCTTGGTCAAAGAGATCCGATAACCAGTTTTAATAACCCCTTTGGCGTCCTCGGCCTTCTTTGGGAGAATTCAGTAATTTATCGGCTGCAAATTTTCGAAAGCGGAAAAATCAAAAGGAGAAAGACGATTTATAATTAATCAGTAAGTGGTTCTAGAAGTTGGAGGTTGAGAAAGGCTATAGACTGTTATTTTGAGGTAATTGTGTGTACCTTGAAGAGATTAGGAGATTGGATTCGAAATCAGTCATCTTTTAGGAGCACTATTCTTGATAGGCAGAGGGACACTGGTGGTATAGAAGAACCAGCTTCGCTGAATAGCTAGGTGACAACTAATAAAGGAGTCTAGGGACACTGACCCAAACTCACCAAGAAACGCATATGATCACGGCAATTCAAGAGGAATATAAAACTTGGCCAAGAATGAGAAGTGAAATGGCATAAAGGCCATATATCCTCTATTTTGTTAGCTCTAGTTCAATAGAAGAGAGTTCACTTGCCTAATCCACTACCCCCAACTTGTTTTTGAGCTTTTGAAGAACCAAGGATAATAGCGAATTCTGTAGCTGTTTTCGATTTTTGAGTACAAGTTGACAAGTGGACCTCTTATTGGACCACCGTTAAAAGACTTCATCTCCCTCATTATTAAATCGAAGTATACATTGTGAAAGGTTCTTTAGTATCGGAAGTTTGTTACATTTCTTAATATAATAAGAATATAGGGTTAAGTTTACCAATGGGAGCAAATCTACAATCCACTATTAAGAAACATTTTGCAGCCAAAGATATTGATTCATGATACACACAATATTCATGTGCGAGCTCAGATCTGTGATGAATAGGTTTCATACCTTTATATCTGCCTTGTAAACCAATTCATATGAACTCAATCAATCAATTTAGGATCCTCTAAATACAAAACTCAAACCAAAATAAAAACTTATGAAAACCATAACCATCTCATTTTCATCAACAATCAAAACCAATAACTAAAGAATAAAAATCGATCCAAGAACAAATAAAATCTCAAATGTTCAAACCAACAACCAGAATAGGCTCGAAAATCATACTGAAAACCAAATCAAGACACTTTTCATGCTCCGTCACCCACCACCAAACGATAGGTCAAATCAAAGCTACCGATTCAAAACATCTACAACTCCAAACCAGGTACCCGGTTATAGACCATGAATACGATTGCGTTGTCGTAGGCGCCGGAGGAGCAGGACTACGAGCAGCATTCGGATTGGCCCAGGAAGGCTTCAAAACAGCATGCATTTCCAAGTTGTTCCCTACCCGCTCACATACAGTTGCTGCTCAGGGTGGAATCAACGCAGCGTTGGGAAATATGCACCCAGACAACTGGCTATGGCATATGTATGACACCGTGAAAGGGTCTGATTGGCTAGGTGACCAGGACGCTATACATTATATGACTAGAGAAGCACCCAAGTCGATATACGAGTTGGAAAACTATGGAGTGCCGTTTTCTAGAAACCAGGAGGGTAGAATATACCAGCGGGCATTTGGAGGACAGAGCAAGGAGTACGGAAAAGGCGGCCAGGCGTACCGTACGTGTGCAGTTGCTGACCGAACTGGACACGCACTATTGCACACGCTATACGGGCAGGCACTCCGGCACAACACGCACTTTTTCATCGAGTTCTTCGCGATGGACTTGTTGATGCAAGACGGCGAGTGTGTTGGTGTGATAGCGTACAACCAGGAGGACGGGACGTTGCACCGGTTCCGCGCGCACCGCACTGTTTTGGCGACGGGAGGGTACGGCCGCGCGTACTTTTCGTGCACTTCGGCGCACACATGCACCGGTGATGGGTATGCCATGGTCGCCAGGGCCGGGCTTCCGTTGCAGGACATGGAGTTTGTGCAGTTCCACCCGTCGGGCATCTACGGATCGGGCTGTTTGATCACGGAGGGTGCCAGGGGCGAGGGTGGTTTCCTCGTGAACGCTAACGGTGAGCGTTTTATGGAGAGGTACGCCCCGGCAGCGAAGGATTTGGCATGCAGAGACGTGGTGTCGCGTGCCATCACGATGGAGATCAACGAGGGCCGTGGAGTCGGGCCGTTGAAGGACCACATGTACTTGCAATTAACTCACTTGCCCGAGTCGGTGCTTAAAGAACGGCTTCCTGGAATCCTGGAGACGGCGCACATTTTTGCGGGAGTCGATGTTACCAAGGAACCCATTCCAATCTTGCCCACGGTGCACTATAATATGGGTGGTATTCCCACCAAGTGGAATGGAGAGGTGATACGGAGAAATGGGAGCGAAGATGAGGTTGTTCCTGGGTTGTTAGCGTGTGGCGAGGCAGCATGTGCTTCTGTGCATGGAGCCAATCGACTTGGGGCGAACTCATTATTGGATTTGGTTGTTTTTGGGAGGGCTGTTGCACACACAATCAGAGACACATTAGCACCGGGGACCCCGTTGACCCCAGTTTCCGCTGAATTGGGGAAGGACTCGATATTGAACTTGGACAGGCTCAGAACGGCCACGGGAAGCAAGTCCACGGCGGAAATCAGAGGGAAAATGCAAACGACGATGCAGCGTGGGTGTGCTGTTTTTCGGACACAAGAGACTTTGGATGAGTGTGTTGAGCATATCAATGGAGTGGATAGAAGCTTCAGAGACGAGATAGGAACTACCGACAGGTCGATGATTTGGAACTCGGACTTGGTGGAGACCCTTGAGTTGCAGAACTTGCTTCTGTGTGCGACGCAGACCGTGGCCAGTGCTGCTGCGAGAAAGGAGTCGAGGGGGGCGCATGCGAGGGAAGATTTTCCTGAGCGTGACGATGAGGAGTGGATGAAGCACTCGATTTCGTATCAGAGGAAAACTGGAGAGGTTGTTGGGTTGGAGTATAGGGATGTTATTGTGAGTACGTTGGATGAGGGAGAGTGTAAGAGTATTCCTCCTACTGTGAGGGCGTATTGATTAGAATTTTTGATAGAGATATATTATGAATGAACGGAGTGTAGCATAATGATTTTATGGAGAGTAAATCTAATTCACTAAAGTTTTGGCTGCAAAAATTTCCCATTTGGGTGCAAAATGAGATTGAGGAAGAGTGTCGTGAGTTTTTTTTCTATGATAAAGGTGATGATGTTCAAGAGGGTCAAAGTGTACCTGAATGTATAGTACGTGTGAGGATACGTGTTAGATATAAATTTTTAGCCAAAAACTCAAGGTGTGATACTCATTTTTACTTCGTAATACTTGAATGTACAGACAGTCCTCAATAACATAAACACCCACTGAACTGGAATCACTTCCCTTAAAACATAAAAGTTACTGAAACATAAAATTACTTTGACTCAAGTTACGCACTGAATTCAGAAAAGTCAACCGTAAGTCATAAAACTACTTCCACTGAATCATATAAATCATTGAATTCACAAAACCATAAAACCTCTGAGATTATGGTGTCGCTGAAGAAATAAAATCATTGGATCACTGAGTTTCACTGAAATTGTAGTTTCACTGAAATTGTAGTTTCACTAAGGTCATAATATCAATGATTTCATAGTATCACTGAAGTCTTAATATCACTGGAGCCATAGTATCACTGAAGTGATGTTATCACTGAAATTATGGTGTCACTGAAACCATTTTACCACTGAAATCAGCAGCCATAGTACCACTGAAATCAGAAGTCATAAAATCGCTGAAATTAAAGTATCACTGAAATCATAAAACCACTGAAATGACTGAAATTATATAAGTCATTGAATCCATAAAACCACTGAAGTCAAAACCTCTGAATTTATAGAGTCGCTCAAGTTATAAGGCCACTGAAATTATTGTATCAATGAAATCAAGTAACTGAAACCAAACAATCACTGAAAATATACTGAAATCATAAATCCATTGAAATTATAATCATCGAAATCATAAAACCTGAATCCTTAAACCACTGAATCATAAACGATAATCACTGAAATTAACCACTGAAATCATAAATCTAAAATCTTAATATCCAGACATCTTAACCACTGTATCAAATCATAAATCTAAAATCTTAATATCCAGACATCTTAACCACTGTATCATAAATCACTGAATTAAAGTATCACTGAAAATCACTTTATTAAAATATCACTGATATCATAATCACTGAACTCATGACAATATCATATAATCACCACCATCATAAAACCACCATCGTAAAACCACCATCGTAAAACCACCATCACATAAACCCAAATAACAATACAAGTTCTCTTAGTCTCAAACTCTTTGGATTTTCAGTCGTGCACTCCCAATTTATATATCTCCAAAAAATCGCCACTCCAAATTTATCATTACCAATGCCACCAAAAGCAGACTGGGACAAGTACGTCGCCCCCACCGAAGACGACGAGAAATCCCAAGAGAAGATCGTCCCCTTGAGCGAAGGGGACATCCAGGTTCTCAAAACATACGGAATTGCCCCCTACGCCACGACGCTCAAGCAGCTAGAGAAGGACTTGAAGCAGATCGAGGAGAGAATAAAGGAGAGCATTGGGGTCAAGGAGAGCGACACGGGATTGGCCGCGCCGCACTTGTGGGACGTGATGGGCGACAAGCAGCGGATGTCGCAGGAACAACCGTTGCAGGTGGCGCGGTGCACCAAGATCATAGAGACGGTGACGCCGCTCGACAACACGAGCTTCAGCCTGAGCGCACTCAAAAACGCGGACAACAGGGACAAGTACGTGATCAACATCAAGCAGATTGCGAAGTTTGTGGTTGGATTGGGCGAGCGTGTGTCGCCCACCGACATCGAGGAGGGCATGCGTGTGGGTGTGGACAGGCACAAGTACGAGATCCAGTTGCCGTTGCCGCCTAGAATCGACCCCTCGGTGACGATGATGACGGTGGAGGAGAAACCGGACGTGACTTATAGTGATGTTGGTGGGTGCAAGGAGCAGATTGAGAAGTTGCGCGAGGTGGTGGAATTACCGCTTTTGCTGCCGGAACGTTTTGTCAAGTTGGGCATTGACCCTCCCAAGGGCATTTTGTTGTATGGGCCACCTGGTACGGGCAAGACGTTGTGTGCCAGAGCAGTTGCGAACCGTACCGATGCGACTTTTATTCGTGTGATTGGGTCTGAGTTGGTGCAAAAGTACGTGGGGGAGGGTGCGCGGATGGTGCGCGAGTTGTTTGAGATGGCGCGCACGAAAAAGGCGTGCATCATTTTCTTTGACGAGGTGGATGCGATTGGCGGGGCGCGTTTCGACGACGGTGCTGGCGGCGACAACGAGGTGCAGAGGACCATGTTGGAGTTGATCACGCAGTTGGACGGGTTCGACCCGAGGGGCAACATCAAGGTGATGTTTGCGACCAACAGGCCCAACACGTTGGACCCTGCGTTGTTGCGGCCGGGCAGAATCGACCGCAAGGTGGAGTTTTCGTTGCCGGACTTGGAGGGCCGCGCCAACATTTTCCGGATCCACTCCAAGACGATGAGTTGCGAGAAGGACATTCGGTGGGAGTTGATTTCGAGGCTCTGTCCGAACGCAACGGGGGCGGAGTTGCGGTCTGTGTGCACGGAGGCGGGCATGTTTGCGATCAGGGCGAGGAGAAAGGTTGCGAACGAGAAGGATTTCCTCAAGGCGGTGGATAAGGTTATCAAGGGGAATTTGAAGTTTAGTTCTACGAGTCAGTATATGCAATATAATTAGTGTATAGATGAAGAATATAAGGTGTATAAAGTATGCGAAGTATACTTTATGTACAAAATATACAAAAAGTATGAAGTGTATAAAGTATGCGAAGTATACTTTATGTACAAAACATACAAAAAGTATGAAGTGTATAAAGTATATAAAGTATATAAAGTAAATAAAGTATATGAAGAATATAAAGTATATAAAGTATATAAAGTATACAAAGTATATAAAGAATACATAGTATACAAAATATCCAGAAGTGCGTTAGAAGTGAGTAGAGTATTAGAATATCTGAGGCTCTCAGAATAATGCAATAAAAAGCGACAGAAGATTATCAGTAGAATATACAGAAGAACATAAAGAATGCAGAAGTATATACAGAAGAATGTCCAGAAGAATATTTAGGAGAATGCAGAAGTATATATAGAAGAATATACAGAATAATATACAGAATAATATACCAAAGTGTATTAGCAGAATATCAGTAGAATATACAAAAGAATTTACAAAGAATAAGCAAAAGTATTTCAGAAGCAAATACAGAAGAACAGATAGAGGTAGTAAGTTCGTAAAGTATGAAAATATAGTGAAGGTATACAGATCTCGATTTCGATAATATACAGAAGATTAAGAAAGTGCAGAGGAGCATTGAGATTTCGAGTGTAGAAGACATACAGAAGAACATACAGATTTGAAGAATATACAAATTTGGAGAATATACAGAGGTAAGTTTATAGAGAAGTAGAGCAGAAGAATATTAAGCTGGATGAACATACAGATTTGAAGATCAAACTTATAGTAAGAATAACAGCTAGGAAGATGTAAGAATCTACAGATAGAAATATGTAAGAGTATAGAGGGAAGAAGATCATGTATAGACATTAAGAATTCACTGTTCGCAAGAACGTAAGAATTTACAGATCAGAAGAGTGTATAGGTAGTTAGAATATACAGATCAGAAGAGTGTATAGGTAGTAAGAATATACAGATAGTAAGAATATATAGGTAGTAAGAATATACAGATAGTAAGAATATATAGATAGTAAAAATATACAGATAGTAAGATTATATGAGTAGTAGGAATATACAGGCAGTAAGAGTATAGGTAGTAAGAGTACATAGGCAGTATAAATATACAGTTAGTAAAAATGTGAGAATATACAACTAGTACGAATATACTGTCAGCAAGTGGTGAATATCCAAATAGTGAGAATACTGTCAGTAAGAATGGTGGATATTCAAAGAGTAAGAATATACAGACATGAAGAGTAAGTAGGCGAATATACTGTCATAAGTATGGTAAATATCCAAATAGTAAGAATATACTGTCAGTAAGAATGGTGAACACCCAAATATTAGGAATATACAGTTAGTGAAAATTAAAGAATATGCAACTAGTAGGAATATACTGTCATAAGAATGGTAATACCCAAATAGTAGGAATATACTGTCATAAGAATGGTAATATCCAAATAGTAAGAATATGTCATAAGAATGGTAATATCCAAATAGTAAGAATATATCATAAGAATGGTAATATCCAAATAGTAAGAATATAGTGCCATAGGAAAAAATTGTAAAAACACCATGATCATTAACGACTTCCAAGAACTAATACCTCAACAGGGACATGAAATATTATATTCTCTCTAAGAATATTAGATATTATATTCTCTTAGCCTATTGTAATGTTCCTGAACCTGTAATGCACCTCGTCAAGGTACTAAATGGGTGCAAAAAGATGTTTGTTAAAGTTTTTTCTAGACACCAAGGGGTAACAAGGGGTACATTCTACTTTTAAGTACTCAAGTCTCACCAGATACTTCCAATATAAACCTCCAATATATGCCTCCAATATAGACCTCATACAGTATCAGCATTTTTGTCACGCCATGTCCAACGTTTTCCTCTTTGTCTTCTTTTTGTCCAACCTCATCACCCTAAAAGCAAATTAACTGAAATTCCAAGAAATGCTTGCTCTGAAATCACCGAAATAGAAACTCCGAATACAAATACACATAAACGATAGATATTGCAAAACAAACAATCCTATGCACGCTTTAACCAATCCACACTCTAAACCAAATCCACAATAATCCAACTTACCTCCAATTCAAGGAACCATCAACTTACACCAATCACATACCTCCTTTTCGTAATATAACTAACCTGAAATACACAATCCTAATATGATACGATAAATCCCATTGCCCGAAATCCACTGCCAGAAATCCGAGACGTCAAAGATCAGCAACAATAAGAGATAAATGATGTGAGATCTTCCAGAGAAACCTTAACTTAAACTCAAAACTCCTACTAAAACACCCGGTAGTCGCTAAAATTACGTCATTTCTTCAGCTTACCCTCCCCAACTTACCCCCACGCAAAAACTCACGTCGTTCTCTCTCTTGTTTTGGTTGTTCCGTTTAAGTTAGTTATAAATAGACTGCAAATGCACCACCAAGATTGTGTAATATCTCTCGATGCTTTATATATCAGCCATCTCCCAAGTCCACATTTCAGCAACCATGGTTCCTTCTCCTACAACCGACAGCACTTTGCTCAGAGAGCACGCATTCCAGGACACAGGCAATTTGAAGCACATCTTGCCGTTCATCAAGCGCCAGAGCTACGATTTGGTCCACCGCAACGCCAACCACCTGAACTTCCACCCTCGAGAGTTTCCGTACCAGAGCGTGCTACTTGTGTTCGTGGTGCTATTTGCATGGGGCTACGGAATCAACAGATTATTGGCGAATAGGAGGAAAGAGAGGTCTATGGTGTAGGCAATGCGTGGCGCTGCCACGTTTCTCGTCATTTAATATATGGGCATCTGTTGATGCTGTACCTGTACTAATACATTGCATTCTGAGTAATTGTAGTAGAGTTTAGAAGTTTGTGGTTTGTTCTTGACGAGGAGTCATTTTGTGGGTTGAAGATATGGGCTAGAGAAGGGTGATGATTGGGGTGTTGTGTAAATGGTTGAGGATGGTCGACTAGACTGACCCACGACTAGACTCACACAATGGTTAGATGGGGGATTTGTTGTGTTTGGCAGGCTTGGTTGTAACCGGCTGCAAAATAAGGTAGCGCTCTTTTAAGAAGTAGTGCTCAGCAACGAGGGTGCGAAGGGATTGTTTTTGGGTGATTGAGGAGTGTTTAGTGTGGTGTAGGCATGTTGGTTACTTTTGTAGATGGTGCGTTGCACTTCGTCATTTCAAATGCCCGTTATCAAAAGTATCCATTTGTCGAAAACGGTCAACGCAGCTAATGTGTTCCGTTTCAAGTGTAATTGAAATTCAACTTGAGCCGGACCATAAATATGGATGAATTCCTCATTTTAGTTTATATTCAGTAATTTTCATGCCAATTAGGATTGTTAAACCTCTTGAGATTATGTTTCTAGTCAACGCAATTTTTCACCTCGCATCTGCAAAAAGTTTACGATTCTGAAGTGTAATTTCTTGGGCAGACTATTGGAGGAAGAATAAACATCCCTTTCAGGATCGAGAATCTGTTATCACAGAGACGTCTAGACAGTTATAATTGTCTAGTGCAATTTACTTTACTTGTGAAGTACATCCTCGATTTATTAATTTCGCTACTAGAAATCTATATGCTCACAATCCACTCTGAAAGCATGGAGTATTTAATTCCAATTTCTCAAGAACCTGGTTGTGTTCTTCTCGCCGATTCATGTCTATATGTAATGTTGGGTCACTTCTTGGAATTTTTGGCCTCCATGTGTTGTCTAGGTTCTCGATATAAAACCAAATTTCGGGTAGTAACTGGGAGGTACAGATAGTGAAAAGTGTAATCAGAAAGTGAAAACTTTCTTATATACCTTTTATATTAAGACCCAACAGTTTGAAACAAGTTAATAAGAACAACAAGACAAGATCAAGACAAATCTCCTAGCATCAGAACAAATCACCATAATCTTGTTTTTTTGATTTCGCAGCCATTTTAATTAAAAACTTACAATAGTACTCTCCAAAACCTCATTCCCTAACGTCCAGAAACTAAAGTTTCCATTACCACCACGAAACACACCCCATACCATCCGTCTGACATGACGCCAACAATGCATACGGAGGGGTCTTTGGTGTAGCATCATCCTCCAACCCCATAGCCTCATTAGACGTCTTTGGCTTGATATTCACAAATATCTCCTCTTCAATCCTGAACCTGATTTTCTCATTGAGATCAATGAACAATTCTGTCTCGTCGTCTGGTTTCCACACCCACGCTTTCTCCACAGGCCGAAACTCACAGTTCTCGAATATATACAGCTTGGGAATGAATATCTCGTCGAAAAACTCCACTTTCACCTTTATTCCTTCCGACAGACACTCTGCGACCCATCCCGTCAAAACCTCACCTATAAATGGCTTCCACACCACGCATCTGAACCTGACTTCCACGAAACTACCTCCATCTCCGGGCTTGAGAAGCCCGTCTTTTATATCTAGCAAGTCCCATATCGAAACCACAAGCCCCAAGTTGTTGATCACCTTGTTGGCGAGTTTTTTGTGGAGCTCATCGGTGATGGAATGCTGGATGGGTATGTTGAAAGTGTGGGGGGGTATCCGCACCAAGTCGGAGATTTCGGATAATATGAACATTCTAGCGAGCGTAGTGAGTTGAATGGGCGTGGGGGATGTCAATTAGTGGACTGTAGCGTAAAGTTTGTCTCTGGTGATTCACTGGAATTTTTATTTACGATTTCGATTTACATTATGTAATACAGAGATGAGCACAGGGAAGGGCGTAAGCAAGAGCACAAGCAAGAGTGTTGGTAAGAGTTTTGGTAAGAGTGTTGGCAAAAGTGTTGGCAAAACGTCTGATCGGAGACTTGCAGCAGGACGTCAGGCTGCTAGTTACTTGCACAATGTCCAGAAACAGATATCCAGCTCGCAACAGAACAGACACACTGCTGAAACCAGAGAAACCAAGAGCAAAAACGAAGGAAAAACCGTTTATAGGTCTGGAGGAGGCAAGACGTGGGAGGACCCAACGTTGCTAGAGTGGAATCCGGCGAATTTCAGGCTATTTGTGGGGAATTTGGGTCCTGATGGGACTGATGGGTTGTTACAGCAGGCCTTTGGGAAGTTTCCGAGCATGACCAAGGTGAAGGTTCCGGTAGATAATAAGACGGGCAAGAACAAGGGGTTTGGGTTTGTCGAGTTCAGTGATCTGGAGGACTATTTCAAGGCTTTCAAGGAGTATAATGGGAAGTATATTGGGTTGTATCCTGTTCAGTTGAAGAGGGCAGAGACGAAAGTTGCGGGGAAGAAAAAGAGGTGAAGGTGAATGGAAGTTATATGAGAGAGAGTGAAATTCGGTGGTATAATGGTTGAAATGAGTGGATTGAGTGATAATGTGTGAAAATGCTGAAAATGAGTGAAATGATGGTACAATATATTAAAATTTATGTTTCACCTTTTCAAGATGTTAAGGTCTTACTCAATATTATTCGCGTACAGATGGTACTATGATGATGAATATGAGAAAATTTAGTTTATTATTCAAAGATATTCAGGAGCTGGAGTACTTTTAGTTGTTAAAAATGACTACGATTGGTTCTTTAGTCGAAACATATTCCAATTTTGATTGGCAATAGATGGAAGTCTATTTGGGTAGTTACTCAAGAGTTTATTTGGCACAGCATTCAAATTTCATAACTTTTAGTGTGGCAATAGCAACATCTATATTATGTTACTCATACAAAGAGCACTTAATAGATAATCCACCCACAAAATATATACTTCCCAACATCGAGATCAAACAGTTGTAACGGTAGATTCATCTGAATGTTAATTATTGATTGAGCCAGGGTATTTGCTCCTAATCTCTTTGGGTGCGAAAAGTTTGTTTCTTGCAAGAACAAGATCCCAGTTTGAAGTAGTAGTAAAGTCGCTGTCTTTCTCAAAAGTGTACATCAACTGCCCTGTTATCATCCTGTCCGCAATGAACTCGAGATGAGCAAAATCGTTTTAGTAGTCTATTATTCAAATATAGAAGTTGCTCCTAGAACTAATGTAGTGTGATCAATTACTTTATCTGGTGGTTGTTTGCACTGGGTGGCATGTCTTCATCTGGTGGTTGTTTGCACTGGGTGGCATGTCTTCATCTTGTTCAAGTCTTTGACTATATTTGACACTGTCGATCCTATTAAGTCTACATAATTACCGGAAATCGACAGTTTTGATTTGAAGAATGATATATGCATCGACTTTCAAATGTAAAAAGATAGGACTTCCGTTATATTTTCAGATGGTGCTCACATTCATAGTTTTTAGGTGGCACTAAATTGTTAAAGAATTTACAGAACTTATTAAGCAGCTAACAATTGTGATTGGTTTTACTTGAAGTATATACGACAACTAAAGGCCCAAATTTGAAACACGAATTTTGTTTCATTTCCAACGTGAAAAACTAACGAAAAGAAGATCAAGTTTTTAAAAACTTAAAATGGAAGAGAAATGTCACAAACGATATGAAGACCACAAACAATAGAGGAACGTTTGCTACAAATCTACAACGAACACTTAGAATCCAGTGAATCACGGAGAATCTACTGTATACTCCGAGAGCATAATCCAATGCGCTTAGAAAACTGATAAGGAACTCAACACTCTGAATGTCACTCAAAACCTGAGCACAGAATCAGATATTGGTCCCTAACAATCAAAACCCACCAGTATCCATCCAAAAATCCACATTAATAGTTCCCTGAACCCTTAGAGCAAAACAAAACCTGAAACTCCATTTCCTCACTCCAGAATCTCACCTGATTCACCACTAACTCCTATACCCGTGCCAACCAATAACAACCCTCAGTCCACAACACAATGATGACACAATTACTAATCCGAGCCATACCGCCAGTGGCAATTAGCCACTGTTTGCAGCAATAGGCTTCGCCCCAGTTTCACACCTACAGAATCAAAGACCATGCCTCTTTAAGTATAAATGTTGGCAAGATCCGTTGGAATCAGATATCGTTCAACAGTATGGCTATTCCAACATTCAGATTAGCAGACGGTAACGAAGTTCCTTCCATCGCATTGGGCGCAGGCAGATGGTTCAAGTACGGACAACTGGGAATCAACCAAGAGGCCGTGGACACGATTTCCGAGTTTCTTCGCCTTGGTATTAACCACATTGACTGTGCCGAGGTCTACAACACGGACAACGAGGTCGGCCTTGCGGTTATCAAGAGCGGAGTCGACAGAAGCAAGGTGTGGATCACCGATAAGTACTATGTTGGTCTGAACCCGGCCTTGGTTGGCAGATCTAGCCACTCGAAGGAGGCCAACCCATACTTGGCCTTGAAGTCTTCGTTGAAGCGCTACAGAACCGACTATGTGGACTTGTACTTGTTGCACTCTGAGCACATCAGCAAGGAGACCCATGGTTTTGACATTGTTGGAGCTTGGAAGTATGTAGAAAAGTTGAAGGATGAGGGATTGGCCAGGAGTATTGGTGTTTCCAACTTCAGTGCTGCAGCTTTGAAGGAGATCTTGGACTCGAACCCGAAGTACAGACCTGTTGTCAACCAAATTGAGTACGGGCCAAACTTGCAAAACCAAAGTGACGGTATTGTTGAGTTTGCCAGGAAGAACAACGTTCTCATTGAAGGTTTTGGCACTTTGAGCACCTTGATCAACAAGGATCCAAGCCAGAAGGAGTTGCTTGACCACGTTAGCTTGCTTGCTAGGAAGTACGGTCAAACCGAGGAGCAGATTGTTTTGAGGTGGGTCTACCAGACTGGTGTTCTTCCAATTACTGCTTCATACAAGCCATCCAGAGCAAAGTCTTATTTGGAAATTTTCTCGTTTGAGTTGTCCAAGGAGGATCAGGATAGGATTTCGGAGTTGGGGAACAAGGTTCCAAGTGAGAAGTACATTCATTTTGCTCCGGCTAGATAGAGACGGGATTTTGAGAGCACAAGAATATGTTAACAATAAAATTCTAAAGTGTAGCATAAATAAGTTTTCAACTTGAGTTCAAAATGAGCCCAACTAAGGATGTTATAGTGCTGGTTGAGTATGGGAATCAAACTCTTCGAAAATGACGCTGATTTTACAGTTTGACGAGTTATTTTGAATTAATATTGGGTGCAAATTTTGAGGAGCCTTCATTTTGAGTTGAAGAATCAGGGTAAGAATGAATTTCTATGAGCTGATCTTGCACAGAACAGATTGCTTAGATGCTGAAGAGAGAAGTGTATCTTTTGTTTAGATACTAGTTGTTAGGTTGAGGGCCACTGGTACACATAAAGGCTCACTATTGGTGATTTAGAAGTACTACGCGAGGGCTAATAAAGGAACCACATTACATAAAATGAAGCCCAAGAAATGATTAACAACAAGAAATTATGGACCACCTTCATCCCAGAAAAGGATAGATGACCAAGGCATTCCAAGAGAATTGTAAGCTCACTTCATTCTAAGAGGAATGTAAACCCTCAAGGCCAAGAATGAGTGGTGAAGGCAAGTATAGGAAAGGATAATGTCGAGCTGACTCTGGCGGACTAGAAGTCCCTGATGGAGCAGGTGCCTCTCGAAGAGGGGGACCTGGGTCTTCTGGGTTCTTTCTTCTTGGTCTAGCCATGTTGTCAACTTACTTACTTACTTCTTTAAGTATAGGAGAAATTGCTATTGCTATGTAGATTGTCTACCTAGATTTCTCTCTGTCTTCCTTTCAATATCCAGGGAATTCTGGGCTGTTTATATACCGATTCTTCAGTCTTACTTCCCTATTCCCTAGTCCTCTTTCTTACTATGCATTATGGAAACTGGTGTTACAGTTTCCATCTCGTAGATAGAGGTAGACATGCCATATTTGCTTATAGCCGGATACTTTATCAAATACATCCTTTTCAGGATTACCTGGGAAAGAACAAAGTTTTCTCAAGATGCCATCATGAAGTTACTACTTCCCTGATACACCTTGACAGATTAATACTCTCTTTTTAGTTCGTAGAATGTAGCGGTTTCAAGTAAAGTCAAGATCATCTTGGCTTTAGAATTAGGATCCTCAGCTTTCTCAGGTATTTCCCTGATATAATATGAGATGTTTTGGTTTGAGAAATGGCTGCAAATCATTTTCCAAATTTTGGAAAGCAAAAATTTTAGAATACCAGAAATGAAAAGTCTGTGAGTAAACTACTTTTTTGAAAAATTAGTAGACTTTATCTTTGGTAGTTGTTTCTATTAACTGGTTTTGTGGTACCTCTTTGAGGAGAATTGGCCGATTTTTAGTATGGCTACAATCTAGAATGGTCTCTAGTTGATTGCTTTATAATGATGCCAACCCCTATCCTGGTAATCTAATAGTATACTGAACATATTAGTCTTTCTCCTGGTGTATATTAAGAACAATAAAGTGACTATGCTCTTCTTAAATACATTTCTTCAACCTCACAAAATTTCATCACTCAAGGTTCATTTGACTCTTAATCTGTTAGATGTAAGGACACTGGTGGACCTTGAAGGCCACCACAGCTACGCTCATTGAATCCATGCCTACTGACGGATGTGCATGTTTAATACAACATAGAGGATGTATGAAACATCAACGAGGCTGGGACTATACAATCACCAATCGGCTGTCAGTAGAAACAACTACCAAAGAGATGTTTTAATACTCTTTTAATTACTAGGTATCGGAGTGTCCTATTTAAAGGGCCATTGAATCCCAATTTATTTGCCTCTCCAGTCTTATAGACATTAATAAAGACACTTAACCTATTGATGTAAGGTCGAGGGTATATACATACTCACTATATTGTTCTACATATTATCTTTCGAAGGTGTTATCAAACAAATCTGCTCTCTTCTCAGTCACTTGTCAACTGTTTGAGCTTCTCAAACACTTCGCAGGTGCTACTTCACCTCCACCGCGACCACTTCCACAGACCCTGCGAGCTGCCCTCTTGCAGTCTACCCTCTTGTGAACCATAGAAAGGTTCATAAATTGGCAACGTAGAACAATTCAGCCCCTGATCGGCATTGTTCGCCATTCTATAGCTGGGTGGTTCTGGGATTGACTTGCCATGCAAATCATTGTCACTCAACGTTTTACTTTGAGTTAACTTCTGTCCCTCCGCTTCATACCCGCCTTTATTGGCGTTAATGTTAGCCACGTAGTCTTTGTTTTCCTCCTCTGCAAGGCGGCGTGCCCGCCTACTCTTGAGAGTACTGTATCTCATGCAACAGCAAATAATGAGAATGACAAACTCGGCTGCACTATAAGCTATTAGCAAAGCTATTAAAAATTCCCGCTTTTCTTCGTTAGTTTTAGGCGGATGCACCTCTCTATACCTTCCCCAGTCGTCCAACATAAGCGTGGAATTGAAATGCTGGAGCTGTGGTTTGCTTCCCTTATATACGTGATTTTAATCTGACATGCTATACAGCTATTCTGCTATTCTTTCCTGGCTGCAAATTGAGGAAAAAACAAGGTCTTTTCTGTCGAGCTGATTCTGGCGAGCTAGTAGCCCTTTGAGGATCAAGTGTTCCTTGGTGAGAGACACCTGAATCATCTGGGTTATTTTATCTAGTTGTAGCCGTGTCAACTGTCTAATTACTATTGTGTAGTTGGAGAATTACAATTCCTATGTAAGTTTGTCTACTTATCAGAATCCTCCCCGACTGTCCTTCCATATCTAGGGTTAATAGCTCCTTTTATAATAAGAGTTCCTAAACTCCTTTTCCTGTATCTCGACTTGAGGGAGCATATCATCATTTACGGTTTGAACCCTTGTTCCAATACGCAGGCAACATTTCTCATGTTCAGATAATTTAGCAGATAATTCCTAACGGAATATACCACAGCTATTAATCAAGTGTCATCATGAAGCCAATACTTCCTGATAAACCTTGACATATATGCTACAAATTCGGAGATTTTTCCGTAGAGTATATAAATCTAAAATCTTCATGGAAGTTCCATTCTCTCCAATCGCACAGAATATGATTATCAGGATCTGCTGGAATTACGATGATGTCGAGAGGCAGTCTAGCAAATTTGAGTATACTGAAATGTCCTTGCTTTTAGTGGCGCTTATATTCATTTTCGTATTTTTAGGTATAACTGTGATTTTGTCAGTGATCTTAGCTTTGACAGACGGAGGAAAAGAATGGACAAACACTTATGCCAGAAGTCATGCTGGTCAGAAGGGCGGAACTGCTACAAAAACAGCGAGGAATACTGTCTTTTTTTGCTTAAAAGTAGTTCATTTTACAACCTTACAGTTGTAGTTTATCAGCCTGGCTTGTTGGAAATAATAGGTGTAGTTAGTCATAAATTCATAGAACTAAAAGTAATGATGTAAATACGGGGACTTATACAAAATTTAGGAAACAATAGGCGTTGTTGGAATATGCTATAGATCCCGCAATACACAACTGGATCGTGGTAATTCCATGAAACTTCCAAAGTACATAAACCTAAAATCTTCATGGAAATTGAGTTTCCCATACTCTCCTATCACACAGAATATGTTTATCAGGATTAGATGGAATAACGATGACGAGAGCCTTTCTAGGTCATGTAAGCGTAAAAATAGGTTCACATTGTTAGCGATGCTATTACTCATTCTAGGATTGATAGCTATACCTGTGACTTTGATAGCGATCATAGCTACGATAGATGTTACGCCCAACGACACTGGTGGATCTTAACGCCAGCTACGCCCATTGACTCCATGCTTACTGACGGATGTGTATGTTTCATACAACCTAGAGGATGTATGAAACAGCTACGAGGCTGTAACTATCACAATCTTGAAACTACGTGTTAGTTGAAACAACTACCAAAGAGATGTGGTAATCCTCGGTCAAGTACCAGGTACCGGAGTGGTCTATTTAAAGGGCCATTAATCCCTGTGTAGTTAGCTCTCTAGGCTGATGGAAGATATGAAAGATGCTTAACCTAAGACTTTGCCCAATATCTGTAACAACTACCACCAAGAATCCTAAAATATCATAATCTGGTAATTCTAGAATATATTTATCTCTCTTAATTCACTTAGATATCCAAACAATCACTTCTTATTCACTTTCATCCAGACAATTCCTGAATTCAAAGTTTCGAAAAGTTAATATTTCAGTGAATTATTTGAATTTACAATAAAAAAAACTGACATGTTGCTAGGAATCAATTACCGGACCCAACTCCGGTCGATTCACTCCACATCATACCTCCTCAAAGCAATATCCAAAAAGAAGAAACCCATCGGTAAACCCAGCCAGTCAAATGTTCCATCCACTACAGCCAAACCCCCCCAGCTCCCGTCACAAGGCGAATGGCGCGAGTTGAAGCAGCACATCCCAGGTGAAAAACTCATGACAAATAAGTTGGCAGATAGGGTGCCCAAGTTCCCGCTCGCGAAAGAAGTGGTCCCCACGCTCTTGCCACGCCCAGGCGTCCCTCAGGTCGGCAAAGACTACACCTTCCGCCAGGTAGTGCAAATCTTGAAGAACAAAAAAGAGCCCGAGTTGATTTACGAAAGCGAGCCCCACAGATTATACTTTTTAGGGTGTTTTTGCATGGCTGTGGTGTTCACGGTGTACGGCGCGGTGTTGACGGAGTTCGCGTGGTTCCAGGCCAACAAGGACTACGAGGAAAACGCTAAAGAAGAGAGCAACGAGGCTGTTAGAAAACGCGAGTGGGCCATTTCGTTGATCAAGTACGGAAGCATGGGTGCGGTGGCGTTCACGGCTGCGTACTTTTTCAGCTTGTTTCCGAATAGGTTGATCAGACGGATGTGGTACTTGCCTGGGCCTGTCGAGCACGTGAAGTTCACGACGTACCCTATGGTGCCAGGAAGACCAACGCCTGTGATTACTGTTCCGCTCGAGAGTTTGACGCGTAGACACAAGGCCAGGGTGTGGACGGGGAAGGGTTTCTATGGGACTGCCGACAACTCCATGTTTTTCTTTGTGCTCAAGGAAGCGGTCTCTGGGAAGAACTGGGTGATTGACCGCAAGGGTTTTTTCTGGGGCGACGGCCGAGTTTTCGACTTTTTGTTTGGTAAGGAGTCCTTGGCTGCTGCTGAGGCGGGTGTTCCGTATGACGAGCAGATTGGAATCATGTACCGTGAGGTGAAGAAGAAGAGAAAGCAGTTGCGGGAGGAGAATGGGTTTTTTTACAAGTGGAAGTTGGGGTTGAAGGATGTGAAGAGTTTGGGTCTGCGAGTTACGAAGCTGATTGGGAAGAAGGAGTAATGTAAAAAGTATAGAGATTCTTGTTTATAGTGAAGGAGGGGTTAATTTGTTAGTGTAGGTTAGTATTTTTTCATTTTTTGCACCCAAAAATTTTTGGTGAAATTTATGGGGTAAGAACATTTGAAACTGTCGAGTTGACAGGGCTTGACTAGAAGCGTTGGCAGGATCCGGGGATCTGCCCTTGGTAGAAGCTCTTGGTCTTGCCATGATTGTCAACTGCTCTGTTACTTGATTTGAAGTAATTATAGATTCTAAAGGCTATATGAATATATGCTACTTAGAAACCGTCTGGCCTCTCTCAACACCCGGATAACATGGAGTATTTATACCCATCAGCTCGGACTGTGTCCTCCATGTCAGCTATTTCATGTTCATGCTACCTCTCGGTGTTAATGCAATTCTAGCTGCACGGTAGCTCACTCAAAGCTCGAGTATTTAGATGCAACTGTTTTACCAGTTTCATCTGGGAGATCCAGAAATTAACCAAGTAACGATCCGAGGGATAACTCCTTCCGATGCATCATCGGGGAGGTGCCGTTCAAAGACTGGCACTGTCGAACCTTCTAGACTGTAAACCAAGGTGCCGTTCAAAGACTGGTGTCTTTGAAGCACCTTGACAGAAACCAACATATGTGGGAAGGTGATTTCCCAGAGTTTGGCGGTTATGTAAATATTGGTACTGATATTTCTCTTTTTGGGGAGAACGTTCTTAAATGTGTTGAAAGTGATTTTAACGGGGTGAAAAGCATGTTTGTTGTCTTTACATAAGAAATTGAGATGGGAGCGCGTTTCCGATTTTTGGAGAATTTAGATGTGAATTTGAATGCTCTAGAATTTTCAGTTCTAGATAAATTGGCTTTTGGGCGTCATAATCGGCAGATTAGCACATTTGCGTGGAAGAACCGTATACTGTGAGTTTTCTACCTTTCGACAGAATCGCTAGGTATACTAAGAAAACCATTAATTTTCCAGGCAAAATGGAAAACGGTTGATATTCAGGCATATCATGAAACACAGTCGATGATCTGGAGATGTCATGGAATTAAGTTAATGCTCTAGGCTGACCCTGTATGATCCAGGATACCAAGGAGTTCAATTCTATTTGCTAGGAGTATTATGGAAAAGATGATCTGGGTATATCAAGAAACACAGTTGATCTAGGATACCATGGAATAGAGTTGTTGTTCTGGGTATATCAAGAGACACAGTTGATCTAGGATACCAAGGAATAAATTTGTTGTTCTGGTTATATAAAGATATAAAATCGAAGACCTAAGATTTCATGGAATACAATTGATGATCTGGGTGTATCAAGATATACAATTGATGATATAGGATATCATGGAAAATTGAATATCTTGGGGTTGATCAGAAAAATACAATTGATGATCTAGGTAGCATGATGGAATAAAGCGAATGAATAATGCATCATTAAACGGCAGATACTGCAGTCTTAAACCGTATTTGGCAACATACAGAAACGTGGAATAGCACAGCCAATGGAAAGCTAACTGGTGTCCAAAGAGAGGGCCATCATTTTCGATTTTTGTGCAACAATTTTGGGTGCAAAAAGTCAGGCCGAAGATAGACAAATTATGGAACTGCGACATTTGAGAATTTGAAATCCCAGGTAGCGAGCTGTTTACTGCGCCTTCACTACGCATATTTACACCACACCCCTGATTTCATCTTTACAATAACATCCTTCTGGATAGTAAAGAGCACTCCACAGATCATCACATTTCCAGGTCCTTCACAACAACATACTCAATCCCACCTCAATAACCTCTAAAACTATCAATCCTAATACTAAACTACCCAAATTCCCAGCACCTACAAGCATCTTCTCAGATTTTGTCACACGATCAAGTCCTCGACTAAAAATATCTCAATCTAGTTTCCTCATCTCGTTTGTAAGAGACAACATAACTTAAAATGTAAGCATTATGGTACACTGAAATTGGAGATAAAGGTGTTTCGAGGAGCCCAATCTTGAAAATCTCAATACTGCTAGTTTTTACAAAATAAACTTTCATCATCCAGTCTCTACTTTCATCCTCTGATCTCTAAACTCTCATCATCTAATCTCTAAACTTTCATCATCTGATCTCTAAACTTCGTCACTCTAATCCATCACTCTAACTTCACTTTTATCACTCTAATCCACTTTAATCACTCTAACTTCACTTTTATCACACCAATCTCAACCTCACTCTTCTCTGTCAACTTTCATAATCTCTCAACTTCGTCACCCACGCCTCCATCTAACCAACATGATGAGCCCTGTTCAGTCTCGAACATTTTAACTCCACCCTCCATTCACAACGGTAAACAGTAACCGGTCACAATCAAGTAACCAAAATACCATCCGAAACACTTACAACATAAACACTATAACAAAACACTAACAAAAACACTCTTACAAAACGCTTTTGCAAAACACATACAAAAACACTCCAAAAACGCTCCAAAAACAAAACAACCAAACCTGCCGTTTACATGCGCGATTATATAATCACACGTCAAGCTGATTACAGTTTTCTACTCGAGCCCTTGAAGCGGGAGCAGGCGAGCGCGCACAGTGCAGTTTTCAGCGTATTTAGCAGGCTTCACCCAAGCCCGCAGCCCGGTTCTCGTCCAGCACGCTCATTCCTCTTTTCCTCTCTTTTCCTCACTCACGCCACTTCGCTCTCCTCTCTTTCGCTCTCTCTTTTTCCTTTCCCTTTTTCTTCCCTTTTCCTCCACTCCGATCCTCACGCCTGCACACACACCCCCCACCAATTCGCAAATTTGCCTCCCGAAAATTTCAAGTCCCCCTTATTTGCTTCGATAGATGACAGGATGGCCGCCAGCTTGAAGGAAGTCAAGGTCTTGCACGGCAAGCGGAAGCTAGAGGAGCTCGAGATGCGGACACACAAGAGGGCGCGCGGACACGAGTATGTGGATTCTGCGCTGCGGGAGCAGCCGGCGCGCAGCAAAATGGAGAGCCAGACGCCGCCGTCGCCGCCGCTCCGGGTGGACGAGGCCAGGCGTGTTAAGTATGAGAGTGTGGATGTGGAGCTGGATCTGGTGAAGAAGGGTAGATATGAGTATGAGAATTCACCGTTGCTTACACCGAAGAATGATGAGGATGATCTTTTGGATAATGGGTATGGAGAAGGAAATGATGGAAATGAGGATGATAAAGAAGATGGAAATGATGTTGATAAAGAAGATGGAAATGGAGGAAATGGAGGTGGAAATGAAGTAAATGATGGTAATGAAGTTGGAAATGTTGGTAATGAAGTTGGAAATGGTGGAAATCATGATAATGAAATTGAAAATCATGATAATGAAAATCATGATAATGAAAATCATGATAATGAAAATCATGATAATGAAAATCATGATAATGAAGACAGAATACTGGACATTGAAACACCACATAGTGAAATGGAAAGTACAGTCACACCATCAACTACAGCACCACCAACTACATGCACCTCACCAAAGAAAACGGATAGTATTGATCTCTCGAAAAATCCAGACTACGCATGCCTCACACTGACACATCGACTTCTCACACGCAGCGAGGCTGAGATACTGCTGGACATTGTGCGCTTGCTGCAATTACAGGCGCGGGTGGCGCTGCTGACGAAGGAGGAGGTTGTGGCGCTCTTCATGCGGGTGGTGTCGCGGGAGGAGGGGTTGCCGCGGCCGCACAGGATCGTGCGGGCGCCGACGGTGGACTGGTCGCGCTACCACCGGGCGTTGGGTGGTGTGGGGCGCGCGTTTGAGGCTGCGGGGGGGGAGGAGGAGTTGTATAGGGTGGTGGATTTGTTTGGGGGTTGTGTAAATAGATGAGCGAGCGAATGAACGAATGAACGAACGAACGTAGTGAGTGAGTGAGTGAGTGGTCTATTTCTATATAAATAATGAATAAATGATAAGATTATACTTGATAGTGAGTGGTCTACTTCTACATAAATAATGAACAAATGATAAGATTATACTTGATAGTGAGTGGTCTACTTCTACATAAATAATGAACAAATGATAAGATTATACTTGATAGTGAGTGGTCTACTTCTACATAAATAATGAACAAATGATAAGATTATACTTGATAGTGAGTGGTCTACTTCTACATAAATAATGAACAAATGATAAGATTATACTTGATAGTGAGTGGTCTACTTCTACATAAATAATGAACAAATGATAAGATTATACTTGATAGTGAGTGGGTGGTCTACTAACTATTAATAAATTAACGATAAATGAGAAGATTTGTGCTCAAAAAAATAGAATGCAAATATGTTTTGTCTGTACTATTCATAATGGTTTAGTTAATATCTTAATGGTCTACTTACAATTCATAAGTAAATGAATAAATGATAAGATTATTGAACTTGAAGTGAATGAAAATTATAGTGGGTCTTTTACTATTCAACTAATGAATAAATGATATTAGTATATTAAACTTGATATCTTTATAGTGAAGTTGTCACTGAACAACTTCATATAAACGAAAATAACCTGATTCTTCGAAATGAAGACAACATGATTCCATTGATGAATATCATGATTTCTCGTATTTCTCTGGACCTGATTTTGGACTAGACTGAAATTTGATCTAGATTCGCGTTCCCAATTAGGTTAAATGGGTTGGCATAGTTTGAAGGGTAGAAGATGTGAGCAACTGAGATTGCTAAGCAAATGAGATTGCTGAGCACAAGATTGCTGAGCAAATGAGATTGCTGAACACAAGATTGCTGAGCACAAGATTGCTGAGCAGCAGAGATTTGAGTGAAGAGATATCGAGGATCTGGTGTTTGTCGCGTGACTGTTTCAAATATAGGTAAATATTGTTAGCCCTAAGTTCAGTAAATATTGTGTATGGAATGAATATGTATTGTTGAAACTCGGTCGATTGTTTGAAATTTGTATACGATAAACGAAAAAGGTTGTTTGTGATTTGCGTGCTGGGTTGAATTCGAAGGCTCTTGAATTCTAAACTACACTGAACTACAAGAGTATTGAAATTGAAATCATGTTTCTTTCTGAAAGTCATGAATAAATCTAGTAATTAATGAGTGGGCTATGCTGAATCAGTATCGGCTGTGCACTTTTTGTGCAAGATTGTCCACATAACAGCGTGACACCTGGCAACCTTGCGGACTGCTGATGTTGTTTGTGGTGTCGTTGCATGCCTTGCACTGCTATCTTGGGTATATTTTACGTAAGGGTGCATGTACCAATTCGGATCAATTTGCAGCCACGGAAATGCAGAACTCAAATTGGTGTTTTCGCGTTATTAAATGGTGAGTAGGTGGTCAGGAGTTGGCCTAGAGTGAAATAAAGAACCAAGAGGAAATGATTTTGGAAAATTCAACTTTTAGTTCATACTTTACTGTTAAGTGAGGAGTGTAGAGCGAGCTTGTATGTCTCGTTCCATTAACAGGTCACCAGTTTTTACATAGTACGCATTGATTTTATGTAGTACGTTTTCATTTTATATAGTACGGTTTGCTTTCTTACTCTTATCATTGAGCATTTTCACAGATCCAAGATTATGGTCCGTTTTCTTGATCGTGGTCGAGCTGTCCGCAGGCCCTTCTAGGATTTAGGGATGTTGGTGGTCCTGAGAGACGCTACAGAGCTACTTGACGACTATGCTGTGTGCTACCACCACAAGAAGGCATAACCATTGGCCATCCCTTGGTGGGTAACGAGTTTTGGACTAGTCTCTGAAAAAGATGAGGAATGGAATGGAAGGCTGTCCTCTGTTTTTTCCACTGTTTAGTTAGCTGACTAACTCAACAGGTGATAGTTAAGTAGTCGTAGTCGTCACTATCCCCCACAGCCTTGAGAAGTTTTAGACTTTTAAGCATAAGCATGTACCAGCACCCCCAGCTTAACGCTACTACTTTGTACATCTAATTGATTATTACTAGACGTTGTATTAGGGCTCTTAAGGTTTGCTCAGGGGATGGTAGTTAACAGTTGACGTTACCTGCGATTTTCCTCTTTTCCGGTGGTAAAAACCATAGTTCGAGAAGGTGCACTGGAGTAAACCTTATATAGTTAAATCTACCAAAAGTGAGTTAGTTAAAAAGGTACGTAGAACTACTTCTTCCCTCTGGAAGCACTGAATACTTCACACACTTTCGATTTCTTCTATTTGGGATTATGAACTTTTTTTAAATGATTGTGGCCAAGATACGTTACTTCGTATCTAAATACCATGACAATAAGCTATAATCTATCGTCGAAGAGGCACTTTCCCTTGGGACCACCTGTTTCTCCCAATGACTTTACTTCCGAGGTTTTTTTTTCCAACTGTGCTATCTAAACACCCTAACAAAAGGGGATTTTAGTGGGTATTGCATCTTCCGGTACCGAGTCCCACACTCCGTCCATAATTGGTTTTCCTCCTCCCATATAACATAACCAATTTAACTAAACCTAAATAACTAAATACACTATATGGTAAAAAAAAATTAACCACTCAAAACGTGTTAAATGAGTGTGTAGATTACTTTTATATCGCTTTCAATGAAATACCTGATTGAGTGTGATGCAAAAGTGATACATAAGGAACTCAACCTCACTGTTGTGTATAAAGACTATTCAAGATATCAAGCTGCTTATATATACAGAAAGGTGACTGCTAAGAAAGCAATGCAATTCGCAACATTATTTGCTTTAACCACCTACACCATTGTAGACCCCCTTTTGTTGACATAAGATCCAAGCAATTAGATTGAGAACTGGTGATTCAAAACGCATTGGTTTCTGGAGTATCTACATTTATGTGGACTCGTTTTCATAGTTTCCCAGAACTGCTCCAGAGCTTCAAGAACTCAAGCTCGAAATACTCAGTTAAGATGTAATCTGAATAAGTATATTTGAATATATCCCACCATCTTGTTTCTTGAAGGAAATATTCAGGAACAAGAAAAATTAATGTTCATAATATTACGATATGGCCTCGTCTCCTCTTAATTCTCACAAAGTGCCTTATCTATGTGTCTTAATCTCAATTATAGGTCAGGAACACCCAAAAAACTCATGAAGAATGCACCCCTCACTATCCTCACCAAACTTTCCACGTCTCCGTTTCACTTTTTGCACCCAAAAATTTCCAAATAAAACTGTTTTAAAAAGATAACCTAATTTAATAGAACAGTCCTGATAGAACAATCTACACTATCCAATTAATATTAGATTATCACTACTTGTCTTTAAACTTCAGATACCCAGAATCATCACTAAATCACTCATGACACTCCTAATTATTGGCCCTAAAATCACGTAGCCTTATCCTCATCTTCACTATCAGTCACAAGAAAAGCATCCGAACTGGCAGGAACATCAGAGTTCAAAGGCTGCCACTTCTTGCTCCCAGGAGTCTCCGGCTTCTCCACCTTCTTGGCCTCCTCTTTTCTCTGCGGCAACTTGGGCAAGTCCTTGTCCTCGTTGTTCAAGCTGATCTTGCTGTTGAAATCGTACTGGTTGATGATCTGGGGGTCCTCGTCGAAACGCGTCTGTCTGCGTGCACCATTGAAGGACGACCCACGCAACGCTCCAAACAACTTGCCGTCGCCATCTTCCGGACGCTCCCCGATCCGGTTCGCCCCGGCCCTGTTTTCCGAAGAATCGCCATCAAACTTTTTCGCCAACCCGCTCACCCAACCGTTGAGGGTCGAACGCACGTCCTCAACGCCCTGCGTGAACGTCTCCTTCAACTGCTCAAACTCGTCAGGACTGTCATCGTGATGCTGCTGCTGCTGCTGTTGCTGCCTTTGTTTGCGGCGTTGGCTGCGCTGTCTTCTGCGCTCGTCCTCAAGCTCAAACTCCTTTTGCAACTTGCGTGCGAGTAACTCGTCGTCGGTGAGTCCGCCGTACTTGTCGCCGATATTAACGCTCTTTGTCTTCACAGAATCGACCTGCACAGGAATTTCGGGTTTGAATTGCGGGTCAGAAAGATACAACAACGCATTAAATGCTGGGTCTACTTGGCCCTGACTAGCAATGAGAACGGCAGTGATGATCTTGTCGTCGGTGTTGGGAAATGCGTCCTTCAAGTCGTTGGTAATCCTAGTGATGGGCGACACCGGTCTGGGTGGTGGTGGTGGAGCATCCTCTTCCTCTTCCTCGGTGGCCTTTGGCGCGACGGCGTCCTTGGCCGCTGCTCCGTCCGCCTTCTTGTCGTCGTCGTTCAACGGAACTTCTTCAGTGTCGTCTGTTTTGCTTGCCTCTACCTCCGCAACGGGTTCGCTGGCAAGAACAGTCAAGCTTTCCTTCTTCTTGGACATGGTGTATGGTGTACAAGTGGTTAATCTTTTGCTGGTTTTGGGCTGTGGAGTTTTATTTTGGCCACTCCTTTGGTAGCGTAGGTGCGGGTGCTTTGTAAGATGTCGTAGTGTGTGCACGTGATGTCTACTATAAAAAGACGAACGAGTAGGCGGATGATTTGTAAGATGTCGTGGATGTGCACGTGATGTCTACTATAAAAAGACGAACGAGTTGGTGGATGATTTGTAAGATGTCGTGAATGTGCACGTGATGTCTACTATAAAAAGACGAACGAGTTGGTGGATGGCTTTTTTTTTCAGTATCCTCCGACTTTAGATAGAGCTTTGCAGACGACGATTTCTGCAGAGTGTGGACAGCGGAGGAATAGCTACTGGAGTTCTTTGCGGGGAGGTGATTTATCAGCTCATGCCGAGAGTTTCGTATATTTGATGTAGAGATTGGATTCACCTTTTTTTTTACAGTATCGTTGTTCATTAGGTTACCTATCTAAGACTAGTCGAACGGATTCTTCAGGAGTACTGGATTATCATGAAGAGTATTGAGTATTCTGTGTTTCATGAAGAGTACTGAGTATACAGTATTATCATGGTGAGTATAGAATAATCTGATTTGCATGATGAGTATTGAGCATTCATTATGTTGATGAGTATTGACTATTCATTATGTTGAAGACTATTCTGTTTCTTGATGAGTATTGACTATTCATTATGTTGAAGACTATTCTGTTTCTTGATGAGTATTGACTATTCATTATGTTGATGACTATTCTGTTTCTTGATGAGTATTGACTATTCATTATGCTGATGACTATTCTGCATCATCATGATGAGCATTGAGTATACATTATCTTGATGAGTATTGACTATTCTGTTTCTTGATGGGTATTGACTATTCAGTATTATCATGGTGAGTATTTAGTAATCTGCATTCGCAAGATGAGTATGGAGTATTCATTGTCTTGATGTGTATTGACTAGTATTTCATGATGAGTATTGAGTGTTCTGCTTCTTGATGAGTTTTGACAATACTTCAACTTCAGAGCATTGGGTATTCTGATTATCTTGAAGAGTATCAACTGATATGAGTATACTTCAGGTTATCCATTTTTAGAACGTAGTAGAGTACCAGATACAATCATTGGCGGTCTAAGTATTTGTATCCACATATAAGTGTACTAGGAAGTGAAAAGTTCAGATTTGGAAGAAAAGAGGAGAAACGTTGAGAGAAGGTATCACTACTTTACTTTACGTTTCGAGATGAACTATGACTATGCTCAAAATAATCATAGGTGCCGGAGCACACCTATATGTATTCTTGTACTCAGAGGTTTCTTTATTCAGAGATGGAAAGGTACTCAGTGTAACAATCTCGAATATTCTCTCTCCATCCAGAGCACAGTTGAGTGTCATAAGATCATCGAGCATTGAGTTTATACTGGTGGGTTTACTTGTATTCAGAGATAACCCTAGAAGAGCGTTCAGGTTGTAAGTGTACTCCAAGATGAGTCTCTTCGTTCATTCATTAGCCTTTCTTTCCTCAGAAAATGCTCAAAGGTTAATTTTTAATCTTTGAATATTCAAACTCTCACTTGAACATTATAAGAGTGTCACTTTTCTGAGGTACTCGTAGATGCGCTTTGCTAAAAGTTCAATAGAATCCAAAAAGTGGTCAATAATGAAGTTATCTCAATTGTTATTCGGAACTGCTTTCACAATTCTTACTATTCCAATCGTAATATCCTCGTACATACATCATTTTCTACAAATCTTTCCCTCACAGCGTTTCCTACAAAACACCAATACCAGACAAGTCTCGATTAAGGCGTGATTTGCATAGATTTTAGTTCTTTAAAAATTCACCATGAAATAGAGTTTTATTTGCTCCCAATGTGTTTGAATTTACAGAAGCTAAACACTGAACATCCATTACAAATTTCGACTCATTCATTCATCTCACTGTGATACTTTTATTAATCTGTAACTCTAAATGACTTGGAGGAATATATAGAAAGGTGGAGCTCCAATATTACGTATATCAGAAAAGTCCATAAGAATTTTCCAAAGATCAATTGAATTTCCATTGAATTTCCATTTGAATATCAATTTGAAAGTTTATAGAATTTCCAGACAGAAACCACATGAAAAGTAGATGAAACCTCTATTACATTTCCCTTTCAATCCTAATACCTCATCTCAATCATAAAACACTCCCTCAAACTTTCTCCCATTCTCTCCATTTTCACCTTCTCTTTCCACTCTCACATTTCACCACCCTCACATTTCACCACCCTCACCTCCACACTTACCCTACACTATCCTCAAATATCTTTATTAGACTTATACTATCCGTATCGTCAATGCAATATGTTACATCATTGTTTCAACTCGGCTCTCCTCTTCTCCTTTGCAACCTTCAACTCCTCCTGTCTTCTAATGTAATCCAAGTTTTGACACTCTTCCCACGCATGCTTGTCATGCTTACAGTCAACCGACGAATTGGCCGTTTGTCTTATAAGGCAGGTATGGTAAAGGGCATAGTATGCTGCACATCTGTCCCTCCAGCGCAAAGGAACCTTGTACTTTTGCAAGTCTTCTTCCGAAACTGCTCCTGTTAGTACGTCTCCACGTATATCCTCTCATATTACTTACGAAGTGGTGGGAATTCTGTCACTGACATGGTTGATGAATCTTGTATACTTTTTTTCAGTTGGCCAATAAAATTTCATCAATACAAAATGGAGAGTATGTGCAGGATGTACTTGTAACTACGTTTTACTCTTGTTTTACATTTGAAGGTGGATGTGGGATAGAGGGGAGGTTAACGGTGAGTCTGGGGTTGGTGTCATCTTTACGAATTTGGATTTCAAAGTTCTCGTATATTCTCCTACTTTTGCACCCACTACTTTGAATTCTTTTTCATTCATCGCAAATAGTTCGGCTTCATCTTATTCAGCTCTATCATCTTCTTCATCTTATTCACCTCTATCATATTCTTCACATCCACCAGTACTCCCATTCCATCACTACTCTAGTCCCAATGCCCTCCTCATTCCAAAATGACTTGTATTTTATATTAATCATGATATCCATCATTTATATGTTACATCGATTCGTTCACCAAATGTCATGCCTCTAGTGCTTAGCGTTATGCTCATCAAGTCTTTGCTTCAACGAAACATACACACACTTGTAGTACTCGTCCTTGGTGGTGAAGCAGAATGACGTTCCCTTGTCGAGACACTTGTAGTAGTTAATCAAGTGTGCTGCACACTTGTCTCTGCTGTGGAATGGAACCTTGTTGTCGTCCAATTCTTTTTGCGAAGCTGTGATGTTAGTTTCTCTTGGTGATAATGTATGCTTGCGGCTCTACTTACGGATAGCTGGGTACTCGTATGCCTCGGTGTGTCCTGCCATGTTGTCTATGAGTTTGGTAAAGTATTCAATTTTGATTGGGTTGAAAAAAGGTGAAAACTGAGCTTAGTAAGCGTAACATTTGTTAGAATAGAGGAGGAGAGAAGAGAGAGAAGATGAAGGAGTGAAGAGAAATGGGAAGTATATGGTTTTGGAGGTGTTTTTTTTACCATATAGTTGTGTATTTAGTAATAAAGGTTTAGGGAGAGGAAGAACAATTGAACGTGGTATCTAATTGATTCACTGGCACAAGATTTGGTAAAACTAAAACTTATTTTGAAGTCAAAAAAATGCCGGCGCCAAGAATCGAACCTGGGTTTCAACTGCCACAAAGTTGTGTACTGACCACTATACTACGCCGGCTGTTTCTGGTATTTTATGCAGTATAATTTGTTTTACTTAAATATTCTTTTATTAAAATCTGTTCTTCAAGCTTAAGGATGATAGAAAGCAATTTATCACTCAGTTATCCTTTAAATATCTTTCCAATAGACCTCAGGCTGCAGAGAAATCCATCTTCATTCCTTAATTTGTGCCTTCGGTTACCTCTGACGATACTAGGTTTCTTTTACCAGGGGCCAATGCAGATTGGATTAAGCATTTATACATGTCTTTGTATCGCCTCAACAATTCTTCCAATTGAGATCTTCCACATTATGCTACCCATTTTTATACTACCACTTCAGTATTGTTTGCATCTCTTGGTGTAATAATCAAGTGGACAAGAAGTTAATTCCATGCTACGATGGATTTAAGTCAATTTTGGCACTCTGAAATTGTAGTCTATCTAGGGTGTCTGACCGGGCTAATTCTTCTAGTTCTAGCCATATTGTTAACTAATTGTGTTATCTATGAATACTCATTCCAAAAAAGTTCGTAGACTTGGCTGGGAAACATTAAAATATGCTCTTTAAAAGACTTGGAAAACAATCCTTTCTCTGGACTCCCAGACAGCTCAAACAGGATATAGTTAACATCACGCAAGCAATTCAACAAAAATATGGTTTTGAAGTCAGGAAAATTTCAGAACTGAGAACGAGTTTATTGTTAATCGGAATATGGGTAGTCAATAATGCATGTTTCTTAATCGGAATTTCAAAGCGGTTCATAATGGTATAGAAGATTATTTAAGACAGATATGAGATAAGTTTACTTGTTGAGCTACAATTGTTCTGGTTAAATGACTATGACAATACACAATATTCACACAATTTTCCATTTGGATTGTTGAAGTTTTTCCATTATTTTAACATTCCATTCTAAACATATCTGCAAAAGAATGATGCTGACGCTATTCGGCTTTCTTATTGTATGCAAAGAGTCTTAGCTTGGTAACCCAAACAAGAAGCTAGTGCAATCCTTATGGATTAATGGTAGAAAGATTTAAAACAATTGAGAAAATCTGCTGAACATCTTCCTTTAAGAATTAGAGAATTTGCGGTTACTTTCTTGACTGCAATCTAGGTTCTTCAAAATGTATGTTCCTTAAACTTGAAAAATACTAGATAGAAGAAAATATTCTGTAACTCCTCATTTCGATCAAGTCTACCTATTTGACTTAAACCGTAATACTGAGATATTTAATCGTCAGAAGCGCAATTTCTTTCTCTAGGAGCTCATCTATTTGACTGAATGAAATTCTATATCCCTCATCTTCTAGAAAGAACCTTAGAACATCCAAATGTAGACTAGTTAAACATGTGGATTTGTTTCTGTTCATCTCTACTATGGCATTGTCTCTAACTATACCACCCACCTCGAGGAAATAACGCAATTCTGTGTTAGAAGCAAAATTACAACACGACACGGACACGGTTATAAGACACGAATAGGAAGACAGTACACATTTACGCCAATTCAATTTACTTGCCAATATTTGTCAAGTTAGCTAAACTTCTGCAGAAACTTACAATCTTTTTTATCTTGGCTGCAAAAATTTTCTGCGATTTTGACAGCATTTCGAGTTTTGATATTTAGACTACTGCATTCTACGGGATTAATGTTAACTCTTTAATTCACCACTAAGCAATACGTATTCTCTACACAGAAGCTATCCACTAGTTGGTACATTCCGATCATTGTCTCCTACCCTACATTTATCATAAACATTTTAAGTATATTCTAATCAAGAAAAGGAAGTCACAAGACTCCATAACGCAGTCTCCTGAGACCACGATCTAAACTTACGTCTCTAATATTAATCAGACGAGGTGGAATTGGTTGGTCCCACAGGATCTTGCAAAATACTGTCGCCAATGCTGTCGAAGATCTGCTCAATCTTACTAAAAGCCCCAGGCAAAAGAAGGTTGTTGAAACTATCCTGTCTAGAGCAACCTTTAATTGGCTCTTTACCGGCAAATCTATCTTCAAGCCAGAGGAATGCAGCAGGGGCACCGGTAATGTACTCAGAAATGTGCTCACTGAGGTAGGAGGTCTTGAATTCCAAACTTGGAATTCCCCATTCACACCAGTTGTTGTAAGCTGTCTCAACAGCATAAAACGGAGCGATTTCATCGTTCTGTGATTGGAACAAAAAGATAGGGATCTTGGGAACTTCAACGCCCTTCTTAAGAGCCAAAGTGTTAGAAGCAAGAATTGGTGCAACCTCAGGAAGACTGAAAATACCAGCACCGTCTTTGAAAATAGGGTCGTCACCAAAGTAGAAGTTCTGGTAAACGTACTTCAAGGTGGTTTGGATAACACACTCGTTGTCAGCCCATTCAAAGGTGTCGAGGTTTTTCTGGTCGCTGATTTCTTCTCTAATCAAATGTTGCAATTGTGGGTATGCGTTGACAATACCGTTCAAACCAGCAGCACTCAAACCTGAGAAGAAACCACCGTCGACCTTCAGGGTAACTGCGGTAATATTAGGAACAAACCCACCAAATGCTGCACCAATAATAGACTTGCCCAAGTCAGGTGCATAATCTGGCTGCAAAGCACAAGCCCAACCAGAGGCAATAGACCCACCAGAGTACCCGTACATTGCAACCTTCGCATCAGGGTCAATACCAGTAATATTTCCCGAAGCCAAAGCAGCAGTAATCGAGTCCAAGGTGGCCTTGCCGGCCTGTCTTCCAACAGCGAAGGCGTTGTGAGTACCTTCGTAGTCGGGCGAGTTAATGTAGTAACCTTGGTCCAACAAGTTCTGCACGTAGAGCATTTCACCTTCAGTGACAATGTCGCCAATAATTGGACCGTTGGTAGTGATACCGTAGGAAACAGCACAGTCTGCAGATGGGGAATCCTGGGCAATTTGGTAACTGACCACCTTCTTGGGGTCAGCGTTGAACGGCTCAATGATAGTTGTGACAATCACAGATGCATTGCCAACCTGGTCAGAAGATCTGAGCATAAACTGCCAAGTGTTCTTGACTTCGGAGGGTAAGATAACTGATCTCAACTTTGCAGGAGCCTTTCTCACCTTCAAGATCTCGCCCAAGGCAGCTGATTCAAAGCCTGGAGGCGCCACATAAAATGGATCTTTACTTGGTGGAAGGTTTTCTCCGGAAGAGTCAGTCACTGAAACAGTCAGTGAGGAGTCTGAGGAGCCTGTTGTTTCTGATGAATCGGAAATAGCAACGCTAGTTGAAGGATCACTGTCTTTAATGTCCAATGGGGCTGCTCCTGTGAGCGTCAAGAGCGAAAGCGCTCCTATTATCAAAGACCTCGTTCTCATTTTTGGCTGTGCTTAGACAATTTTAGAGAGTTGACGGGATATATTTATAGTCGTTTAGTAGAGTTCTAAGTCTCATGTGAGTGGAGGCTAACAATGTGTCAGCTTGATTTGAGCTTAGCAAAAGGCGACGGCTGCAAAGCCTATTATTACCTCCGAAACTTGCATGGTTGCAAATTTCCAAAAGTAAATGCCCGTAATAGGAAATTTTGATTGAGAGCAAAAGTCCGAGTGAAGGATGGAATGTTGATGGCTTCTTTTGCGTTTGGGTAAGAAACGAAGCCACGAAGATGCACAGCTCGGAGGGCTGTGAGCACGACCAAGTTTCAAATTTCTGATACCAAGACACTTGGATATATCAAGCTGTGCACCCAAGAAATACTCGAGATCTACTCTGAAGATGCTGTGGGGTAGCGAAGAAAACCTAAATAGGGTATTTCATAACCGTTCCTTCTTTGGAAGTTCAAAAGCTGTCAGCTGAACATGGAGCTGTAAGATGAAAGTAAACTCGTACCTGGAATTCTATCCCACATTGAGAACAAGGGTTTTCCGGTACTGTGTTCGATTCACGTTTCCATTGACGAAGGTTCACAAAACCGCCGATCTTCACAAGCTCATAGAAACAGAATTTGGAAGAAATAGATGAATTCAAATAAGGTTTACGATGCTCTTTCACGTCGTTTCACCACAATTCCGTCTATTCCCAACGTCGAAAGTGTAAGGTTATCCGATCTCCGTTTATACCCAATCGTTTTAGATTTAAGGTACCAGTTTAAGCAAGATTGCCCCTCTTTGGTTATCTGGAAGCAGAGACGGTTAAAAAGGCAGTCATGTGATGTTAAGGTTATCAATGATTGAAAGGAGAAGATGTAAACAGACACTCATGTGAAGGTTAGGAAGACATTAGTCAGGTGTTGAAGTTGTCCCAGTGTTTTGAAGGGGTGATGATAAACCTAGTTTTGAACTGATATTTTTGCATTTTTGAAAACAAACTTAAGGAAGTGTCGAATGAGTTTTGATAAAGCAGGGATGTCGCCTTCATCAGATACAAAATTGAAGGTCAATCTAATATTGCACGCCAATATTGATTGTGGCAGGGTCAAATTTCATGTTTCGCCATATATCAAGCCTGATATACTGAGAAATTCTTGCAACCTTCTGTTAAGTCAGTGCTTAGTATGACTCCTCATACGTTGAAATAGTGTCAACTCTATCAGAACAGGTCTTTATGTTCTTCTTTGCAACATAACAAGTCCAAAAGTTGTTTTTGTTTGCAGCCTTAGCTTCGAGAAAGTTGGATCAGACTTGTTTGATTTCCAACAATTACCAACTTGTTGTACAAGTCCAGGTTTCGCTTCGCCAGAATCCTGCCCATGTTATATGAAATGTGCGACAACCCAGATAGTTGCAATTTGAGCGCACTATTAAAATTTTGCACCCATATCAAAATACTCAATAGAATATCAAAACTATGTTCTGTGAAATCATAATAGTTTAGTATTGTCACTTGAATGCAAACAGTCTTGAAGCTGAGCAATACTCAACATACTAGTTTGAGAAAGTTTCATTACCATACTTCTAGAAATTTGCAATGAAAATTTTGAGGTACGCATATTTCTAGAAGGATAGAATGAGGTGCGAGGATTCACGCATCTAGAGTTCTCAGAATATGGACGTTGTTATTTTTTCCACCCAGGAGGTCGTCTTAATTTACCCGGTATCTTACATCTACAATTCTTAATTATTTTCACCCGTCGTTGACTTCCGTAATATAATTCTGTCCCGTACACCCAATCACTACTTATACTATACACAGCTCAAGCGTCACACGACAAACCCCAGATCTCAAAATATTCCACCATCTGTGCATTTTTACTATTATACTTCACCCAGAAAAGGTTGCAAATTTTTAACCCTAGTAGTCTGAATTACGTTCGCTTTCACATATACTGTTCAAAAACAAGTAGATCGACTTGGCGATCAACCTAAAATACACCTGTATCGTTATTATCAGTTAAATTGCAGCTTACGGGTAGATCACAAGGTAGTAAAGCCACACATCCTCACCAAAACCAATCTTTGTGATTTGCACCAGACATCAGGACGCACCTGGGGCCCAACCGTAAAGCACACTCAACACCACGTCCCAAAATGCCACACGGCAAAATTCTTGATGGTATCAAGAATGCATCCGTGCGCAAAATGATGAACGTTTCGAAAGCAGCACCAGGAAAACGCATGGCGCAGCAGCTTGTGCACAGTAGATGTGATGATCATTCGATTCTGGTTAGGTTATGCATTGTCCTGGCTAGCCGTCGATGTCAAAAATAAACGTACCCGCTTACAGGTACACTGCAAGTATCGTGTCGCTTGTACTTGTAGTAAATGTAGGTTGAATAAGGTGGTTTTCTACATAGCCCTGGGTATTTCCTTTCAGAGAGGCTGGTTTTGCCAAGAGTGTCGGCAGACGAGATGTGGAGACAAAGTGTTCGAAGTTGCGAGCTGGTTGAGAGGTGGGAACAGACAATTACCAGGATGTCTAGCTAGAAACATTTAGAGTTGACATGATCTGTTTCTGTTAGGCGAGAAGTTTATGACGAAAAGGAAAAACTTTATTTGGAACCTTAAAAAGAGCAGAAGTACAAAGCATGTTGACGTTTGTGGCCAAGATGGAGGGAATGGCTTTGTGAATAGATGGATGTAGGCTGGTGTGTTGACAGATGCAGGGAGGGTACTGAGATTGAGCTCAGGGTAGTCTTGTAAAAAGGAAAAGGAGCTACACGACACCTTGTAAGTGGTACTTCCTCAATGGATAAAGAGGCTGAGGGCGCAAAAAGGTATGCCGGCGCCAAGAATCGAACCTGGGTTTCAACTGCCACAAAGTTGTGTACTGACCACTATACTACGCCGGCGTGTTTGTTGGTTTTCAAAAGTACTGGTTTCACAATAGGTAACAAAGAAGACAATAATGAGCCCGTTAACAGTCCAAGGAGAAGGTAGCTACAAAGAAGCATCAAAATCATGTATTCATCTTCAAAGAGTGCGGTTGGCATCTCCTGCACTGGTTGTGTAAGCAGGGGCCGCCGTTGCTTCTATTGTGTCACGCAGTAGAAAAATTCCAATTCCATCTAAACTATATGGTAAAAAAACTTACACAACTATATGGTAAAGAATACACAACTATATGGTAAAAAAAACATACGCAACTATATGGTAAAAAAACATACGCAACCATATGGTAAAAAAGAATACGCAACTATATGGTAAAAAAAACATACGCAACTATATGGTAAAAAAGAATACACAACTATATGGTAAAAAAGAATACACAACCATATGGTAAAAAAGAATACACAACCATACGGTAAAAAAGAATACACAACCATATGGTAAAAAAAATTCTAATGTTTCGTGAATTAAAGCTTGGTACTTGACTGTCCGTATTATTCACAACAAACACCAAAATCGTATCACCAAAAGATGCCTGAATCTAAGTTTAAAGTTGAATTAAGCATGAGTTTTATGCATACATAAGCAGTTTGCCATAATATGGTTAACCGTTTACTAGTGAGGTATCTGGCAACCAAATCAAAATATGTAGCACCAATTATTATTTTGAACTTCACTTTGAAGTTTAATTTGACTTTTTGATTATACTCTTTGATTGAATACATTTTCTTACGGTAATTTTCATTTTAGTTTATTGGAGTTTATCTATGTGGTATATTGGCGTTGGTTTTTGCATTTACTCTTCGAAATCCTCACTTTACGATTGTTTACCTTGAAATTGAAATACTCAATATCAATTCATATTCACTTATTTCTATCAAATCATGTTGGCTTTTCATTCACTTATTTCTATCAAATCATGTTGGCTTTTCATTCACTTATTTCTATCAAATCATGTTGGCTTTTCATTCACTTATTTCCATCAAATCATATTGGCTTTTCATTCACTTATTTCACCAAACGTTTGGGTAGTGTTAATTTCCAGGAGTATTCAGGTGGATAATGCAGGATTTGCTCACAACCTACTACCATCATACTACGACAATGAGGCTGTATTGCTGGTCTTTTCCACTTCCTTCAAACGTAAGTTTTGCCAACACAACTGGATTTCTGAAGATTGATTTGTAGTCGTTTTGGAAACAAGGTTTATTATTTTATTTTCCTTCTTTTAAGATTAAGCAGTCAACTCATTTCGGTTTCGTACTTCACTTTCAGTTCTCTCGTTTCCAATTTCATGAATTCCTTAGTTTATTTCTTCCTCATCAGAGATTTCACCAATCTCTCTTGGGTCCCTCTAATTTTATCTTGTACTTCACCAGTTCTTCTAATTTTATCTTATACTCACCAATGATAATGCGTCAAAACTCTCTTACACTTATCTTTTCTAACTCCATTCATCTTCTTCTGGTAATGTACTCATCCATCCCTCGCCAATACTTTTCGTCTGATTTTGTCCTTGGCTTTCCGAACATTTTAACGAAATTTGCAACCATTTTTTTCACCAATTTTAACGACTCTTTGAAAAATTTCTAATTAACGGTCAACTTGAACATTTCCCGTGAGGCATTCCAACTCAATGGAACCCCAACCCAGTGCCCTAAAGCCTTGTTATTTCATTATATCTGGTCCAGTGCTCTCAACAGGCTGTTGCCTCCATAAACTAGGGGTGAACCTGAAATCTCAGATTTTCCATAATAACACACCTTGCTGATCGAAACGACGTCATGGTAGTCATTGGTTGTGTGGCATGGTAAACCATTGAAAGAGCGGTTTCACCTTCTTCTTCTGGCAAATAGGTTGCAAATGTAGTGTTTATGCTCAAGGGTTTCTCGGAATATTGTGTTCAGCCCTTTGGAAGATAAAGACAAGTCTAGCCGACGAGCCGAGAAGTATCACTTTGTTTTCACGGGTTACTAGCCCGCTACACCCATGACACCAAACGACAATAGATATGTGCGACAGAATAAAATCCAAGCCAGCCAGAAGCTCAAAAGATGCCATTTGCATTGGTTGCAGGCCTTCCAAAACGTGGGGTGGGCTGCGAGATTTGCCCAAAGTGTCTAGAGAGCTTGTCAAGACCACCCCATGTATAGTATAAATAGAATTGCGCTCACTCTACTGTTTATCTCACCCCAGGTCTTAGTAAACGTTATGTAACGGGTGCTGAAATGGGTTTGGCTGAGCACGATAAGCTGCAAAAATACCAAAGCACGGCACCGATTAGAAAATAGCCAGGGTACGTCTCACCTTGGTAGTTAGACAATAGAGCATGGTGCTTAGGCCGGGATCTGCCCCAGGAGCTGAATAGAACACGGTGCTGGGGTCGGAATCTGCCAAAAGAGCTGAAAAGAGGTCAGGGTGGTGCGGCCGTGGATCTGTCAAAATATTCGGATAAAACACCGTGCCTATGCTGTGGATCTGTCATCGAATAGGAGGTGAGCACGGAGCTCGGACCGATTTTTATTATGCTAACAAGGAGGAACCGGAGCTTTGCCGAACACTGCCCTTCGGCTTGAATTGAGCACACGGTGCTGAGCCGCGGCCTCATAACAGTTTGAGCATGGGCTTAATAATAGCCTTATGGGTTTGGGGAGGATGGCGAGGGTGAACGTTGATTTGTAAGAGGGTTGTGTTTGTTAGACAAGTTGGTATTATTTTGGAGAAGGTGATGTTACATGAATAAATTTATTAACGGTAAAGTGAGTTAATAAGTGAGTGAGTTGATTGTGAGTATAGTGAGTGTGAGTTTAGTAAGTGAATAATATGTTTTGTTAGTGAGTGTGTGTTTAGTGAGTTGATTTTGGGTTTTTAGTGGGTATTTGTTTAGTTAGTGAGTATATGTTTAGTTAGTGAGTATATGCTTAATTAGTGAGTGTATGTTTAATTAGTGAGTATATGTTAAGTTAGTGAGTATATGTTAAGTTAGTGAGTATATGCTTAATTAGTGAGTATATGTTTAATTAGTGAGTGTATGTTTAATTAGTGAGTATATGTTTAATTAGTGAGTATATGTTAAGTTAGTGAGTATATGTTAAGTTAGTGAGTATATGCTTAATTAGTGAGTATATGCTTAATTAGTGAGTATAAGTTAAGTTAGTGAGTATATGCTCAGTTAGCGAGTTGATTGTGGGTTGTTAGTGAGCTGATTGTGGATGTTAAAATATGTTTAGTTAGTGAGCTGATTGTGGATGTTAGAATATGTTTAGTTAATTAGCAGTATTTAGATAGTTAACGAAAATGAACTACTAGAGAATAGTTATACTGTTAAAGATAAACTTCATCCTCCACAGAATACATATACTGCTCAAGATGATTTACCACAGATAGTTACACTCTTCGTAAACATGATCTAACAACGACGCAAAGACGGTTGAAGAAACGGCAGTAGGCATTCACCAAAATGGTGTAATCAAGGTGAATGTAGATTATTTTAAAAAATTAGGCAATTTGTATGTGGCTGAATGTATGTGTCTCCGCAGAATAAGGAGATTTATTGGTGAATACAGTTGTCTGAGAAGGACGGCTTGTTATGCTTTAGGAAACCGAATGGAAGTTTTGTGGTGGAAACCAAGGTGTTGACTTAGTGAATGAAAATCAAGATTATTGGCCCAAAAGAAGCAAGAATTGCCTGGATTTTTTAATTGAAGATCTGCCAGGGAAAAATTAGGCTAGGCAATCAGAGGAGAGAACTGATAGGCTTGACTCAGTGCCTTCGGCAAACGTATTTTTCGAGCACTTGTGTTCTTATTTTGTCCTCAGTGTGGGTGAAATTTGTGTTGTTCTTATCAGGTCGATAGATATGTACTCCTAAGTCCTGGTCACGGTATTAGACCTCAGCATTTCAAAGTACAAAACCATTTGTTGGAATGGGATACTCATTGAGATTTAATAACTTTAGTTTACTGAGTTGGATAATTCCAGTCATTACGTTTTCTATTAGACTTCAGCGATATTTTTTGTTGGAGGTACTTTTCTTAGAGTGCTTTTATTACTCTTTTATAGGTGTGGAGGATACTTTCTGTATAGAGGATACTTTCTGTGTAGAGGATACTTTTCTGTGTAGAGGATACTTTCTAGATACTTTCTAGATACTTTCTATGTAGATGATACTTTCTAGATACTTTCTATGTAGATACTTTCTATGTAGATGATACTTTCTGGATACTTTCTAGATACTTTCTATGTAGATGATACTTTCTAGATACTTTCTAGATACTTTCTATGTAGTTACCTCAATGAAAATTCTACAGTTATAGTTCTCTACATCTCTCAGAAATATGTTGTCCTCGATACTCCCTCCACAAACCTAACAACTCACTACCATCACATTCCTCGAATAAACAGTAAAAACCGCCCTCTTTTCAAATCAACACTCTAAACTTACATCCAAATCGTCAAAGTGTGCAGCCTTCCACATATAAAACCAGAGCTCCAACAATTACAAGGTGGCCTCGTGAATAAAAAAGGTTGCAAAAATTGAAAAAGTACAATAAACTCAGCATTTCAGCAGCACCATCATGCGAGTTTACTTAACATTGAAATGAGAGTCAGTTGAATGACTGGCAAGGAGAAAATAACAGAGAGTCATGCAAAAGCGCAGTTGTTTTGCTGTGAAACGAGTTTTGTCGAGATCTTCTCCACTAGGGCATGCAAACACATAAGCGTCAGGCCAACTGGAGGCCACGGCCCGCACGTAGCGCACCCAGTTGTTGGGCCGAAGGAGCAGAAACACAAAATCTCCAGAGCTAGCTTCTGGATCGGCTGGGCCATGCATACAGGCACCTGCCAATCAGATTCTAGAAAGTTAGCGGAGTTCACTGCAGGATGTAGGCATCCGACGTCACCCAGTATTAGCAGAGCCAAAACCTTAAATTTGTAAGCTTCGAAAGTGCACAATTAGAAGTCAAACCTTAAACTGGAGCTTCGAAAGTGCACAATAACGGGAAGTGAAGCTTAAATTTAGTGGTTGGAAGGTGCAAAATCAAAAGAGTTAAAGTTTAAATTCTAAGCTTCGAAAGTGGGCTGAGAGGGCTGATAACTCCGGCGTATTCTCTGCACAAAGGCAGGTTATCGGTAAGTGTACCAGCTTTTACGATTTAAAGTTTGCTGGAGGCTTTCTACATCATCCCCTTAATTGCATCTAGAAATACGGTAGATACATGAGAGAGATCAGGACAGGAGCCCAGAAAAGTGGGCAAAATAAAGCAGACACAGTGTGGGTAATTAGGGAGCAGGTTGGGTAAAATAAGGACGATATTCCGCCTGTAGTTGGGGGCGCCCCGAAGTTTAATTTGGTAAACGAGCCCGGCGAGATGGTTGGAGATATGGATTTCGTAATGGTGGGAGGGTGTTACAAATGTAGAATGAGATGTAGAGTGAAGATGGAACGAAAGATGCAAAGGTGAAGAAAAGAGAGCAAAGATAAAGAGAGCAAAGATAAAGAGAGCAAAGATAGAAAAGAGAGCAAAGATAAAGAGAGCAAAGATAGAAAAGAGAGCAAAGATAGAAAAGAGAGCAAAGATAAAGAGAACAAAGATAGAAAAGTCAGCAAAAATGAGAAAAGTGAGCAAAGGGCAATACAAAACATGGAACGTACAAATGTACGATACAAATGTTACAAATTTACTGTGCAACTGTATAGTACAGCCTTTGTAGTACCCTTATGTTACGAAAGCTTAGTATACGAAAAAGAACACTGGAAATGATGCAACACCAACCACCCCAAAATTAACTTGCCCTTAAACACAAAATTCACCTTCCCTGTGGAAATATTTCCAAGGCTATACCCTAGCAAACGCACGATTCGATACCAGCCAGATTTAATGCAATATAATTAAGATTCGATGGTTATGTATATTGGGCGATTTCTATCTCCATATTCTGCATAACGGGAGGAGGGCTTTTTCTTGACATTGATTGTGCGTTTAAAAAGTGTCTGAGGTGCCTCGAGGAATGCTTCTCTCGAATATAAGCATCTGGGAGTGAGTGCCAGTAGGCGGAGAGGTTGTGGTGAGAGAAGGTTGGCGCGGAATTAGGCTTGCCGTAGGGCTCGGGATTCCTAACATGGATCGAAGAAGTCAAACAATAGCAACGGCAGCGCCAGAGAGGGCGGCATTGTTTGTGAAGAAGGCTAAAACGTCGCCTTGACTTAATTTCATCTGGAGGCAGATGAAAACAAGGGGAATTCTCCATGCAGTGCGGGAGGCGGAACACAAACGACACGGGCTCGGTACCATGGGCCGCCTAAGTTGATGGAACTTCGTCTAGGTAGATCATAACCGGGGCGAAATTGATGCTGACGTAGGAGATTTTGCATCACTGATGTTTCAGGTGGGGGATGGGAGGGAGAGAAGGAGAGAAAGAGTGAGAGAGAAAGAGTGAGAGAGGAAGAGTGAGAGAGAAAGAATGAGAGAAAAGAGTATAGAAAAGAGAAAATCTAGAAAAGAGAGAAAATAAGAGTAATAAAAAAGAGTGAACACTATAAAAGAGAAAGACTATTGACAGAAAAGAATAAGAGCAAAGAGAGAAAACAGAATCATAAAATTGATTACAAAAATAGTAATGTGATCTTACCTACCTCATCAACAAGATAATCGACATAAATACTACATCATTTCATTAATATATTTCCATGCTCTAAGGGTTATTTAAGTACGAATTTTTTGATTGCTGTCATATTTGGTTGTTTGCCATTGTAGTGTACTATGAATATTACTATTTCTTACTTGTATTATTACTCTATTCATTTCTATTACTCGTTTCTATTACTCTATTCATTTCTATTACTCTATTCATTTCTAATATTCATTTCTATTACTCTATTCATTTCTATTACTCTATTCATTTCTATTACTCTACTCATTTCTATTACTCTATTCACTTCTATTACTCTATTCACTTCTATTACTCTATTCATTTCTATTACTCTACTCATTTCTATTACTCTATTCATTTCTATTACTCTACTCATTTCTAATATTCATTTCTATTACTCTACTCATTTCTATTACTCATTTCTACTACTCTCATTTCTAATATTCATTTCTACTACTCTACTCATTTCTAATATTCATTTCTATTACTCTACTCATTTCTATTACTCATTTCTACTACTCTACTCATTTCTAATATTCATTTCTATTACCCTACTCATTTCTATTACTCTACTCATTTCTATTACTCATTTCTACTACTCTACCCATTACATAACCCACCCCACCGCCCAGCAAAACGCATCTCACGGAGTCCTCCAAAAAAGCGAGTGGCAGCCTTGGTGCTTTGTGTGCACAACATTCTCCAGGGTGGAGAGTCGTTGCTGGTTTGCGGCCACTCTGCGACTCGCTTCGTCCACAACGCCAGCCCAGCGCGCAACGTCGACAAAAATAGCCCGCGGTGTGCTCGTAGGGTCGGCAAAGTTTACTAAGTTCCGGGTGTGCTTGTTGAGCGAGTGTTGTATTGTTGATTTTGGCACAGGGTACGGCCGTCAAGAGCCAATAAGCACCACGGCAGCCCCAAAATCCCGGACCTGAACAAGATCTTCGTGTATCGGATGTCTCGTTCTGGTGACAACCTCTCCAAAAGTCCACAACACTCTTATCAGAAACACCCATACTGCAACCTCACCTATTCTGTTCTTTGTTACGGAATTGATATCCCTTTCCAGTTTAACCCTTTGAGTATTTTCTGGTTTCGATCGCTGGGGATGGTTTGGACTGGAGAAGCTGATGCGGTTAGAGTGGCTGAACGGCACGTAGTGGAGGATGGGTTTGACTTCAAATGGCTCATTATTGTGGGTTTGACTTCAAATAGCTTATTGTGGGTGGAATATTTCACATGCTGCCACCCCGAAGCTGGTTAACAACTACGAGAATAAAGCCGTTTTGTCCGACAAAACCGGGGACTGGAGGTTACAAGATGGAGGGAGGATAAGAGGGAGAGAGAGAGAAAAGAGGGAGAGAGAGAGGGAGAGAAAGAGAAAAGAGGGAGAGAAAGAGTAAAGAGGGAGAGAAAGAGAAAAAGAGGGAGAGAAAGAGAGAGAGAAAGAAGGATATGAGAAGATCAAAATACAAGAAAAGATCAAGAAACAAGAAAAGAAGAAGAAGAGGTCAAGAAAAGAACAAGTAGAGATACAAGATTATGGCTATAAACACTAAAGAGTGGTCAAGAAATTTCAGGGTGTATTAAGGAGTGGTAGAATGAAATGTTACAATTCTAGCATATCTTAAATTCTTACAATTCTAGCATATCTTAAATTCTTACAATTCTAGCATATTTTCAAATTCTTACAATTCCAGCATATCTTAAATTCTTTCAATTCTTACAATTCTACCATATCTTCAAATTCTTACAATTCTTACAATTCTACCATACCTTCAAGTTCTTACAATTCTTACAATTCTACCATACCTTCAAGTTCTTACAATTCTTACAATTCTACCATACCTTCAAATTCTTACAATTCTTACAATTCTACCATATCTTCAAATTCTTACAATTCTTACAATTCTACCATACCTTCAAATTCTTACAATTCTACCATATCTTCAAATTCTTACAATTCTACCATACCTTCAAGTTCTTACAATTCTTACAATTCAACCATATCTTCAAATTCTTACAATTCTTACAATTCTACCATATCTTCAAATTCTTACAATTCTTACAATTCTACCATATCTTCAAATTCTTACATTTTGGGAGAAATGGTAGAAGTGGTAGAGTTTTAAGAAATGGTAGAATCGTAGTAGTATCGAATCACAGAAATATTAAACCAGAATATTAAACCAGAATATCAAATCAGAATACCAAATCATATCAAATCAGAATACCAAATCATATCAAATCAGAATACCAAATCATATCAAATCATATCAAATCAGAATACCAAATCAGAATACCAAATCATATCAAATCATATCAAATCAGAATACTAAATCATATCAAATCGTAAATCTCTAGTCCATTATACAAAAATTAAAACCTTAACATCACAGCACCATAGAAACTAATACAAGCCAGGAAATACCAAACACACAGGGACATCTAAAAGAGTCGTAACGAGATAAAAGAGTCGTTGATACAAGAGTCGTTGATACAAAAGTCGTTGATACAAAAGTCGTTGATACAAAAGTCGTTGATACAAAAGTCGTTGATACAAAAGTCGTTGATACAAAAGAGTCGTTGAACGAGACAATAGGGACATCTAAAGAGTCAGTGAAAACACCCACCACGCCAAAAACCCAGCACCCACTATCTACGTCGGGTTGGCTTTAACAAAACGCACCCAGTCACCCAGATTGACGTGCGCGTACCAACACGCATGGTCGCTTCTTTGCATATTATTATGCACGTTTGATCGAAATAACCTTTCCGCATCTCTCTGCGTAGATGAACAAACTTTGTAGCGCAAAGCCGCCGCGCTGCAGCGCAGCCAAAAAAGATATTTTCCCGTGCGTTTTTTCTGCACGGGCGCACTCGGCCCCCCAAAAAGAAACCCAGGGTACCATAAAGCTTAAAATGCGAGGGTATATATAGGCAGCGGCAACCGCCAGGGAAACCGGCACCAGCAGTAGCAGAGATGAAGGAAAGCACCGTATTGCCAGCGCCCAACGCCCCCTCGAACGGCAGTGTCCGGTTGCCGTCGATCAGCGAGTTGACGCGGCTGCCCATAAGCGAGAAGGAGCTGCCCCGGGTCGGTTTGCCGAACTTGGGCCTGATGGTGAAGGGTTATGTGTTGGGATCCGGGAGTGGAGGAGGTTCGAGCGGCCGGTTGCCGAGCATACAGATTCCAGCGCAGATGCCTGTGCTGTTGTCTGAGCCGCAGGTGCAGACCACTGCACAGGCTGCTGCACAGGCCACTCCACAAGTGCAATCTGCACCGCAGGTGCAATCTGTTCAGACTAGACAACCCATTCAGTCTGTACAATCTGGACAATCCATTCAGTCTGCTCAATCTGGACAACCCATTCAGTCTGTTCAGTCTGCTCAATCTGGACAACCAAATGCGCAAACTGCTCAAAATGTTCACTCTTTACAACAAAACCAACCAGTTCAAAATTTGCAGCAAAACCAACCTATACAAAATGGTCAACCAGTACAAGCTATACAAAATGGTCAACCAGTACAAGCTATACAAAATGGTCAACCAGTACAAGCTATACAAAATGGTCAACCAGTACAAGCTATACAAAATGGGCAACTAGTACAACCTATACAAAACCAAACACAATCAACACAACCATTACAATCACAACCTAATCAAATACCTAATCCAACCAATCAACCAAATCAATTAAACCAAACAAACCAATCAAACCAATCAAACCAAACAAACCATCAAATTCACATCATATCACAACCAGGGTCTCAACAAGAAAGCCCTAATATGCATTATCAATACTACCAACAAACACGTCCTTATCCCTACAACCAATACTATGCACAGCCAGTTTACTATGATGCTCAACCAGTTTTTCCCTATCCGATGCACCAGTATGTTGTTCCCGAGGTGATCAACAAGCCGATCAACAAGTGCCACCGGTGCGGGACGACGGAGACACCCGAGTGGCGGCGCGGGCCGAACGGCGTGCGCACCTTGTGCAACGCGTGCGGGCTTTTCCACGCGAAGCTCGTGAAGCGCAAGGGGGCCGCCTTGGCCGCGGAGGAGGTGTTGAACAACAAGGTGTGCAAGGGCAAGAACGGGAGGCGCATCAGCATCAAGAAGCACTTGCTCAACGAGAGCTTGTTGAAGCTGAGTGCGGCGCCGACTGGCGCGGGCGCCGGGACCTTGCCGTTGCCGGTCATGATGAATGGCCAGGTCAATTATGTGCATCCCATGCTGGGCTATGTGCAGCCGATGATTCGTCAGTGATGAATTGATGGTGGTATGATAGTAACATAGAGTGATGATTGTAGGATTATTATGATTCTTGTATAGCTAGTTTAGTTATATTATTTATTATAAGATATGGTTTAATGTTTGTTAGATGTATGACTTAAGATGAATATAAGATATGACTTAAGATGAATATAAGATATGACTTAAGATGAATATAAGATATGACATTGAGTAGTATTTATATAAGATATGACATTGAGTAGTATTTATATAAGATATGACTTTAATTAGTATAGAGGTATGACTTTTAAATATAGAATTTGTATAAGATATTACTTTCAAGATGTATTTATATGACTTAAGATGTAGTATTATGACGTTTAAGATGTATTAGTGGAAGATGTGACTTTATAAGATGTATTAGTGGAAGATGTGACTTTATAAGATGTATTAGTGGAAGATGTGACTTTATAAGATGTATTAGTGGAAGATGTGACTTTATAAGATGTATTAGTGGAAGATGTGACTTTATAAGATGTATTAGTGGAAGATGTGACTTTATAAGATGTATTAGTGGAAGATGTGACTTTATAAGATGTATTAGTGGAAGATGTGACTTTATAAGATGTATTAGTTATGGAAGATGTGACTTCTAAGATGTAATATTAAGATATGAGTTTAAAAGATGTAATACTCATAAGATATGACTTCTAAGATGTAATATTCATTAGATATGACTTGATAAAATGTAATATTCATAAGATATGACTTTCAAGAAGTGCATTCTTAAGATATGACTTTAAAATGTAATCCTCATTAGATATGACTTTTTAAAATGTAATATTCATTAGATATCACTATAAAATGTAATACTCATTAGATATGACTTTTAAGAAGTGCATTCTTAAGATATGACTTTAAAATGTAATATTCATTAGATATCACTTTAAAATGTAATCCTCATTAGATATGACTTTTTAAAATGTAATATTCATTAGATATCACTTTAAAATGTAATACTCATTAGATATCACTTTAAAATGTATAATAAGATATGACTTTTTAAAATGTATAATAAGATACATTTAAGTTGTATATTCATCAAAATACACTTTACTTATAACTATAAACTTCTCTTTTTTATGACTTACTTACTCAAGTATGCTTTCATTATATGATTTATAATTCATCTTTATCTCAATATACTTTTATATAGTTTCTTATCATAGTTATAAACGTATATCCTTTATCACCATAACTTGAGTTGAATAGCCTTAAGAAGCCTAAAATATACCCAATTAAACGTTGACACATTATACCATAAGTATACAGCTTCATTCATATAAAAAGCTTTAAATTTACACGAAACCTTTACATTCACTATACTATAAGTATACAACTTCATTCAGAAGCTTTAAATTTACACTAAATTTACATTCATTATACCATAAGTTATACCTCACTCATAAAATCTTAACCATTATAACTAAAGTTAAAGAAGATGAATGAAACCTTCTTCTAATCTACCAGAAATCACCAGAATTGACTTTCGAGTGAGAAGTAGTACCCTACATAATACGGCACCTCCACACTAATGACCCTACTAAATCTCTGAATAACCTTAGAACTTCCTACCTCGCTAGAAATTCAAACCAATGACAATAAAATACCTTACACCTCGCTAGAAATTCAAACCAATGACAATAAATACCTTAAACCTACCTCGCTAGAAATTCAAACCAATGACAATAAATACCTTAAACCTACCTCGCTAGAAATTCAAACCAATGACAATAAAATACCTTACACCTCCCTAGGAATTCAAACCAATGACAATAAATACCTTAAACCTACCTCGCTAGAAATTCAAACCAATGACAATAAATACCTTAAACCTCCCTAGGAATTCAAACTAAATCTCTAAATTGGATAGAACTTCCTAGCTCGCGAGGAAATTCAAACCATTGCCACTCTTTGTGACCAACTCCTCTTTGAAATCAGCAGATATATATAGTGTACCTGTTTTGAAGCACTTGTTTTGGCAACACCACTCCCGAACGAGCACAGGCACCGTCATCAAAACATCAGCGTGCTGTGGAGCGTGTAGTGCGAATGCGTGGGGAATAGCGAGAAAATAGCGAGAAAATTAGTGCAAAATTAGTGGGAAAATTAGTGATATTAGTGATGACGGAATTTTTTACGGTGAGTAATTATGAGAAAATAGTACGGTAGGATGACCTATTGATATTATGATATTATTGATATTATTGATATTATTGATATTATTGATATTCTATTGATAAAAGAGATGGAAAGATAAGTATTTCGATATAAAGGCAAGATATCACTACCGATAAAGACAAGATATAAAGAGAAGGAAAACTCAGATAAAGACAAGATATAAAGAGAAGGAAAACTCAGATAAAGACAAGATATAAAGAGAAGGAAAACTCAGATAAAGAATTACTCAGTTATAAAGACAAAAACATCTCAACAGTATACCCATCCCATAATATCTGACACGAAATCTGACACGAAATCACCAAAATATCTTGCAAAACATCCCCAAACCAAGAACTCCTCCACCGTAACCTTAAAACAAAGCCAGCAATAATAAACCAAAACCGCCTCCACTAAGAGCCCGAATCTCGCCTCATCTCACTAATCTCCACGCAAACTTAAAACGAAGCGGCCCCGCCAAAGCGCATGCGAGCTGGCGAGCGGATGCGATGCCTGCTTCGGGGGCCGTTTCCACCGCTATATTTAATTGCAGGGCCCCAGGCGTAGCTGCTAAGCGAACACTTCCCAGACCCGTGCCAGCCATCTGCTTGCGGTGTTTGCATTGTGTCGCCGTGAAGTGCATGGTGTATTGTTTCCTGTGCATTACAGGAAGTTTCTCAAATGGGGCGCCCGTTTGCGTGAACTCTGAGAATTAGCATCGGGCTGAGATCTAGGCCGATAATTTTGGGCAAACGTTAGAGGTGGGTTTATTCTGCTTTCTAGTGAATTCTTTTCAGTTCTTTCAGTTCTTCAGTTCTTTTAGTTGTTTTAGTTGTTTTAGTTGTTTTAGTTCTTATAGTTGTTTCAGTTCTTTCAGTTCTTATAGTTCTTTCAGTTCTTATAGTTCTTTCAGTTCTTTCAGTTCTTTCAGTTCTTACAGCTCTTTCAGTTCTTACAGCTCTTTCACTTCCTTCCCTTCCCAACTCTCCCTAAAACTTTTGCTCATTGTGTCTCTGTTGTGGTGCCGGCACCATTCCACTGCGTATTTTAACCAAACAATACAATTCTTGCCCCTTGCCTAAGAACTCGACAATTGACAGAGAATAAGGTGATACGGGCGCAGCGCGGGCTAAACGGCAGAGGGGTTATTCCAACTGCCGATTGTTCATGTACATTTCTGCCGAACGGTTAGAGATGCCCGAATATCACAGCATCATCTTAGACGGAAGATGGTGGCCGTGCCATGTGAAACAAGCGGTGCTAAGCGAGCATACTAAAGTTAGATGATTCTAGCAGATTCTGTCATGTTTTTGTGATGGATGAGATAGATATGCAGGGGTACTAAATGGGCTGGTTATTGTTGTTGATTGGGAGATGGTTGTTAGCTTGCTATGGTGGCTCTTAATCTGGCCACTCGTTGCAGTTTCGTAGATATTGTAGGTATTCTTAGCACAGATTAGTAAGTACCGGTTCTGGTATTACTAACCTTACTTACTTTAGTATTAGTTTTGGAGTACCTCTGGATTTTCACTGCTTGTTGTACATAAAGTATCTGATTCTGTTTCAGAATACTGCTCCTGAAATCTCTTTCTAGAATTCTCATCCCAGAATTCTCGTACTCAGAATACTTCATCCATTACCCAGATCCTTTATCTTGCAATCTTAAAATAACATCCCCAGAATACTTCAGATCCAGTTCACCCTCATTCAATCCGAATATGCTCCTCTCTTAATCCATATTTTCCTCTGATTATATTAAATATCCGACCCAAATTACACTTTGTATCTGACCCTCACCAAACCAAACGCATCCTAAACCCTCAACGCACCTATAGGATCAAAGTCAAAAACACACGAAACGGGGTTTACTATTGTCATCGCTGCCAGTTTCTGTGCCAGGGTCGACATCAAACTTGAAACATCGTTCGCCTCGAACGCCACTCACTCCAACTCGCAATCATCTAAAATTACTCGGAATTTCAGATGCTCAGCAATGTTATGAACCTCTAAATTTAGGGTTTAACCGATTTGGAGAAAGCAATAGAGTAATTGACTTAAAAGGGTTGGTGACCATGTGCTGCTTTAGGTTCCGAAGAATAATCTTTACGAGAATCATGAGCCCATTATGCCGAAACTTACCTTTTAGACTTTCACCCTTGTTTCTCGATCTATTAGAGTATCTTATTTTTTGGAGGGTCTGATTGCTGTTGATTGGGATGGGTTAGGTTAATCTTATCAATTAGCAATTTGTTTCTTCTTGTTTAGTTTTAATATTGTTTGTTTATTCTTCTTGATTACTTTCTTCAATTCTTTAGTTCTGATTTCTTTCATTTCTCTTTAGTTTAATCTTCACATTTAACTTCGTCACCTTTAGCTTAAGCATCATCTTTAGCTTAATCATCACCTTTAGCTTAAGCATCATCTTTAGCTTAATCATCACCTTTAACTTCAATTCTCGCCTTTAACTTAATCTTCACATTTTGCTCACCTTTTACTTAACACCTCCTCAATTCTTTCCTTTAACTTAATCTTCAAATTTAGCTTCTTCACCCTTAACTTAATCTTCACATTCAGCTCACCTTTTACTTAATCTTCACATTTATCTTCATTTCACATTTATCTTCAATTCACCTTTAACTTAATCTTCACATTTAGCTTCGTCACCTTTAGCTTTACCATCACCTTTAACTTCAATTCTCTCCTTTAACTTAATCTTCACATTTAGCTTCGTCACCTTTAGCTTTACCATCACCTTTAACTTCAATTCTCTCCTTTAACTTAATCTTCACATTTTGCTCACCTTTTACTTAACACCTCCTCAATTCTTTCCTTTAACTTAATCTTCAAATTTAGCTTCTTCACCCTTAACTTAATCTTCACATTTAGCTTCTTCACCCTTAACTTAATCTTCACATTTTACTTCATTTCACCTTTAACTTAATCTTCACCTTTAACTCTCACCCTTAACTTAATCTTCACCTTTAACTCTCACCCTTAACTTAATCTTCACTTTAAACTCTCACCCTTAACTTAATCTTCACCTTTAACTTGTCACCTTCAACTTAATCTTCACCTTAACTTGTCACCTTCAACTTAATCTTCACCTTAACTTGTCACCTTCAACTTAATCTTCACCTTAACTTGTCACCTTCAACTTAATCTTCACCTTTAACTTAATCTTCACATTTCTTATCTTCACCTCATATACCTTAATCACCTTTATTCTCCCTTCATAATCACTTCAATTCTCTTTTCTAACTCAGTCAATTCTCAATTTAGATCACTTTAATTCTCCTTTCTAACTCAATTAATTCTCACTTCTAACTCATTTAATTCTCACTTCTAACTCACTAGCTCATTCCTTAATCAATTTAATTCTAATTCTATTCTTAATCACTTTATTCAATTCCCTTCTTAATCACTTAATTCTCATTTTTTAATCACTTAGTTCTCATTCCTTAATCATTCTTAATCACTTATCCACATTTCTAACTCACTGTACCCCAAATCTAAAACACTCCTAAAGTATCTTGTTCTCAAAATCATCCTATCCTCCCCAAAGAATCTAAAATATCTTGTTCTCCCTAAAATATCAAAGTATATTGTCTCCCTATCAAAGTATCTTGTCTCCCTATCAAAGTATCTTGTCTCCCTATCAAAGTATCTTGTATCCCTATCAAAGTATCTTGTATCCCTATCAAATTATCTTGTCTCCCTTCAAATTATCTTGTCTCCCTTCAAAGTATCTTGTTCTCCCTCAAAATCAGCCTAACCCCATCTAAAACATTATCATACACTCCAGCACTAGGCTTCGCCACAATCAGATCAAAATCGCTATCCTGAAACACACCCGTTCTCAAAAGAATCGACTCCCACCCATTGTCGTTAGCACCCTTGATGTCTGACTCGGGGTTGTCGCCCACCATGTATATCTTGCTGAAGGGCGATTTCGCAGGGGCCTCCCCCAACCGAGGCAAGATCTGAGACGAATCAAGGTCTCCACTCCTCAACTTCTCTCTCCAGTCAATCAAAACGTGGTGCGTGTAGTCGTACTGCACTTTGAACGGCTTGCCCATGATGGTCAGGTGCAAGTGCTCGTGCGGCGGCTTGAGCCTGTTGGCCGCACCGTACAAGGCCTCCACCGCGATCCGAAACGCCCCCTGGCCAAAGCGCGGCAACGCGTACTCGTTGGCCCACACAAAGTCGTTGTTGCTGAAGATAATGGGAATGCTGGGCTCCTCGCCGTTTTTCAGGTGCCTGCGGCGCGTGCCCACCATTCCGTGCTGCGAGTTGAGCAAGTCCAGCACGATCTGGATGTCGGTGCCCATGTCGCGCGGGTCGTTGAACACAAGAATCGCCTCGATTGGTTTCAGGATGTCGACTGGTTTTGCGATTGTTTCAAGATCGGACTCGGAGTAGCGGTGGTGCGGCGAGAGGTTGGGGAATTGCCTGACGAGGTCGATGGGTGTGACCACGTGGTGGAAGCCGTACTTTAGTGCGCACTGGCGGGCGTTGTCGCCGTCGCCGCCCACCACGAGCACGCGGTCGTACGCGTGCTGCTGAGCCAACGCCTTCATCGGAGTGTGGCTCTGCACGACCTGGAGCGGACTCAATGGCACGTCCAACGCTCCGGAGAGGTACTGGGTGCGTGCTTCTTCGCTCACTCCGCCGCCGTTCGTGAGGAAAACGTACGGAATCGAGTTGTCGTTGAGGAGTTCTAGTGCTGGTTTGGCTTGGGGAATGGCTTTATGGCCGCGGATGAGAACTCCGTCGATGTCGAACACGAATGCGATATCTCTTGATGGTTTGGATGTGAGGAATCTTTTGAGGATGATAGTCAGTTTTTGTTTGAGCATTATGGTTTGGGTTTATGGTTGATTGATTCCACGTTTTTGAAGTTGATTTCTTATCGAAAAATGATTGTGAATCTAAAATTTGATTTTTTGGAGTCTTTGATTTTTATAAATTTATGAATATATATGACTTTTATGAGTATCTATGATTATCTTGAGTGACTTTGGTGTTTATGAGTAGCTATGATGTTTATGAATATTTATGAAATTCTAGAGTGTTTATGAGTAGCTATGATGTTTATGAATATTTATGAAATTCTAGAGTGTTTATGAATATCTATGATGTTTATGAATATCTATGAAATTGAGTGTTTATGAATATCTCTGATGTTTATGAATATCTATGATGTTTGTGGATATCTATAAAAGTTTATGTATGACTATGATGTTTATGTATCAATGCATTCCTATGAATGTCTATGAAGATCTACAAATACCTATGAATGTCTATGAAGATCTACAAATACCTATGAGTGTCTATAAATATCTATGTTGTGTATGAATATCTATGAATATCTATGAATTTCTATGATATTTATGAACATCTATAAACGTCTATGAAATTCTTGAGTATATTTGATGTTTATGAATATCTATGTCTATGAATATCTATACCTTGAATGTCTTGAATGTCTATGATATTTATGAATATCTATGAATGTTTATGAATATCTATGAATATCTATGATGTCTATAAATGTTCATGAAGATCTATAAATCTCTATGTGTCTATAAATGTTCATGAAGATCTATAAATCTCTAATGTTTGTGAACATCTATAAAAGTTTATGAATGTTTATGAATATCTAATGTTTGTGAACATCTATAAAAGTTTATGAATGTTTATGAATATCTATGAATATCTATGATGTCTATAAATGTTCATGAAGATCTATAAATCTCTAATGTTTGTGAACATCTATAAAAGTTTATGAATGTTTATGAATATCTATGAATATCTATGATGTCTATAAATGTTCATGAAGATCTATAAATCTCTAATGTTTGTGAACACCTATAAAAGTTTATGAATGTTTATGAATATCTATGAATATCTATGATGTCTATAAATGTTCATGAATATCTATGAATATCTATGATGTCTATAAATGTTCATGACGATCTATAAATCTCTAATGTTCACAAAATCAATAAATTTCTTGATCTCTTTGATATATATGAATAAAATGAACAAATACACCCACGCATAGATCTCTCCAATATTCTGCCTCTGAATATATTCTCAATTTTTGGCCTTTCATTTGCTCTGTATTTTCTCATATTGTTCTATAAACCTCTCAAACAGATCTCTAAAATACCGTCACACACCTAATTCTCATACAATTGCATCTTCTTCACCATTTTCAAATTACACTCATATTACAAATTTGCAACAATTCATATAAACCATAAAATTATCAAACAATATATAATTTTACCCTCTAAACTTTCACATGGCCTCCAAACTGCCACCTGCCAACACGGGGTTCTACCATCTCGCAAGGTGAAATTCACAGCTGCAATTGCGCACTCTCGTTAATACTTAACCATAAATGTAGATGGCAGAGATTAGGAATTGACGACCTGAATCCCGCTAGGAAATGCCACGACGGGTGCAAGAAAACTGCGCTTCTCCAGGTGTGAGGATCCCTTCGCAGTCAGATCCCATGTACACTTGTTGGGCGGAAGATGCACCGCCGGACGGAGTTTCTGCTGGGGGCCTTATGTTTGCACCCGTTCGATTTAAATCGTGGAAACAATGCGGCCGGTTGGACTTTTTACTGCCGACGCTCCAACGCAGTAAGATTGCCGGAGGTGTAGCAACGGCAGAATTAAATGCCGAAGTTGAGTTGGAGAAGATACAATTGAGTACGAGTTTATTATTGTATATTGTTGAAATTATATAGTCATATATTTAGGTAAAGGTTGTTTGGCAGGGGTTTGCGTGTTGGAGATTTTGGTGCGGACTTTTCGGTATATTCTGTATTCTGTACTGGTATTCTGTACTAGTATTCTGTACTGATATTCTGTACTGGTATTCTGTACTAGTATTCTGTACTGATATTCTGTACTGGTATTCTGTACTAGTATTCTGTACTGATATTCTGTACTGGTATTCTGTACTAGTATTCTGTACTGATATTCTGTACTGATATCTCGTAGTGTTTGATATGATTGAGTTTAGTGTTAAATGTTTAGTGTTTAGTGGACTGATTTGTGTCAATTCACTTGAGTTGATTGAGTGGTGGCCATGTTGTGATCTTCTTTCATTCATACTCAGCTTAAAATATCAGCTCATTCGATTAGTTCATTTATCAGTTCATCAGTCAACTTATCATCAGCTTCATCAACTTATCATCAACATATCATCAACTTATCATTTATCATCAGCTTATAATTTTTCATCAACTTCATCAACTTCATCAATTTATCTTCACCAACTTATCTTCACCAACTTATCTTCACCAACTTATCTTCACCAACTTATCTTCACCAACTTATCTTCACCAACTTATCTTCACCAACTTATCTTCACCAACTTATCTTCACCAACTCATCTTCACCAACTTATCTTCACCAACCTATCTCCACCAACTTATCTTCACCAACCTATCTTCACCAACCTATCTTCACCATCTTATCTTCACCTATCAATCATATCAACCACAAATCATATAACCGACTCAACCGAACCAACCGACGCTCACCATCACCACCCACACACCACACACCACCACACACCACCACACACGCACCACCTCCACCACCACCACAATCTCACACAGATCTCACGCAGATCTCACGCAGATCTTACACCACCTCGTTTCTAAATCTTCGTTACCTTGCCAGTTCACGCCCTGCACCAGTCCCTCCCCCTCTCAACCTGCCACTCACACAAGCGCGTTTCCAACCCCCAGTTCACAAACCCAGCCACCACGATCCCCAAACTATCGCTGATCAGAATCGCACCCATGCTAAATTCCCTCCGCTCTTTAGGCAACTCCTCGCTCGCAGAAAGAAACGTATTCGTATACAGCGCACCCCCCAATAAGCCCTCGTAAAACATCACAATCATCAACGGCCAAATGCTGCCAAAAGGCCGATCGTACACAGACTGGAACAATAGCACCACCACGTTCACAAACTGGAGTCCAGAGAGTAAGTACAATTTCTTAATCCGAATGCCGAAGTTTATCAGCGACCGCGAGATGAACACTCCCAACTGGTATAAAAACCCGTACACCACGTATATGTCTCTGTACGAGTTGAAAAGCCAGTGCGGAAGGTCGTTGAGGGGAAAGAGCAACGTCGGCGAGATGCCCTGGTTGATTACGTACTCGGAGATGTACACGGTTGTGAGTGGGAGCATGTACGGAAGAATGAGCGGTGAAATCATGGTGAGAGTGCGCTGAACATGGGACTTTGCGGTGGGTGGGGGGCGTGGGGGGCGTGGCGACGCCGAATCTAGGTCCGTTTCCTCTGCGTCCAACGCGGAATAGTTGTGTGTGTCTGTTTCAGGCGAAAAGTCGGGCAAAAGCATGTAAAACACTAGAATGAACCCCCACGGCAAGACCGCACAGAGAAACAAAGTCAAGCTGACGCTAATGTGAAACACGTTCGTCATCATCATGAAGAGGAAGCTCCCCCCCAAACCTGCGCCGCCTGTTCCGGTCAGAAATCCGCCGATAGACATCTCGCGGCGGTAGTAGTGTGTTAGCAGCAAGAACGTGACTTCCCCCAAGCCCAGCGAAAGCAGCGCCAACATGATTCCAAACACCCGGAGACTAATAACGTGTGATCCGCTGATGATTAGCATTCCGATGCACGACAATCCCACCAACAGCCACAAGCGTATGCGATATGGTATCAAATGAGCGAAGAAGGGCGCTGCGAGTTTGACTGAGAAGGACGGGAGGATGTCTGCGAGCAACACCACTGCTTTGGGTGTCGCACTTCCCACTAGATCGATGGCTGCGGAGAGAATAACAACATAGAGAATGTTATTCAATAGACCAAACAGAAAGAAGGATAGAAACACCTTTTTGTCGTATGTTAACATTTTAGTTTTGATTATTTGTAGTTTTTCGATAAGTGATATTTGATTATGTAATGTTCGAATGGCTGCAAAATTTGGTTCTGTTGTATTTTATTCTAGTTTTCTCTCTACCGTAGTGAATTGAGATGAAGAGGTAAATATTACAACAGTTGTCTATATTACCTATTTATAACATTTATTATTAAAAATTTAATCTAAATAACATCTCTTAACATCAAAATCCATTCTATCAAATTGTTCAGTCTTATTTCCTGTATGCTTTTCCTTGAAATGGTTCAAGTACTTTGTCAAAGGCCTTTCCAGTGTGGTCACCGAACACGAAGCTTCTATAATCTGGAAACAGCACGGACAAACCACACCCGGTCTGGCGTGTGGATGGGCCTTTCTGGTGCGGTTCGTTTTGGTCCTGCCCTCTGTTTTGTCTATCAAGTATACATTAGGGAACAAAGGCACCGGCGTAAAGTAATTTTTGGTGGAGATCCCATGCACCTGGCCCAAATGCTGCGAATAGTTAGAGGTTTTGAGGTTGTAGAAGGAAACTTCTGGGCAGTAAGGGCAAAGGGCTTCTCTGGTGCTTGTAATTGGTAAGTTGCCGTGTGGAGTGTACATGACAATCTGGTGGTTGTAGGGATATTCAGTGGTGAAATCCTCTAGTTTGAACTGGCGAATATCGTCAAATCCGCGGAAGTGGCCAATATTCCGGGAGTATCTGGTTCTCTCTATGTAGACACAAGGAGGTTTCAACGAAGGATCGTGACAGACGCTCACCTTGCTTTTGATGTAGTTGAGTTGATCTTTGGTGGGTGCATTTCTGGCGAAATTCAGAGGCATCACCATTTCGAGCTGCGAGGGGATGCCTGAGAAGTCGAGTGGTGGAAGTTTGGGGGCAGTGGCGTCGGAGCCTGGAGGGCGGTGTTTGACCGATTGGTGGAGGCGGATGTGGTTGTTTTTGAAGGAAGATTCGTGGTTGAATTTGGAGGCACCATGCCGTTTGCAGCATTCGGTGTGGCCATCAAAATCCAATCTAGTTGAAACTTCAATTGGTTGAGAAAATGGCAAGTCCTTTTTTATGTATCGTTTGTGGGTTGGTATAGAAGGGTAATTCATGAACCCCTCAAATGAAAGTTGTTGAGTTTCGAATGGGTTAATTGAACTAGTAGGTTTTCTTGGTTTGGGAACTGGAATTGGAATTGGGACTGGTTTTTGGTAGGTTTGGCTTTCACAAGTAAACTTTGGATTTGGTACCACCACACTCAATTCATTGTTGAATGTTTGGAATGGCAAAATCTTCTTGTCCTCGCCAATTAAGGTGGACACTTCACTTACTCCAAGTTTGAAATCCAACTCACCATCTTTGACAGGCAGCTCAAAATCTTCTCTAAAATTGAAGTCCAACAGATCTAAAAATTTAAAATCTTCTTCAGATACTTCTCCAAATTGGAAATTCAGTTCAAGTGATTCTCCATTGAGAGTCATGTCAAAAACATCTCCGCCTCTGGCAGCCACTGCATACACGTCCTCACCTTGAAATTGAACAGAACCCAACACGCCATCCTCGCCTTGAAATGGTTCAAAACCCAACACGCCATCCTCACCTTCAAAACCCAACACGCCATCCTCACCAACCACATCAGCCGCCATAACCTCATCTTTCCAACCCAGTTCAATGCCTGGAGAGAGCATGGAAACATCCCAAAAGTCGGCCCAGGGCGCTTCTCCAACACAATTGTACAGTGGCTGCAACTCCTGGTAACCAGTTTCCAGCTCCATCATCTGTTGGTCCTGAAGTGAAGTCATGGCATCCTTAATTTCCTCAACCTTGGTAGCAAGAGCAACAGGAGTCTGCACTTCCACCTTAGGCTGCACATTGGGAACAATGATTCCCGAGACGGTGATCTCAGAAACACTCGCGGGAGGCGATTTGGGGATGACTGGTTCATTGAAAAGAGTGTCCATTGAGTCGTCCAGGGGTGCTGCCAGCGACGCCGGACTTGTAACCGACTCAGAAACAGGTTCTGAGGGCTCTGGCACCTCGGGCTTGACTGCATCGAGGATCATTTGGTAGAAATCTTCGTCGAATGAATCAGAAGCTTCCATAAGGAGTAGTTGAGAAAGTTAACTTTTGGATTTGAAAATCATGTCTTATATACCCCTTGGAAGTGGGGGGTATGCGTGTATAAGATGAGATAAAAGGGTAACTTTAATGAATTGACAAACTATAGTTTCGATTTGTAGAATATGGAAATTTGTAATCGAGTTTTTGCAGCCATTTTTTTTTGCATTAATAGGGAAAAAACTTGCATTGAATTGTGGGGAAAATGTAGCGAGTGGTGGAAATGAATGGTAGATTGTAGAGTGGAAAAGGAAGGTGGATATAAATTGTAGAGTGGAAAGGGTGGTGGATGTAAAGGTAGATAGGAAATTTCAATTGCATGTTTCTGTTAAAGTTGGATTCTACGGATTATACTGAGAGTATTGATGAGCTTTTAAAGATGGAATCACAATTGAGTGGGCCTACAATGCAGAGATCAGATGGACTGAAGGTTTGATAAGAGTACTCCATACACAAGTTCAATTGCGTCTCAATGACAATTGGTTCTCTTTTACCCAGTTATTCTGTTTTTCACTACAGTTACCCATTCACCTGGTAGCTTTCTCGTCACAGTTAATTGGTTTTCATGCTCACAGTCAGTCACCTTCAATTTCTAGCTCAATTGTACTTCAGTTGGTCAATAATCGCACGGTCATGAATTGCTATGATCAATTCAGTTCAATTTTCGAACAGTTATTATTTGGTTGTTCAGTTCAGTTGTTTTCAGATATTCAAGTTATTCGATTCAGTTATTTAAATCAGTTGTTCGATTCAGTTATCCAGTTGCTCAATTCAGTTATTCATTCTGCTGGTGAATTCACTGGTTAATGTTCATTATATTCACTAATTCAGTAAACTCTTTCTGTTCAAAAAATTCAGTAGTTCAATTCTTCAGTAAGAAAACAGTTATCAGCTATGAAGATATTCGTCATTTAATTACAACTTTCATTTTTATAGTAGATTAGGTACTCAGTATCCCTCACTTTCAGGTTTATAGTAGATTAGGTACTCAGTATCCCTCACTTTCAGGTTTATAGTAGATTAGGTACTCAGTATCCCTCACTTTCAGGTTTATAGTAGATTAGGTACTCAGTATCCCTCACTTTCAGGTTTATAGTAGATTAGGTACTCAGTATCCCTCACTTTCAGGTTTATAGTAGATTAGGTACTCAGTATCCCTCACTTTCAGGTTTATAGTAGATTAGGTACTCAGTATCCCTCACTTTCAGGTTCATAGTAGATTAAGCACTCAGTATCCCTCACTCACTCACTCACTCACTCGCTTCGCTCGTTCGTTTGCTCGTTTGCTCGTTCCCAAAAAACGCAACCCCCTCCACTACCCCCAGGTTCCATCAACGCACTCCCCTGCACCAGAAAGCACCACCAAACTCCTTCACGCACCGGCTTTACAACCTGCGAAACGGGATAAGAAACCAGTGCACGGCATAGCATAAGTGTGGAGACGCGCGTAACGAGAGCCGTGGGTGCAGGGTCTGACCACGAGGCTCAGCCTACGCAGCGTGCGAAGGAGTTCCAACTTATGTACTGTGCGGCTGGCCGTGGCCAAAACGCATATACAGGGTTTGGGATACAATCTCGTTTGAAAAGTTGGAGAAGTTTGCATTTGTGCATCACGTATATGCACGGACGCCGTTGGAAGATGCGTGACAGGATTCTGCATGGATACGGATGGGAAATACGTAGCGATACCGATGGATTAAATGCGTGAGAGTTGGAAAATATGTAGTGGAAGGTATGCGTCGCAGTTGGGAGATGCGTAGTCACCGTTAGGTGGCAGCATAATGCGTTGATGGAGTATCCGTGGAAACACTTTGTCTCACGGCAATAGTCCGCGTGAATGGCGAGTGATTAGTGTACATAGATATACATGATAGTTTTTAGAGGTGCATGGTAACTGTTGAGATTGTTAGAAACTGTTAAGAATACATAGAATGTTGAGATTGCATGGAAAGTGTTAGAAAGTGTTCTGAGTACATAGACACTAGTGTTACATATATATTGTTAAGATGTACATACTCAGGAGAGACCTACATAGATTTAAACAAACAGATACATGTAGGCTACTTTAAGACAACAGATACATGTGTAGGCTACTTTAAGACAACAGATACCTGTGTAGCTTTAAGACAACAGATACATGTGTAGGCTACTTTAAGACAACAGATACCTGTGTAGCTTTAAGACAACAGATACATGTGTAGCTTTAAGACAACAGATACATGTGTAGCTTTAAGACAACAGATACATGTGTAGCTTTAAGACAACAGATACATGTGTAGGCATACTTTAAAACAACAGATACAGATGATGACACATGCAGATACTTGTAAGAAGCATACAGATATAGTTGGTGGTTTCACAGATACTGATAAAGTTAGGCTACGATTCTGTTGGCGGATCACAGATACTGATAAAGTTAGACTACGATGCTGTTGGAGGTTCACAGATACTGAATAAAATTAGACTACGATGCTGTTGGAGGTTCACAGATACTGAATAAAGTTGAGCTTACAGATATAGTTGGATGTTTTACAGGTACTGAATAGAGATGTGGAAAGAAAGTAAAGTGCAGAGGTGCTGAATACAAAATAAAGCGTACAGTGATGCTGAACAAATTATAGCATACAGAGGTACTGAATTCAATTAATAAGATACTTTATTAACACAGTCTTCAAACATACAGAGGTACTGAATTCATATTACCAGGGATACTCAACAAATTAAATCATGCAGAGGTACTGAATTCAATTAATAAGATACTTTATTAACACAGACTTCAAACATACAGGTACTGAATTCATATTAATAGAGATACTCAACAAATTAACACAGAGATACTTCAAAAATACAGAGTTGCCGAATTCAAAGGAACAGAGTTGCTGAATTCAAATAGAGATACTCAACAAATTAAATCATACAGAGCTGCCGAATTAATAGAGATACTTAACAAATTAAATCATACAGAGCTGCCGAATTAAATAATACAATACTAAACTCAACACCAAACATATACCAAGAAACGTTAGACAGAGATACATATAGTAAAGATCAAAAAGTCCTGTGTACATGGTAAAGCCAAAGATCTCATCCAAGAATAAAATGCAACAGAGACATTTTCGGGTAGCCAGTAGCGAGGAAGGTGCACCAACGTCTGGCGCCACAAACGCGGTGACAGCGAATGAAATCGTCAAACAAAGGTGGGCGCACTTTCTGTTTCTCTGGAAACTCTCCGAATGACAATCATGGAAATTTGCAGTCAAGTCCGACTTCCGAAACAGGAAACTCTAGCTCATCTCTGTGTTGAGATGACTCAGAAGTTTCATATTCTATTAGATTTATGTGTATATTCGTAGCGTATACTTTACGTGCATACCTTTACACATGATTTACGTACTTGTGTGTACCTTTGCTTGTCTTACGTCAGTATAGTTGGCACTTTTACAATAACCTATCACTTACCTTTAATGCTCACTTTACTTATACTATCACTTTCCTTTAATGCTCACTTTACTTATACTATCACTTTCCTTTAATGCTCACTTTACTTATACTATCACTCTCCTTTAATGCTCACTTTACTTTTACTATCACTTTCCTTTAATGCTCACTTTACTTATACTATCACTTTCCTTTAATGCTCACTTTACTTATACTATCACTCTCCTTTAATGCTCACTTTACTTTTACTATCACTTTCCTTTAATGCTCACTTTACTTATACTATCACTTTCCTTTAATGCTCACTTTACTTATACTATCACTTTCCTTTTACTATCATTTTCCTTATACAACCACTTTCCTTATACTATCACTTTCGTTACACTATGCTTAGCCTACCCACTATGCTTATACCACCACAGAAACTATACAATCGCTCCACCTCCCATTCTCCCAAATTTCATCCACGTTTATGAGTCAAGAAAAACCAAATTCATCTTTTTAATTCAACTTTTCAAATTCACAACTTTCATTTTTCACCACCAATGAACACGCCAATCCCAGAAGAATACGACGACACCAGAATCCTCGGCTACGACCCGTTGATTTCGCCCGGCCTACTCCAGAGCAACATCAAGGCCACCTCAAAGTCACTCGAGGTTGTCATCAAGGGCCGCTACGAGAGCTCGCTCATCATCAGCGGAAAAGATGACCGTGCGTTGGTCATTGTCGGCCCGTGCTCCATCCACGACACTGACGCTGCGTTGGAGTACGCGCATCGCTTGAAGAAGTTGGCGGTCGAGTTGGAGCAGGACTTGTGCATCGTGATGCGCGCGTACCTCGAGAAACCGCGCACCACCGTCGGCTGGAAAGGCTTGATCAACGACCCCGAGGTCAACAACTCGTTCAAGATCAACGAAGGGTTGGCCATCGCGCGCCAGTTGTACGCGGACTTGACCAGTGTGGCCGGTTTGCCCATTGGGTCCGAGATGTTGGACACCATCTCGCCGCAGTACTTTCTGGACTTGCTTTCGTTTGGTGCGATTGGTGCACGCACCACCGAGTCGCAGTTGCACCGTGAGTTGGCATCTGGCTTGTCCTTCCCCATTGGGTTCAAGAACGGTACCGACGGCGGGTTGACTGTGGCCTTGGACGCCGTGCAGGCGTCGTCCAAGGGCCACCACTTTATGGGTGTCACCAAAAACGGCATGGCTGCCATCACCACTACAAAGGGTAACGACAACTGTTTCATTATCTTGAGAGGGGGCAAGAAGGTGACCAACTACGATGCCCAGTCGGTTGCTGCGGCCAAGGAGGCCATTTCGAAGCTGACCAACCCCAACATCAAGTTGATGGTGGACTGTTCGCACGACAACTCGCAGAAGGACTACAGAAACCAGCCCAAGGTGTTGGATCTGGTGGTGCAGCAGATTGAGGGTGGTGAGGAGAGTATTATTGGTGTTATGATTGAGTCGAATATTAATGCGGGCAAGCAGGGCACTCCGGGTGAGGGGCAGACCAAGGCTGATTTGAAGTATGGTGTTTCGATTACCGATGGGTGTGTTTCTTGGGAGGAGACGGTTGAGATGTTGGGTAAGTTGAGTAGGGCTGTGCAGAGGAGGAGGGAGTTGAGGAAGTAAAATGTTCATCCACGAAGTGGATGGGCTTTTGAATGGTTTAAACTTCTTCCACGAAGTGGATGTACTTTTGAATGGTTTAAACTTCTTCCACGAAGTGGATGTACTTTTGAATGGCTTCAACTACTGTTCATCCACTTCGCGGAAGGAAATGCTTCCCGTAAAGTTCACCAACTTTTGAAAATAACTTCAATAGAAGTGTAACTTACAATTGATAAAAGTTTTGAATTTTTTCTACATTCTGAACGCTTATATAGGAAAAGAGTGATAGTTAACTTAGTAAATAGAACGAACGCTAGAGTGTGTACTTTTGGTTTCAATTAAATTTCATCCACTAAGTGGATGATCTTTTGAATGGTTTCAATTAAATCTCATCCACTAAGTGGATGATCTTTTGAATGGTTTCAATTAAATTTCATCCACTAAGTGGATGATCTTTTGAATGGTTTCAATTAAATTTCTTCCACTTAGTGGATGGAAATGCTTCCCGTAAACTTCATACTCAATAGAAGAGTAAATTACAATTGATAAAAGTTTGAAGATCTTTCTATTCTGAACGCTTATATGGTAAAATAGTGTTAACTTAGTAATAGAACGAACACTAGAGTGTGTATTTTGGTTTCAATTAAATTTCTTTCTCTTCGTGGATGTTCTTTTTAAAAAGTTTCAAGTAATGCTCATCCACCAAGTGAAAAGACCTCAATAGAAGTGTAGTTCATCCACGAGTGAAAAGATACTAATGAGAAAAGTAAAAAATAGCTAAATGAAGAATTTTCTTTATTCTGAACTTATATAGGAAAGTAGTGATAGTTAAGTCAGTACATAAAACGAACGCTAGGTGTGTATTTGATTCAATTATTGTATAAGAAGGTTGTTTTAGGTTATCCACTTATTAGCCTAAAGTTTAGCTTCTATATTTTAGCTTGAATAACGTTCATTTTGCAATGGGTTATCACCAGGGTTGTGAAGACCAGAGGGGGCTGGAGTTTTCATTTTGATCTTCAGTGTTTCATATTTCGTTATCTTTTAACGTTGTCATCAAAAGTGAAAGTGCAAATTTTGTATTCTGGTGATTTCTAATTTTTTGGCTTTTTTGCACCCAAATCATACTCCAAAATTACAAAACTTAAGATTTTCAAGTTAACTTAGCACATAGAACGAACGCTAGAGTGTGTATTTGATTCATTATTGGATAAGAAGGTTGTTTTCTGTTTATCCAATTTAGTAGTTTATGGCCTAAAAGTTCTTGAGTTCTCCATATTGGTTTCATTTTCCACCGGGTCAGCATCAGGATTGTGAATACTTGCAGGGTTTGGAGTTTTCATCATTCATCATCTTTTAACGTTGATCAAAAGTAGATTCAAAATTTTTTATTCTGGTTACTTCTGATTTTTTGCACCCAAGACTCCAAAATTAGACTTCAGATTTTCAAAATATTGAAATGCCTCTTCTCATTAAACTAACTAGTTACTTGAAGTGTATATCTTTATTCATATGAATATATCTCACCTACTTCAAGTGTATTAGTTCATTTGTGTATATCTCTTTTAGCTCAGCCGTATCTTCAATTGTAAGCATCTCAGATGGTGATTGACTTTAGACCTGAAATTCAAAGAACGGTGCAAAGTGAGCTTAGGAAATAGTAAAGAATGTATGAGTGTAAGTACTGGGAAGTGATCAGAGGCGGCAAATGCCTGAAATTCAAATGTTTTAAGAAATCACTAGCCTGTCTCTTCAAATTTGTGAGTTCTACAATCCATGTGAGCTTTCCTGAAAACATTATGAGTTATGATTCAATATGATTCACATGAGGAGTATAGAATCTCAAATTCACAGTACTAGAACTTATCCACCTACTTATCAGTTATTAGTACTACCTTTATTTTCATTCACTCATTCGCCTTATTGCATATTTTCATTCACCTATTCTACTCCATCACTCATTTCTATTAGCTCAACTTACTGGCTTTTCCTCTTACCAGTTTCTCAGTCAACTAGCTGGCACACTCATTCACCAGCTTAATAAAGAATTAGCTTGTTGAATTATCAGCTTGAATAGAGAGTCCATTTTATCACTCACTCACTCACCAGCTTAATTAAGAGTTAGCTTGTTGAATTATCAGCTTGAATAGAGAGTCCATTTTATCACTCACTCACTCACCAGCTTAATTAAGAATTAGCAAGTTGAATTATCAACTTGAATGGGTAACTTTCTTGTATGAGTCACTCATTCACTCACGAAACCACTCACTAATCCACTCACTAATCCACTCACTAATCCACTCACTCAATCACTCACTCACTTCGTTCGTTCGTGATTTAGTTCGTGTATTCGTTCGTGAATTTGTCCATTTCCCATCCCCAGCCCATCTCTAATCCCCTCCAAAAACCCCCTAATCCCCCCATTGCTCTCCCCATACCCATGGTACCTCGAAAACGGATTCCTTCCCTTCTTCTTCCCCAACAACACGCCCCCAACCCCATACCAGTCCTCCTCAAAATGCCTCACCGCGTGCTTGTACTCACTCTCATGCAAATCCCGGAAATACTCCTCTTCATCCTTCTCCGGTCGCGGAGAGTTCCCGATATACTCGACTCTATCTACATCCCAGCCCAACGCCTGCCCCAAATGGCACCGTACAAACCGATCCCGCTTGAACTCAAACCCGTTCACGACTATATCCCTAGGATATTTACCGTGCACCTCGTAGTATCTACACAACAGGAATACGACGTTCTCGAACGAGTCTCGCGCGTACTCTTCGATGAAAACACGGTCTTTGATAGTTTTGAAACTGTTTCCAGCCAAGCGTTCCATCAATTGGTAGTAGGAAAGGGCCTCGGTGATCGGACCTGCCTCGAGTTTGGTTGCGCCGCCAGAAATAATGAGCGTCGTTTCTGGGTGCTGGTGCAAGTGCTCGATGGACCTGGTGATGTGTTCGCGGAAACACAAGTGGTCTTTGCCCTGGTGCTGGAACAGAACGAGGTACCATTCCTCGGGAGAAGTTCCGTCGCCAGAATCGGACGATTTCCAGATTGAGTGACACGGGAGGATCAACAAGCTCATTGCTGGACTTTTTTCGATATTCAGAAATATGAAGATATTTTTGGGATGGATTGATGGATTGGTGGTTTAGAGGAATGAATTTGATTGAGTTGGATTTGATTTGAATGGATTTGATTGATTTGGATTAGATTGGAAATGGACTGGATAGAGTTGATTGGAAATGGATTGGATAGAGTTGATTGGAAATGGATTGGATAGAGTTGGTTTCATTGGAAATGGATTGGATAGAGTTGGTTTAACTTGGAAATGTATATGATTGTGTTGGTTTCATTGAGAATGAATTTGATTGAGTAGGTTTCATTGGAAATAAACTGGAATGAAGATGTTTTAGATTTGAATGCGAAATGAATTGGGTGAAACCCATCTAGATTGAATGGAATAAAGAAGCTTAGCATACAATAGCTGCAAAACTGATTCTAAATGATGTAAACTGACTAAATCATAAGTTAATGTGCTGGTATGCTCAGAGTGTATTAAAAGAGAAAATTCTCTTTAAATTTGTTAACAATATACAAGAAATTCCGATCAATCAAAGTTCATCTTCTGTAATCTTGAGTTCCATTATCAAGTTTATTCATGTATATCCAATCTGAACACTTGAAAGGAACACTTTAACAAAGACCATTCTAATCATGATTGACCAGTTGAGAATTGATAGTCTATCAGAAATTCCGATCAATCAAAGTTCATCTTCTGTAATCTTGAGTTCCATTATCAAGTTTATTCATGTATATCCAATCTGAACACTTGAAAGGAACACTTTAACAATGACCATTCAAATCATGATTAACCAGTTGAGCAGCCAAGGATTGTATACCAACACGATTAGTACCCTATATGAACCAAAGAGACTCCTATCATCATCCTTCACCACTCACCAACCTGTTCTAAAGGCTTCCACGAATCTCTAACCCCTTAACTCATAATCGTTCCCTCTTATCACCTCTATTCAATTTCGCACAGCCTGTCTTCCTTCTTATATTTTCCCGATTTTGCACCCAAATTCACAATAATTATACCAACCCCATAAATTACAAAACACAGCCCTCCACACATTTAAAAATTAATACAATAGTTCTGTTACCTCTCATCTTAAATGACCCAACGCAAACCTTCATAAAATCAACTTTTATGTGACTATCGCTTCCGCAGCACCACTTCTAATGACACCTCTCCTTGAATGCAACACCTATAATCTAGCACAATAACTAGAGACTTCCATTTATTGTCCCTTGTACAATATCTTCCAATACATTGTCATCCAACACAATAAATCCAGAGACAATGCTCTCTAAACCACTCACAAATCCATATCTCACAAACAATACCTTTACAACTCCCCACAATACCTCCATAGTACCAAATCTTCCGACAATTACAACCTTCACCCCTACCAACCACTGGGCAAAAGTAGTGCCCACTACCCCAACCAGCTCCCAAACCTTAATGAAGTGACTTAACTCTACTGCCTCAACTCACCCAAAAGTGAGGCTGTGCCTAAAATGTAACCAACCAAAGGCTAGAAACCATATTTAAGAAAAGACATCCTACTCTTCCACCCATTAAGAAACATCCTACTCCTCCACCAACTAAGAAACAACATCTTACCCACTAGTTATGAGTGAAAAGTTCCCTAGTGAAAAGTCCCATCCTTCCTACGAAGAAACCACCGAGGGTTTTGACATTCCTCCTCCCGTCTACGACGGAGGGGACCCCCAAAGAATCTACTATTCTGGTGGAAACAACACCAGAAAAATACATGTGTACCCTTCTGAAGACAGCATGTTGAAGCACCATGCGTTCAAAGGGTCGAAAGAGGACGGGATAGTGGAGGAATTACAATCTGACGGCCGTGGCATGCCGTTATTTGTATCCAACACACCCAGATTGTCCACCAAATTCATGACTGCACGCAAGTTCTCCAAGCCGGTCAACGGCCAGTTCGACCTGGCCGTCGACGGTGTCGACTTTGTCACGGCAAAGAAAGACAGAGGCTTGGTGACCCGGTTCGAGCTTGAATTTGCCAGTGGAAACAAGCTTAATGTGTTCCGTCACCATGTTCTACCCATCTTCGACTACGAGTACAAGGGTGTGGAGTACAGGTTCTTGAAGCCGCTGGCGCTCTTCAACTATGCCAAGTTCAACTACACTTTGCTCCAGTTGGGTGACGACCGTGGGTTTTCGTTGGTGGACAGCTGGGACAGCACCACTGGCAAAATGAAGAAGGACGACCATACGCTGAACTGGCTGTCGTTTTTCAAGGCGAGTGATTACAAGGAAGGGCCGCTATTGTACAAGGGGCTGAAGTCGATTGGGCTGTTTGTCATGGAAACACGGCAACTAGTGAAGAGGATAGCGGTTTTTGAGATTGCGAACCCTACTGGGGGGAGTTTTGAGAGTATTGATAGTATTGGGGAGGATTTGCAGGTGCATGTAGTAGTCGCGTTGTTGATAGCTGTTGTTGAGGCTGAGAGATTGAATTGATTGTTAGCAGTGATATTTGGGTGATATTTGGGGGATTTTTTTGGGTGCAAATTTTGGGTGCAAATTTACTAGCAGAAAAAGATATTAAGACACTGGTTGAATTTAGCGGATACGTTTAGAATGGTTGAAGGATGGGATTGTATATATTTGTATTCTAATTATATTATTACCAGGAGATATGTAGGCGAGGTAAGGTAGAATGGTTGAAGGATGGGATTGTATATATTTGTATTCTAATTATATTATAACCAGGAGATATGTAGGCGAGGTAAGGTAAGCACTGTATGATCACAAACCTCGAAGAAACAAGGTTGAGAAGAAACTTATTAAGGTTGTTCTTAGAGCTGTAAGTTCGCTAACCGTTAAGGAGGAAGTTAGCAAAGTCAGTCCACTCACCACTATAGTAAGCTTTTGTTCGCCACGCTCACAATACTTATCTCTAGAGCAGATTTAAGCTCACTTCGTTCACTTCAATCACAATACTTCGCTCACTCTATAGTAAACTTATGTTCGCTTTGCTCTCACTCACAATACTTTGCTCACAATACTTCGCTCACCTCTATAGAAAAGTTATGTTTGCCACGCTCACTTCACTCATAAAGTTCGCTCACCTCTATAGTAAATTTAAGTTTGTTTCGTTCACTTCACTCACAATACTTCGCTCGCCTCTATAGTAGATTTAAGCTCACTTCCCTCACTTCACTCAGAATACTTCACTCACGATACTTTGCTCACAATACTTCGCTCACCTCTATAGTAAACTTATGTTTGCTTCGCTCACTTCGCTCACAATCACCTCGCTCACAAAGTTTTCTCACCTCTATAGTAAATTTACGTTCACTTTGTTCAGTTATGTTCACTTCGTTCACAGTATTGTTCACTTCGCTCACAGTTGTGTTCACTTCGCTCACAGTTATGTTCACTTTGTTCAGTTATGTTCACTTCGTTCACAGTTATGTTCACTTTGTTCAGTTATGTTCACTTTGTTCAGTTATGTTCACTTTGTTCAGTTATGTTCACTTCGTTCACAGTTTTGTTCACTCCGCTCACTTTAACACCACCCCATGAAGATACTCATAACACCCAACAACAGCCTCCCAGTGACACCACGCCGCAATCACCACAAAAAAATGGAAGATCTGGTGCGAGGCCCCAACCAAATCATACCTCCCCCTCGTCTCACTCACCTCCCCAAACCTCTCCGGCACCCTCGCAGCATACAACACGGCACCACTAATGTAGAACCCCCCCTCTAGAACCAACCAGAACACACTCACCCTGCGTGCCATCTCATCATAACCCCACTCGTACACCGCGAACACGACTGGCAACACGCCGCTCAACCCGAAAACAACGAACATGGTGGCCCGCAACGGCCTGTACACGTTCGACCGGAACTTCGGGTGCAACGTGAGCGTCCCGCACACCGTCCCCAACACCACGTACAACACGATAAACACGTCTCTTGCCGCAGGCAAGTCGTAGTACGCAAAGTTCACTATCAGCACCAACGAGCTGGTGATCATCACTACAATGCCAAAGTAGTCGCACTGGTTGCCAAACTTGTCGACTTCGCGAGAATGGCACTTGAAGCAGTGGAACGACAGCGACAGCAACAAGCAAAAGGCAGCAGCAACACCAAATAGATAAAAGTTGAGGGTCTCCCAGACCCCCAAGTAGTTGTCATACTGTTTAACAAAGTATTTGAGGTAAACCGTGAGCAAAAGAAGGACCAAACAGCCTGGAATCAAGTGTGAGTACACGTTAACTGTTTCGTTGTGCCAGTAGGTTAATGAGTGGATGCATTTCCGAAATGATCGGGTTTCCTTGATGTAGCCTGAGCGAATGTAGTGATTATCCTGTTGCCAAGGATCTAGTTCGTGGAAGTAAGCTAGCCGGGTTGGATTGGATATTGTATCTGGAGTGGATTGTGTTTTGGAGGTTCTAAGCATTCTAGTGAATAGGAGACAACGGGATTAAGAGGTGCTATTAATATGAAAACTATCAAAAACCTAACCTCGGTTCGTTGAATCTTGCGATTTTAAAATGTTGGGATGGTTGGTGAAACTGTTGAACATGAAAAGTTGGGCTGAATGAGGTTATTTTGGCATGATTGCGGTATGGGATTTTGGATGGGGTTATGATTGGGAGTGGCTTTATTGTGGTCAAATTAACAATGTGATTTTCTATACGAAGTTATTGTTTGAAAGGATGGTTGATGGTGTTGAATTATTGTGTGGTTGGATGATTGAGGTGAGTGTTGATAGGAATGGTAGAATAGTATGAGATGATGATATATTTTTGAAGTATGATAATTTTCAGGACCTAAAGAGTATTGTGAGTATAATTTCAAGTATTTATAAATTAGTTGAGTGAAGCAAGGCCAGAGGAGATGACATAATATGTATAACTAACCCTATTTGAAGAATCTAGCAACACAAGGTACAATTTTATAGTAACTGATGAAACAACTACATAAGAAACTCTTAAGAGTGTGATGATCATACCTCTCAAGTAAGATAATGACCATTTCTCCACTTTACAAGTATAAAAACATGTAAAGGAATTGGCTGGTCAAGAAGTTGAACTCGTGATTTCTTTCATGTTTTCTGGCATCTCAGTTTACTCAAATTCAGCTATCAGTAAAATTTGTTAAGTCTTACGAAGAATAGTACCATAATTCTTAACTCGTCCACTCTAAATACTAGACTATTCAGAATCTTCCCATATATATTCTCCGATATTCACTCCATCCAGTTAAATTGCTAAGAAACAAGGTTAACATACTCAGTGTACTCCACCATACCCAGTATAATACAACCAAATACTCACTGGATAATCTCATAAACTGGATGATCTGAATTATTTGTCATCCCCAACCCTAAAAGATGGCTCTATCCCCTCACATATCTCAGAATAAACACCTAGCCTCCCCCCAATATCAACCGTCCCAGGCCTCCTCTGTCTCCTCTTATCAATCTTCTTGTCAAATATCTCCCCAGTGTAAAAGATCTTCCACTGCAGTTCCGGACTGCTCAAAGACCCAATACACCTGTCGAAATACCACTTGTTGACTGGGTTGTTCTTGCGCGACCTCCAAATAAGCTCGTACGGGTGCGACTGCAAGATTATCTTGAATATGATGTCCGCAAGCCCAGGCAACCCTTGGTTCTTGCGCGCAATTGCAAACTTGTCCAAATAGGCCACCTTCTCGCGCTTCCCTGCCTCACTCTCATATGTGATGATGGCAGCACCGTCGTAGTCGCCAAGAATCACGACCGTGGCTAGGTTGTTGTTGATTCTCTCAAAGTAGTCGCTAGTCTTCAAAGTCTTGCCAAACAGGTCGTTGATCACGGCCACAAGCTTTTCCCTGTCGACCAAACCACTCCCAAACAACGCGTCGAGCGTGAAGTCGGGCAATCCAGAGCTATCGCGGTCCCACACAAACACCTGCACACCCTTCTTCAAGATGGAGGTGGAAAGACGCGGCGTGCGGTTGTTCGACGACGGGAGCGACGACGAGATAATCGGCCTGTCCGTCAAAACATTGTATATTATGGGGTTCAACTGGTCGTCGCTGATGGCCATGATCTGCGGGGTTGTGATCACACCCGTGGTGTCATCATTACCCAGCTCCGCGGAGATCGAGCTCAAGATGTCGTTCATCGTGTGCAAGTTGTGCAAGTGCAAGTCGCGCACCACCGGCTTGATATACCCAATGTACAACTCAGAGACAATGTCCGTGTACTCCTGCGACAAGTTGATGAACACATGGCTGGTTTGGTTGCGCTCCACCGAGGGAATCCCGCCGATGGGGTCGATCACCACCACCTTTTCGATGGAAAGGAGCTTTTTGTGGGCCACCAACGCCTCCCCCAAGCACTTGAGAAGTGCATTGCTACGGTAGAACTCCTGGTGCAGCGTTTCTGACAAGTCCACGATCGGCTGCACTATGGGCACGATGCCCTGGTACAAGGGCACCAAGATCTGCAGCGTGTCGCACTCCAAGGTCTCTCCCTTGGTGAAAAGCGACCGCAACACCGTCACCTTGGTGTCGCCCTCTACAGTACCCCCCAAGAAGTTCAGGATCTTGTTGACCTGGTTCATCATGTAGCGCTCGTTCTTGCTGAAGTCCTTGCGGTTGGGTAAATGGTCGTAGTCGAGCAATATCACGGGTGAGATTCCTAGATACACCAAACGTTTGAGTGTTTCGGCGATTCCGGCCCACTCATCGGCAGAGATGGACGGGAACTTGATCTTGAAAAGCGCGATGCGCAATGGAATCGTCTCGATTTTGTTCCCCTGGTCGTCGTAAATGCCCCCGAAGGGATTTTTTTTCTTGCCCAAGAATCGGTTCACGTACAATTCGCGCTGGTTGCTTCGCGATGTGAGCGATTTCAAGTTTCCATCAAAACTGTTGGAAAACGTCTGCCCGTCGGCGTCGATTTTGACCGCCTGGGGCGCCAATTCCACGTATTTGAGCGGCTCAACGCGGCCGTTCTCAAGACCTTCCCCGTACTTGAGGTCCTGTCGGTCTATATTCTGGAATCCATACCTCACTTCTTCGGGATCAAACTGGCTTTGGTACTTGGTCAAGTAGTTTCTGGCTTCACGTTTGGTGGTGGTTGATTTGAGAATTGACAATATCAAGTTTCTCTTGTTGTCTGTTACGATCTGGTGGGTTTTTAGGTTGGATATGAACTGTCTATTCAAACTTTTAACCTTGTTCATTAGAAAGGATGGATTAATTTTTGATTTGGTGAATTTAGTTTTGGATTAAATAAATTTAGATTGATTTGGAATAGATTTAAGTTTATGGTTTTGTTTTGGAGAGGGATGGGATTATGTTTATGACTTTGGGTTGGTTTGGTTTAGGAATTGTGGGTGAGTGTATTGTTCGATATAATATTGGAAGGTGAAGTTTGATATGGCATTGAGATGAAAAATAGGTATCTGGAACTGGATATCTATTGGCTTATATTTTGGTTAATTCATAGAGTTTCAATTCTCGACAATGATATTTATGTGTCTGAAGTTGATATTTATGTACTGGGATACTTATAAACTGAACTTTTATACTTCAATGAAATTTCTCATGTAATATAGCCAAGCTTGAACTCTTTTTAGTAGTCATTTCTATGTGAAATCAACTCCTAAGGATTGTCTTTTATCTTGAAAGTTTTAGTGTGGTAGTTATAATCGCTTCTTCAAAATGCAGACACATGAGCCACCTCTATCAGCAAGAAAAACACTCACTACTGGATCTCAGTTAAGGTAGAAGTTCCAGGTTATCTTCAATCAAATTTCCCAAAGATGCTAAACAGCAGGTCTGAATAGTTTGGATTGGGATATATAAAGATCCACATGAATACCAAACGAATATTTGCTCTCGGTACGTCTGCAAAATATCAATGAAAAGGGTTGCAGGCCTTAGAAATCTCTTTAACTTTTTATGCTGGCAAATCACTTCCAATCCGCTAAACTTCATAAATTTAAAGATGAGTTTGCCTGAGAATGATCTTGAGTGTCATTAAAATCTTAAGCTTCCAAATCTCCACTGGGAGAAGTTGCCAATTCATCTGAAGGCACTGGAAACACTCAAAATAATACCCTCATTAAACTCTCCAAAATAATACTCTCATAAACTTTCCAAATTACTTTTCTCTCAAACACTCCAGAATACTCCTGCTAGCATTACTCCTCATCCGAATCCTCATTCTCTCCCTCTGCCCTCACAGTGGTCTCATGCAACTGGCTCATTTTCTTCATCACTCCCACAACAAACGGCCGCATCTCATTGATCTCCATCCTCGAGAGTCTAGTCAACGTAAGATGCGACTCGTTCAACTCGTTCAACCCCTTGCGCAGCTTCACCAACCGGATCTCCCGCAAATCCTGCAATATCAGCCTGAGCTGGTGCGAAGGGTCTTGCAAATCATCATGTGCTTGTGCTAGCAATATCTTGGACACCTCCAACCAGTTGGAAGGAAGGTCACTGAACTTACTCGGGTGTCGTATTTCCTGCTCGTACCTCTCACGAAGGTGTGTGACGCTGAGCCAGTCTGGAGGTACTATGCTGCACTTATCCTGGGACTTGAGTATAAGTGCGACCCACAACGGAAGCTGTTCGCGTCTCATGGCGCGGAGCTGCGGCACTGTGGTGCCTATGAGCTCGATCTTTTTCATGGAGTACCGTGGGAGAACCGTCACTAGCTCGTTTTCGGCGAGAAAGTTGAGCTCCAGCGGCATGAACGTGGCGTGGAGCGTTTGGGGAAGTGCCATGGTTTATGATGAATTTTTCGCAAGAAAATGAAAATGAAAATGAAGTTGAATTTGAAGTACGCGTTTGAAAAGAAGTAGAACTGGTAGGAGTGGATTAACAGGTGGGTATGATGAACAGAGTGGTGATACTGCTCTATGGAGATGGGGGTGACGTGATGAGAGTATTGGAGAAGTTATATTGAAACTGGTGGTATTGGTTGTGGAGCAGGGAGTTGAATGGTATAGGTTGGTTCAAAATAAGGGGAATTTATGTTTTGGATATCGGATTGAGTATTGGATTGGGTATTGGATTGGGTGTTGGTAGATTGTTTTGATGGTAGTGCCTTGAGAACCGACTTTTGATATGTTCTGAGTGGGTTTTAGATGTGTTTAACTATTGTTTCAGCATACGCTATACGGCGAAAGATGATGAAAACATGGTTCAGGTTGCAAAGAAATGCCTCTAATTGACCAAATGTGGTTAGTTACCAAGCTTATAGAGTCAGAATGAGCTTTCACCGCCAAAAGGAACCGCTTCGTTACTGAGCAGGGCCCGGTCTCGTTACCCAGTCCGGCTGCAGTTCCGTTAGCAAGTGTTTTGGGATTCAGTTTCCTGTTATATTAAGAGATTATTTCAGCTTCTTTACCACCTGTGATGGTCCCAGTTCAGTTTAAATGATGGGTACAGCCTGTCGTACCATATTTTGGGTTAACTTCCCTTCACGGAGGAGGAAAACAACCCAACAAATGGTATGATCTAGCTTATACATGGTAATATACCAAAAGGTAAGGCACCACGTATAACCCACCACTTTACTGGGTACCACCACTTGGTAATCCACCAAAGAAGTCTCCACATAGAAGGAAATCAACCCAACCAGTGCAGAACCCATATCCTCCAAGATCAGAGACTGCACTGTCCCTCTCAAACACCAAATCAAAGCTTTACGGTCCCAGGAGCGTTGCTCCTGCTGTACCTGTAAGCCAAACAGCCTCCAGGGAACTACTATATACCTATTGACGGAACTATCTGGGTCAGGGTCCTGTTTAGAAGTGTTAACAGCTGTACCAACATGTGAAACAACAAGAAGTGACTGCTTTCCTGTTTCAAATCTGCTTTGATCAACTTGATTTACTTCAAATCTGCCTGGCTTGAAGGTACCGAAATTCTAAATGGTGAGTTGACGGGCAGAGGTTCTTCTGGGTGGACTCATGAGGGAATTCCAGAATGGCGGGGTCCAAAAATCGGGCATAGGTTCTCCTGCGTGGACTTCAAAAAAACAATTTTCACCAACAACGGCAAAAGGAGATGGATTTGAAGTGCAGAGTTGAAATCCAAGCCCACCCAGTCCAAAAATCGGGCATAGGTTTCCCCGCGTGGGCTCTAAAAAAAAAACACCGACACCAGCATAAGGAAATGTCCACCAAGTCCAAAATTCGGGCATATATTCCCCTGCGTGGACTCAAGTTTAACCACCAACATTCAACAACCAACCACCAACAACCAACCACCAACTACCAACCATCAGCAACCAACCACCAACAACCAACCACCAACAACCAACCACCAACAACCAACAACCAACCACCAACAACCAATCACCAATAACCAACTACCAACCATCAGCAACCAATTACCAACTACCAACTACCAACAACCAACCATCAGCAACCAACAGCAACCATCTACCAACAACTTACCAACAACATTCAAACCAGCTGGACTTAAAGTGGTGATATCCAGAATGGTGGAGCCCAAAAATTGGGCGTAGGTTCCCCTGCGTGGACTCCAAAAAAATCAATTTTCACCAACACCAGCTAAAGGAGATGGATTTAGAGTGGTGAAATCCAAAATGGTAGAATTCAAAAATTGGGCAGAGGTTCCCCTGCGTTGACTTGAGATGTAACCAAACCAACAAAGTCCAAAGATCGGGCAGAGGCTCCTCCGCGTGGACTCCAAAGGAACCACCAACAACTAAGACCAGCAGCAGGAGTTAGATTTAAAGTGACCAAGTCCAAGTTCAATAATCGGGCATAGGTTCCCCTGCGTGAACTCCGAAGTATCTGCTAACAAGCAACCGAGCAATAGGACATGGATCTAAAGTAGTTGAGTTGAAATCCAAGTCTGGAAATCCAAAAATCGGGCATAAGTTCGCCTGCGTGGACTTGAATTAAAACACCAATCACCAAGAGCAGGAGTCAGATTTAAAGTGATGAAGTCCAAGTTCAAAAATCGGGCATAGGTTCCTCTGCGTGGCCTTCAGGTTGATCCATAGCGGGCATAGATTCCTCTGGGTTGAATTGACGACGCAACCAAACCAGCAAAGCCCAAAAATCTGGCAGAGGTTCACTTGCGTGGACTCCAAATAAAATCGAATCACCACACCAGCTAAATGAGCCAATTTAAAGAGGATGGACTCAACCCAAGACGGTAAAGTCCAAAAATCGGGCGTAGGTTCCCCTGCGTTGACTCCAATAAAACAATTTTCATCAACACCAGCAAAAGGAGATGGATATAAAGTATTTGGTCTGAAATCCATGCCCACCGAGTCCAAAAATCGGGCAGAGGTTCCCCCGCGTGGACTCCAAAGAAACCACCAATGACAACTCCAGCAAAAGGAGGTGGATTTAAAGTAGTCGAGCTGAAATCCAAAATGGTAGAGTCAAAAAATCGGGCAGAGGTTCCCCTGCGTTGACTCCAGAAAACCCACCAACAACTAAGACCAGCAGCAGGAGTTGTATTTAAAGTGATGAAGTCCAAGATCAAAAATTGGGCATAGGTTCCCCTGCGTGGACTCGAATTAAGCCACCGACGACCGACAATCAACCACCAAACTCCAAACACCAACCACCAAAACACCAACAACCAACCAACAACATCCAAACCAACAACATCCAAACCAACAAAATAAGCTCGACTAAAAGTGCTGAAATCCAGAATGGTAGAGTTCATAAATCGGGCATAGGCTCCCTTGCGTGGACTCCGAATAAACCCCCAATGACTAACACAAAAAAAAGGAAATGGACTTCAAGTAATGAAATCCAGAATGGTAGAGTTCAAAAATCGGGTAATGGTTCCCCCGCGTGGACTTTAAGAAGCTACCAAACAAGTAAAGTCCAAAATCGGGCAGAGGTTCCCTCGCGTGGACTCCAATGTAACCACCAAAGACTAACCACCAACTACCAACAACCAACTCAGCGATGTTAAATGGATTTAAAGTTGTTGAGCTTAAGTCCAAGATGATAGTGTTCAAAATTCGGGCATAGGTTCACCTGCGTGGACTCAAACTAAACCATTAACGACCACACCAGCAAAAGGAGAAAGATTTAAAGCATAGAAGCTGGAATCCAAGATGGAGGAGTTCAAAATCAGCCAGAGGTTTCCCCGCGTGGACTCTAATTAACCCATCAACGACAACTTCAGCAGAAAAGTGATGCATTTAAAGGCTGAGATGGAAGTCCTCCAAGTCCAAAATTAGGGCATAGGTTCCTCTGCGTGGATTTAAAGTCGAAACCAAACCAATAAAGTCAAAAATCGGGCAGAGGTTCTCCCGCGTGGACTCCAATGAAACCGCCAACAACAACACCAGCAAATGGAGATGGACTTGAAGCAGAGGAGCCAAAATCCAAGAGGATGGAGTTCAAAATTGGGGAGAGGCTCCCCTGCGTGGACTCCAAAGAAACCACGAACGATCAAACCAGCAAAAGGACATGGTTCAAAAGTAACTGAGTTGAAATCCAAGTTCACCAAGTCCAAAAATCGGGCATAAGTTTCCTCGCGTAGACTCAAGTTTAACCACCAACAATCAAGCACCAACCACCGAACATCAATAACCAACAACCCAGCACCTAACAACCTACCAACAACATCCAAACCAGTAAAAGGAGCTGGATTTAAAGTGCTGAAATCCATAATGGTGGAGCCCAAAAATTGGGAGGAGGTTCTCCTGCGTGGACTCTAACTAACCCACCAACAAGCAACCCAGCAAAAGGTCATGGATCTCAAGTAGTTGAGTTGAAATCCAAGTCTCTGAATCCAAAAATCGGGCACAAGTTCGCCTGCGTGGACTTTTATTAAATCACCAATACCAGCAGCAGGAGTTAGATTTAAAGTGATGAAGTCCAAGTTCAAAAATTGGGCATAGGTCCCTCTGCGAGGACTCTATTTAAACCAACAACAACAGCACCAGCAGAAAAGTAATGAATTTAAACACTGAAATCCAAGTCCTCCAAATCCAAAAATCGAGCATAAGTTCCCCTGCGTGGACTCAAACTAAACCACCAACAACCAACAACCAACCATCAGCAACCAACTACCAACAACTTACCAACATCCAAACCAGAAAAAGGAGCTGGACTAGAAGTACTGAAATCCAAAAAAGTCAGAAATCGAGCAGAGGTTCCCCTGCTTGGACTCCAAAGAAATCACCAATGACAAAACCAGCAGAAAAGGAGTTGGATTTAAAGCAGATGAGTTGAAATCCAAAATGGCAGAGATTCCCGTGCGTGGACTCAAGTTTAAGCACCAACAACCAACCACCGACATCCAAACCAGCAGAAGGATCTGGACTTAAAGTGCTGAAATACATAATAGTAGAGTTCAGGTCCAGATTTCGGGCTGAGGTTCCCCCGCGTGGACTCTAATTAATCCACCAACTACCAACACCAGCAAAAGGAGATGGATTTAAAGTAGAGGAGCTGAAATCCAAGATGGTGGACTTCAAAATCGGGAACCGGTTCCCATGCGTGAACTCGAATTAAACCACCAACAACCAAACCAAAAAAGGAGCTGGATTTAAATTGCTGAAATCCAAATGGTGGGGTCCAAAAATCGGGCATAGGTTCTCCTGCGTGGACTCCAAAAGAACCACCAATGACGACACCAGTAGAAAGGGAGTTGGATTCAAAGTAGTTGAGTTGAAATCCAAAATGGTAGGGTCCAATGGGGCAGAGGTTCCCCTGCGTGGACTCTAAAGAAAAAACCAACAATACCAGCATAAGGAAATGTCCACCAAGTTCAAAAATCGGGCATAGATTCCACTGCGTGGACTCGAATTGAACAGCCAACCATCAACCACCAGCCAACCATCAACCACCAGCCAACCATCAACCACCAGCCAACCTTCAACCACCAGCCAACCATCAACCACCCACCACCAACCAAACCACAATAAGGAGCAGAATGGTAGAGATCAGAAATCGGGCAGGAATTTCCCCGCGTGGACTCCTAATATTCAGCCAACGACAACACTAGCGACTTGAAATGGATTTTAAGTAGTTGAGTTGAAACCCCAAAGGGTAGCGTCCAGAATGGAGCAGAGGTTCCATGGCGTGGACTCCAGAAAACTCCAAAAACCAACAACCAACCCAGCAGACGGAAAGGGATTTAAAGAACCGAAATCCAAGTCCACCGAGTCCAAAAATTGGGAAGAGGTTCACCTGCGTGAATTCCAGTGAAGAAATACCGACCAACACAACAGGTGGAAAAGGGTTTAAAGCAGATGAACTGAAATCCAAGATGGCAGAGTTGAAATATCGGGCATAGGTTACCCAGCCAGGACTCTAGGTAAACCGCCAACTCAACACCAAAAATTGGAAATGGATTTAAAGTAGTTGAGCTGAAAATCAAGCCAACCGATTCCAAAAATCGGACAGAGGTTCTCCTGTGTGGGCTTGGCTTCAACACTCAACTAGCAAACTCATAAGTTTGGACAGAGGTTTCCCAGCGTGGAATTTCCATTTTGTAGAATCGGAATTTCAGGCGGAAATTCCCTTGTCTAGAGTTGAGTGGAATCCAAAACTGCAAAATTTAGGTTCTGCTTGGCTCTGGAGTGAACGCAACCAAATCATTTCAACCGACCATGAGTGTGGGTCAATCAAGAACCAGCTTCGGTTCCTTCACTGGCAGGAATTCAGACACCCAAAGTCGAAAAAACCTTCACTGAGTTGCATTCAAACTAGCAGAAATGGAAAATCGGGCATAAGTTCCCCTTGAATGGAGTGGTTGAACTAAACCAGCGAATTCTAGCAGCAGTTTACTCGAGTGATCGACGAAGTGTACAGACAATTTTGGCTTTCCTGCTTCAACTCAAGTTGAAGGAAATGCTGCAGATGGACAGCAGTCCACCAGCGCAGCCTTCAAGCCAAACCCAAACTGAAGTTCCTGCTGAACTATGAAACCAAACTGGCAAACCCCCAACCCCAGGCATTAGTTCGTACTTGGATAATTAGTGAAGTCCTAATCCCGAAATTTAGGCAGAGATTTGTTTGCGTGGTAGACAGCAACTTCATGATCACCTCAACAAGAACCAAAAATCAAAATTGTAATCGACAGGCCCACTGGCAAGGCCTTTTTATAGTTGGTGTGGTAGTGGTGTGGTAGAACTAGACGAGAGGGCAGATTTCACCTGAATGCTTCTTCTTGAAACTAAAAGAACCAACTGAGATGTGAGGTGGTACTCCAAAAGGCAGGGTGGGTGGAGTTAGTCTGGTTGACTCCATGCAGGATATGCAGCTGAGAAGTTCAAGTTAATATTCTAGTCGAGAAGTAGCAACAGAGACAATCAAAGACTGTCTTCAAGTTGCTTCAGACAACTAGGTGAAGTCAAGTGAATTGAAACTGTATGTAGTGTGGCAAGGGTGTCACCAAACAGACAGTTCTATTAACATGAACATCCTCAAGCTGCAAGTTTGACGGCTAAATTGAACTGAAAAGAA